>WAAF01000865.1:0-25065 GCA_013400475.1 Tricholaema leucomelas
AAAACCCAAAGTAAAAATAAATTAAATTCAAACAAAATAATAAAACAAAACAAAATAGAATTAAAAAAAAAAACAAAGTAAAGGAAAAGAAAATAATAAAGCAAAGCAAAGCAAAATTAAACAGAACACTAAAATAAAATATAACAAGAAAACAAATAAAAGCATAACAATAAAAATAAAACAGTGAGGAGATCCTGTTGGGATATCAATTCCCTACGATTCTGAGCATTCCAAAGGCTCAGCAGAAGCCCTCTCACAGCTGGATAGTGAGGAGATCCTGTCAGGATACGGATTCCCTACGATCCCAAGCATTCGAAAGGCTTGCAGAAGCCCTCTCACAGCTGTGCATTGTGACCAGCAGGACAAGGGAGGTTCTTCTGCCCCTCTGCTCAGCACTGCTCAGGACACCCCTGGAGTGCTGTGTCCAGTTCTGGGCCTCTCAATTCAAGAGAGATGTTGAGGTGCTGGAAGGTGTCCAGAGCAGGGCAGCAAGGCTGGGCAGGGTCCTGGAGCACAGCCCTGTGAGGAGAGGCTGAGGGAGCTGGGGGTGTGCAGCCTGCAGAAGAGGAGGCTCAGGGCAGAGCTCATTGCTGTCTGCAGCTCCCTGAAGGGAGGCTGTAGCCAGGTGGGGTTGGGCTCTGCTGCCAGGCANGTGGTGGAGTCACCATCCCTGGAGGTGTTGAAGCAAAGCCTGGCTGGGGCACTTAGTGCCATGTTCTGGTTGGTTGGCTAGGGCTGGGTGCTAGGTTGGCCTGGATGAGCTTGGTTGGATAGGTTGGGCAGAATGAGCTTGGAGGTCTCTTCCAACCTGCTTGAGTCTATGATTCTGTGATTCTATCTCAAGAGAGCAATGAGGGGAAAAAAAAACCAACCCCAACAACCCCCAGAAGTATGGTTGGTTGTAATCATCAAAAGTAAAGCCCAGCAGCATCAGCCCCATCAAGGGCTGAGCTGAAGCCTTCGATTTATACTGGGCTGAGCAGGTCAAGCTTACAGAACCTGTTAAATGAGCTGTATGTGAGAAGAGCTCACCCCCTTCCCCGCTCCCCCTCCAACCTCCTCTCAGGGAGCTGCAGAGAGCAATGAGCTCTGCCCTCAGCCTCCTCCACGTCAAACCTTCCCAACTCCCTCAGCTGCTCCTCCCCAGCCCCGCTTGCCAGACCCTTCCCCACCTTTGGTGCCCTTCTCTGCACCTGCTTCAGCCCCTCAGTGTCCTTCTTGCAGTGAGGGTCCCAAAATTGAACCCAGCAGTCAAGCTGTCCCTGCTCTGCTCCTGCTGCCCACACCAGTGCTGCTCCAGGCCAGGCTGCTGGTGCCCTTCTTGCCCACCTGGGCACCTCCTGGCTCATCTCCACCTGCTCTCACCCAGCACCCCCCAGTGCTTTCTCTGCTGGGCAGTTCTCAGCCACTCTGCCCCCAGCCTGGAGCCTCCATGGGGTTGCTGAGATCCAAGGGCAGGATCCAGCACTTTTCCTTGCTGAACATCATCTCACTGGCCTCAGCCCATGGCTCCAGCCTGGCCCGGTCCATCTGCAGAGCCTTCCTGCCCTCCAGCAGATCAGTGCTGTCACCCAACACAGAAAGCAGACATGTCCTAGGCTGCATCCAAAGCAGTATGATCTTCAGGATGAGGGAGAGGATTCTACTCCTCTGCTCTGCTGAGACCCCCTCCTGTACTGCTTCCAGTTCACTGCCACCAGTTCTGCTGCCCCCAAGGACATGGAACTGTTAGAGCAGGTTCAGAGGAGGCCACCAAGATGCTCAGAGGGCTGCAGAACTTCGCCTATGGGCACAGGCTGAGAGAGTTGGCATGATTCACAGAATCATAGAATCAGTCAGGATTGGAAGGGACCACAAGGATCATCCAGCTCCAACCCCCCTGACATGGGCATGGACATCCTACCTTAGATCAGGTGAAGAGAAGGCTCCAGGGAGACCTTCCAGTACCTGAAGGGGGCTACGGTAGAGCTGGGGAGGGACTTTCGACAAGGGCTGGCAATGCCAGGATGAGGGACAATGGCTTTGAGCTGGGAGAGGGGAGATTGAGAGTGGGGAGGAGGAAGAAATTCTTGGCAGTGAGGGTGGTGAGNAGAAGCACAGAATGTGATCAAAGATCACATTCTGTGCTTCTGTGCTCCACAACCTCCCTGGAGGTGTTGAGGACCAGGTTGGATGAGTCCTTGTATGACCTGTTCTAGTGGGAGGTTCTTTGATCACCTTCTGTGCTCCACAACCTCCTTGAAAGTGTTCAGGATGGTTCAGCACTGGATGCTCTTGAAGGTCCCTTCCAACCCAACCCCATTCCATGAAGCAAAGAATCAGAGAAAAGGCAGGGGGGTTGGAAAAGAGTTCTTGCAGATTCCTAGACTCAGGTTTAGGTTGGGAAGGGCCCTTGAAGATCATCTCATTCCAGAGTAGGTTCACCTAGAAGAGGCTGCACATCATCTAGGGAGGTTCCTCATGGCTGCAGGCCTGAAGAGCCCCAAAGGAAGGACCACAGCAGACAGGTTTGGATTTAAAATATCTATTGGCATTACAAAGTCAAACTCTTCAGTTATGATCCCAAGTACAAAACACCACATGAAAAAGGCATTCAAGACAGCTCCTTTTTTTTATACATCACAGTGTTAAGTGGCACCAAATGGGACTTCAACATCTCAAAGGACATCAAACAGGACTACTTTGTACACTGCTCCGAGTGATTTACGCACAGGCAGGAGTCCTCCCTCGGCTCAACCCCTGTTACCACTTGGAAATTACACCCAGGAGTAAAGAGATGAAAGGTTCAGTGGTGCACCGTGGCCACCTGCACCTGATGTTCTGGCAGCTCTCTGAAAAGAGCTGCACAAAGCAAAGCAAGCCCTGAAGAGCAGAGGGCTCTGAACACCACCAGCAGAGCGCTCCAGGAACAGCTCCACAGATGGCATTGGCTTGGAAGGACATTCAGAGGGCATTTGTCCAACTGGGTCAGGCTGTTCAGGGTCTCATCCAGCTTTGTCTTGAATGTCTCCAGGGAGGTTGTGGAGCACAGAAGCACAGAATGTGATCTTTGATCACATTCTGTGCTTCTGTGCTCCACAACCTCCCTGGGCAACCTGTGCCAGTGTCTCACCACCCTCACTCTCTGTTCTCCACAACCTCCCTGGGCAACCTGTGCCAGTGTCTCACCACCCTCACTGCAAACAACTTCTTCCTCCTCTCCACTCTCACTCTCCCCTCTCCCAGCTCAAAGCCATTGTCCCTCATCCTGTCACTCCCAGCCCTTGTCAAAAGTCCCTCTCCAGCTCTCCTGCAGCTCTTTCAGGTACTGGAAGGCTGCTCCAAGGTCTCTCCTTGGAGTCTTCTCCTCTCCAGGCTGCAAAACTCCAAGTCTCTCTGCCTGTCCCTATGGTAGAGCTGCTGCAGCCCTCTGAGCATCTTTGTGGCCTCTTCTGGGACTGCTCTATCAGGTCCACTTCTGTCTTGTGTGGAGGGTGCCACAGCTGGACACAGCACTCCAGGTGAGGGCTCAGCAGAGGCAGAAGCAGCTCTCTGGCCCTGCTGCTTGCTCCTTCCTTAAGATATGAGCATTAAGCTCTTAATTAAGAGCTGATGCAGTATCAGTATCAACATCCTTACCCTGCCTGCTTCCTGCAGGACTTTTACGTTATGGATGTGAAAAGTACAAACGGGTTTGGCAGAAAAGAAGCAACACAAAGCCTGATGCACAAACCTTGATGCATGCACAAGGCTTGATGCTCAAAGCCTGATGCATGCACAGAGCCTGATGCTCAAATCTTGATGCACAAAGTCTGATGCAGAAAGCCTGATGCATGCACACAGCCTGATGCTCAAATCTTGATGCATGCACCAAGCTTCATGCACACAGCCTGATGCATGCACAAGGCCTGATGCACACAGCCTGATACATGCACAAAGCCTGATGCATGTACACAGCTTGATGCATGCACAAGACATGATGCATGCACAAAGCCTGATGCACAAAGCTTGATGCATGCACACAGCCTGATGCACAAACAAGGCCTGATGCACACCACAGGGCCTGATGCACAAAGCTTGATGCATGCACAAGACCTGATGCATGCACAAAGCCTGATGCACAAAGCCTGATGCATGCACACAGCCTGATGCACAAACAAGGCCTGATGCACACAGCCTGATGAACAAAGCCTGATGCATGCACAGGGCCTGATGCACAAAGCTTGATGCATGCACAAGACCTGATGCATGCACAAAGCCTGATGCATGCACACAGCCTGATGCATGCACAAGGCCTGATGCACACAGTCTGATGCATGCACAGGGCCTGATGCATGCTGCACCTCACTGGGCTGAAGTGAGCTTGGCTTAAATATCTTTCTTTCCACACCCCCAAAGATGAAATGCAGCAGTTGCAGTCAGACAATAAATTCAGCCCAGCTTTATTTTCCTGCCCATGACCAAAGCACTTCATCTGCTGGCTGATCTACCACAACTTCACCCCAGCAGCTGCAGGAGCGAGAGAGGTTTTCACTGAGCAGTCAGCTGTGGGCTTATCTCTTCCAAGAAGTTCTTCAGCCTGAGGGTGGTGAAACTCTGGCACAGGCTGCCCAGAGGGGTTGTGGATGCACTTTCTCTGAAGGCTGAGAAGAAACCTGCTGACTGAAAGGATTTTCAAAGACTGGAAGAGGCTGCCCAGGCAGCTGGCTGAATCCAGATCTCTGGAGGTTGTTGAATCCACATCCCTGGAGGCTGTTGAATTCCCATCCCTGAAGATTGTTGAATTCCCATCCCTGGAGGTGACTGAATCTTTGTCCCTGAAGGTGGTTGAATCTCCATGCCTGGATGTTGGTCTCTTCTCCATACTACCAAGCCATGGGAGGAGAGGAAACAGCCTCAAGTTGCCCCAGGGGAGGTTTAGGTTGGAGATGAGAAGAAACTTGCTGAGTGAAAGGGTTCCCAAAGCCTGGCACAGGTTGCCCAGGGAGGTGGTTGAATGCTCATCCCTGGAGGGGTTTGAAAGAGGCAGAGCTGTGGTGCTGAGGGCCATGGCTTAGCCCCAGCCTTGGTGCAGTTAGAGAATGGTTGGGCTGGGTGAGCTGAAAGGGCTTTGTCAACAGAGGCTGGAAGGAAACAGCCTCAAGTTGCCCCAGGGGAGGTTTAGATTGGAGATTAGAAGAAACTTGTTGAGTGAAAGGGTTCCCAAAGCCTGGCACCTTCTGCCCAGGGAGGTGTTTGAATGCCCATCCCCTGGAGGGGTTTGAAAGAGGCAGAGCTGATTCTATGATTCTAGGTTCTTCTGCCCCTGTGCTCAGCACTGCTCTGGCCACACCTGGAGTGCTGCGTCCAGTTCTGGGCCTCTCAATTCAAGAGAGATGTTGAGGTGCTGGAAGGTGTCCAGAGCAGGGCAGCAAGGCTGGGGAGGGGCCTGGAGCACAGCCCTGTGAGGAGAGGCTGAGGGAGCTGGGGGTGTGCAGCTGCAGAAGAGGAGGCTCAGGGCAGACCTCATTGCTGTCTACAGCTACCTGAAGGGAGGTTGTAGCCTGTTGGGTTGGGCTCTGCTGCCAGACACCCAGCAACAGAAGAAGGGGACACAGCCTCAAGTTGTGGCAGGGGAGGTCTAGGCTGGATGTTAGGAGGAAGTTGTTGTCAGAGAGAGTGATTGGCATTGGAATGGGCTGCCCAGGGAGGTGTTCAAGCAAAGCCTGGATGAGGCACCAGTGCCATGCTCTGCTTGATTGGCCAGGGCTGGGTGCTAGGTTGGGCTGGATGAGCTTGGAGGTCTCTTCCAACCTGCCTGATTCTATGATTCTATGGTGCTGGGGGGCATGGCTTAAGCCCCAGCCTGGGCAGAGTTAGAGGATGGTTGGGCTGGATGAGCTGAAAGTTTGTTTCTAAGCATTCTATTGAGTCCAAGGCCAGCAGCAGCAAAGCTGCCTGGAAGGGTCCAAAGTATTTCCATGCTGAGCACCTCAAGAGCACAGCTATGTACAGATTTGGTTTAAGTAGGATTCTATCTCTACCTATAGAAAACAAAGATGAAGGTACCTGGATTAGAAGTTACTTTAGCCCTCTAAATGTAGCAGAGCCCTAAACAACAGCAAAACAAAATCACAACTCAGACCAAAACAACTGAAAAACCTCAAATCAACCCAGCAGTGCTCCAAGTGGTAACCAACACCACAGGAGCATTTTGGAATGGACCATGCTTAGGTAGCAGGTTTGGGTCACCACTCAAGCTCACAGCTTCACCAAACAGCTTTCCATCAGGTCAGTTTCTTCCCAGATTTCCCAAGCTGGAAGGCAACAGGACCAACTTCCTCCCTTCTAAGCCTTCCCAAAGGCATAGGGTGACCTATATGCACCTTATTGATTCTGTTCTACCTGGAAAGAAACAGGGGACTGAGAAGGACACTCTGATGGCTTGGGCAGGACAGAAAGGTGATAAACATTGGTCAGGTCACCCCAGGCTGACTCTGAGTTCAATGACAGGCAACTGAAAAGATTAAGACAACAGCTCTGACAGTGAGGAGAGATGTAGAAGTTGAGCTTTGTAGGCATCTTCAGCTTGTGTTGTTGCTCAGCACAGTCCACCAGTAGAGCAGCAGAAACTTCTGGCACTGGTCTCAGCAGTTGATACTCTTCAGCTCAGATGCTTGCCCAGCTCCATGGCCTCTCTCTAGCACCAAACCTGCCTTCCATGACCCTCCTTGCCTACTACTATTCCCAGTCCACCAGCAGAGCAGCAGAAACTTCTGGCACTGGTTCAGCAGTTGATATACTTCAGCTCAGATGCTTGTACAGGTCCATGGCCTCTCTTTAGCACCAAACTTGCCTTCCATGACCCTCCTTGCCTACTATCAATTGATCTACCCAAGAGCAGTAACAACAGCTCCTGGAACCAAGACTGTGTGTCAGTGAAAAGCAGAAGGGGGCAAGTAAGGCTACAGCAAGAGGGAAACATCAACAGCAAGGAGAAAATCAAAGAGTATGCTGGGATGAGTCCAATCTCCTCTCCCCTTAGGTAGGCAGAGGGTCATCATCTCCTTTGTTGCATTTGCACTTGCAACACAGAACAAATGGTGTGGCAAGGAGAAGGAAAGGGGAGGCCACCAAAAGGAGAAGGCCAAATCCTGCAAAGATGCCAACCACCTGCAAAGGAATGGAAAAGCAGAGAGTTAGGGACTGCAGTTGTCTAGGTCCTGCTGAAGGGAGGTTATAGCCAGGGGCGGTTGGGCTCTGCTCCCAGGCACTCAGCAACAAAACAAGGGGACACAGCCTCAAGCTGTGCCAGGGCAGGTCTAGGTTGGATGTTAGGAGTAAGTTGTTGTCAGAGAGAGTGATTGGCATTGGAATGGGCTGCCCAGGGAGGTGGTGGAGTCCCCATGCCTGGAAATGTTGAAGCCAAGCCTGGCTGGGGCACTTAGTGCCATGGTCTGGTTGATTGGCTAGGGCTGAGTGCTAGGTTGGGCTGGATGAGCTTGGAAGTCTCTTCCAACCTGCTTGATTCTATGATGTCAATGTCCTCCAAAGGACCTCAGTGACCTTACCAGAGCCAGGTGTGTCCCCCAAGTGCATAGAATTAAAGAATCAGACAATTACTTTTGGTTGGCAAAGCCCTTTCAGCTCATGCAGCTCAACCATTCTCTAGCTCTGCCCAGGCTGGGGCTAAGCCATAGAATCATAGAATGGTTTAGGTTGGAAGGGACCTCAAAGCTCAGCCAGTTCCAACCCCCTGCCATAGGCAGGGACATCTCCCACTAGAACAGGTTGCTCAAGGACTCTTCCAGCCTGGTCCTGAACACCTTCAGGGAGGTTGTGGAACACACAAAGATCCCATTCTGTGCTTCTGTGCTCCACAACCTCCCTGGGCAACCTGTGCCAGTGTCTCACCACTCTCACTGCAAACAACTTCTTCCTTACATCCACTTTCAATCTCCCCTCTGCCACTTTAAACCCATTCCTCCTCCTCCTCTCATCACAAGACCTTGTCAATAGTCCCTCCCCAGCCCTCCTGCAGCCCGCTTCAGATCCTGGAAGGGTACTCCAAGGTCTCCTGGAAGCCTTCTCTTCTTCAAGCTGAAGAGCCACAACTCTCTCAGCCTGCCCTCATGACCCTCAGCACCCTCTGGGAAACACCTCCGGAGAAGGGCATTCAGCCACCTCCCTGGGCAGCCTGTGGCAGGCTTTGAGAACCCTCCCAGTCAAGGAGCTTCTTCTCATCTCCAACTTAAACCTCCCCTGGGGCAACTTGAGGCCATTTCTTCTCCTGTTCTCCCTCCTAGGGAGCAGAGCCCAACCCCTACCTGATTCCAGCCTCCTCTCAAGGAGCTGCAGAGAGCAACGAGCTCTGCCCTCAGCCTCCTCCACACCAAAGCCCACAGCTCCCTCAGGCCTGAGGGCACCAAAGCTGGAGCAGGATCTGGAGAACAGGGCTGGGGAGGAGCAGCTGAGGGAACTGGGGGTGGTTAGTCTGGAGGAGGCTGAGGGGAGACCTCATTGCTCTCTACAACTCCTTGCAAGGATGTTTAAACCAGGTGTGGGTTGGGTTCTTCTCCCCAGTATCAGGTGACAGGAGAGGAAATGGCCTGGAATTGTGCCAAGGTGAGGGGAAGGTTGGAGAGGAGGAAGATTTTAATGACTGCAAGAGTGGGCAGGGATTGGCAGAGGCTGCCCAGGGAGGTGGTGGAGTCCCCATCCCTGGAGGTGTTCCAGAACCCTGTGGCCTTGGCACTTGGGGCCATGGTTTAGTGGCCATGGTGGGGTTGGGTTGGGGGTTGGAACTGGGTGGTCTCAGGAGGCTTTTCCCAGCCTCCTCTATGACATTTATTGATCAGCCTCTTCCCAGCAGATGACCACAGGCCACAGAATGCTTTTGCTTGGAAAAGAGCTTTACCATCATCAAGTCCAACCCTTCTCTAAGTCATCCTGTCAGGGTGCCAAACTCTAATGGTTTCTACAGAGTTTCAATGTGGGAAATGATGAGAACCACATTCAAGCTGAGGTTGGCTGCCTCAGCAAGCTTCCCCATCTGCCAGAGATGACTGCAGGGGTCAGGCTGCAGCAATGAGCTCACCAATTAGCTGAGAAATAGTTGGGATTCATTCACAGGAGAGTGGCTGTGAAGCATTCTGAGTAACAAAGGCAGGGCTGAAATGATGCTGCTGTGCTAGCAAAACCTCACAACAGAAGCACAGAATGGTAGGGGCTGGAAGAGACCTCTGGGGATCATCCACTCCAACCTTCCTGGCAAGGCAGAGTCACTTAGAGAATCTCAGAATGATGAAATGGTTTAGGTTGGAAGAGACCTCAAAGATCACCCAGTCCAACCCCCTGGCAAGGCAGAGTCACCTACAGAATGTACAATCAAACAGGTTGGAAGAGACCTCCAAGCTCATCCAGTCCAACCTAGCACCCAGCCCTGTCCAATCCACCAGACCATGGCACTAAGTGCCCCAGCCAGGCTTGGCTTCAACACCTACAGGCACAGCGACTCCACCACCTCCCTGGGCAGCCCATTCCAATGCCAATCACTCTCTCTGTGAGAGACAGGAGAGGAGCAGGAGGGCAGGGGGGAGGAAAGGAGAAGAGAGGAGGGGTGGAGAGTTGAGGAGAGGAGACTGAGAGGGGATCTGATCAATGGTTACAAATCTCTGAGGGGTGGGTGTCAGGAAGCAGGGGTCAGGCTCTCTGCAGTGGTGTCCTGGGCTAGGACAAGGGGCTATGGACACAAACTGGAACCCAGGAAGTTCCACCTCAAGGACGAAACTTCTTTAGTGTGAGGGTGCTGGAAGCCTGGAGCAAGCTGCCCAGAGAGGCTGTGGAGTCTCCTTCTCTGGAGAGCTTCCAGACCCACCTGGATGTGTTCCTGTGTGCCCTGCCCTGGGTGCCCCTGCCCTGACAGGGGTGTTGGACTGGATGATGTCTGGAGGTCACTTCCAACCCCTAAGGTTCTGTGGTTCTGTGATGCTGTGGGGGTGAGAGGCAGAGCTGGCAGCAGGAGGTGGCGCTGCAGGACTGCAGTCACCAGCCCCAGGCTGCCTTCCACTACCTCCAAGTCTTTCCCCTTTGGCTTCTGGCTAAGAAGCTCCAAGTTCCTTGCCCTAATAACTGTATTCCTTGCCAAGGGCCAATTCTCCTCCAGCCTCTGAGGTGTGCATGCTTCATGACTCAACTCTCTTCTGTTTTCTGGAGGTGCTGACAATCTGCTGCAGCTTCCACTGCTTTTGCCTGCGGAATTCTCGGTGAGCTGCAACTGTTCCCAGGCTGCTCTCTGGAGCCAGCAACTTCTTGCCCAGCTGAAGTCCAGGCTGGTCAGACAGCCAAGCTCGACCAATGCAGTAGCTTGGATTCTGGTCCTGAGTAAGGCATTTGAGCACTTGATAGCCTGGTCACCAAGCTGGAAACACACAGACTGGATGGGTGCAGCACTGCTGGACAGGGAATGCGCTGGATGGTGGCATGCAGAGAGTGGTGATCAAAGGCATAATGCCCACATGGAGCCTTCACTTCTCTCAGGCTCTCAGCCCCAGGTCCCTCAGCCTCTCCTCACAGAGCTGCTTCAGGCCCCTCAGCATCTTGGTGGCTCTCCACTGGGCTCTCTCCAGTAGTTCCCTGCCCCTCTTGAACTGGGGAGCCCAGAACTGGACAAAATGCTCCAGGTGTGGCCTCACCAGGGCAGAGCAGTGGGAAAGGAGAACCTCCCTCAGCCTGCTGACCACACTCTTCTTAGTGCACCCCAGGAGACTATTTTGGCACAATGCCCACCTGGAGAGCAGTGCCAAGTGGCTCCCTCAGAGGTCAGTGCTGGCACCAGTGCTGTTGGACATCTCTGTCAGTGCCATGGACAGAGCAGTGGAGAGCAGCCTCAGCAAGTGTGCAGCTGGCACCAAGCTGTGTGGCACAGGAGACTTGCCAGAGGGCAGGGACCCATCCAGAGGGAGCTGGACAGGCTGCAGAGGTGTGCCCAGGCCAACCTCATGGCATTCAACAAGGCCAAGGGTAAGGTCCTGCAGCTGGGTGGGTGCAATCCCAAGGCCAAGTGCAGGCTGGGTGGGGAATGGCTGAGAGCAGCCCTGAGGAACAGGCCCTGGGGGTCTGGGCTGATGAAAAGCTCAACCTGAGCCTGCAGTGTGAGTGCAGCCCAGACAGCAACCCTGTGCTGGGCTGCAGCAAGAGCAGTGTGGGCAGCAGGGCAAGGGAGGGGATTCTGCCCCTTGGCTCTGCTCTCCTCAGACCCCACCTGCAGTCCTGGGTGCAGTTCTGGAGCCCCCAGCACAAGAAGGACATGGAACTGCTGGAGTCAGTCCAGAGGAGAGCCACGAAGATGCTCAGAGGGCTGCAGCAGCTCTGCTATGAGGACAGGCTGAGAGAGTTGGGGCTCTGCAGCCTGGAGAAGAGAAGGCTTCGAGGAGACCTTAGAGTGGCTTTGCAGTATCTGAAGGGAGCCTACAGGAAGGCTGGGGAGGGACTATTGACAAGGTCTGGTAATGTCAGGACGAGGGGGAATGGGTTTAAGCTGGAAGAGGGGAGATTTAGACTGGATGTTAGGAGGAAGTTCTTTACAGTGAGGGTGGTAAGACACTGGCACAGGTTGCCCAGGGAGGTTGTGGATGCTTCCTCCCTGGAGGTGTTTAAGGCCAGGCTGGATGAGGCCTTGAGCAGCCTGCTCTAGTGGGAGGTGTCCCTGCCTATGGCAGGGGGTTGGAGCTGGATGATCCTTGAGGTCCCTTCCAACCTAAACCATTCTGTGATTCTCTGATTCACTACTGCTCATTTCCATGAGATTCACAGCATGCTTTAGGAGAAGGGACCTTGAACATCATCTGGTTCTAACCTCCCCACCTTCCACTAGATCAGATAGTTCAAGGTCCTCATCTACTTAACACCTTTCAGCCTTAATATGATGTCCAAAACACTGCATCACACAGTTCATAGAGGTAGAACAATTTGGCTTGGAAAAGCTTTCAGCTCACCCAACTCAACCATGCTCTGACTCTGCCCAGGCTAAGGCTAAGCCATGTCCCTCAGCACCACAGCTCTTGCAACCCCTCCAGGGATGGGCATTCAGCCACCTCCCTGGGCAGCCTGTGGCAGGCTTGGAGTCTCTTATCATAAACAACTTAACTCTCCCCTATGGCAACTTGAGGCCATTTGTCTCTTGTTCTGTCACTAGTGAGTACAGACAAAGAGCCCAAACCTTCACCTCACTCCAGCCTCCTCTCAGGGCTCTGCCCTCAGCCTCCTCTTCTCCACATCAACCCCCCCCCACTCCCAGCTTCCTCAGCTGCTCCTCCCCAGACCTGTCCTCCAGACCCTTCCCCAGCTTTGCTGCCCTTCTCTGGACCTGCTCCAGCCCCTCAATGTCCTTCTTGGAGTGAGGTGTCCAAACCTGAACCTCTTCTTCTCCAGACTAAACCATCTCAGCTCCCTCAGCTGCTCCTCCCCAGACCTGTTCTCCAGACCCTTCCCCAGCATTGCTGCCCATCTCTGGACCTCCTCCAGCCCCTCAATGTCCTTCTGGGAGTGAGAGGCCCAAAACTTGTGGGGAGAGGTTTTTTTTTTCCCAGTCTGGGTATTTTTGGTTGTTTGTGGCTTTGTTTTTAATCTCAACCTATCTGCTGAACATTTCTCACTCTCTACTGGGTTCTGCTCCTTCTGAAGAAGCTGCTGCCTTGCTCAGCATCAACTCACTCCCTTGAGCCAAAACAAACAACAGTTTCTTTCGCAAATCCACAAACCACAACCCAAAAGCTTTACCTCAGTTTGCTTTGGCTAAGCACTCAAAGCAACTTAAAACAGGAGGAAACAATTGCAGTGATGATTTGGCCTCAGGAGAGGGCTTAGCTGAATTGGATCCTGATTTGTAAGGAGTTAGCCACAGCATCTTGTACAAATAATGTTTGATGGACATTTTGTTTGATCTTCTGGGGCTTGTTGAGAAAGAAAGTGCTAAGAACAGACTCCAATTACCAGATTAACCACCTCACATTAGAGGTGTATCAAGAAAGCTTCTGCACACCAACACACTTCCCAAGGCAGCAGTGGCTAAGCCATGGAACAGCCAGTCCAGAGCTCAGGAGGTCTGGGGGAAGAGGGTGGGTGTGCTGGGAGAAGGAGTTTAAGGTTGGATGTGAAAAGAAACTTGTTGACCAAAAAGGTTCTCAAAGGCTGGCACAGGCTGCCCAGGGAGGTGGCTGAATGCCCCCCAGAGAGTTGACAGGAGACAGCAAGTTGGGAGCAAGTGTGGATCTGTTAGAGGGCAGCAGGGCTCTGCAGAGGGACCTGGCCAGGCTGGATGGGTGGGCACAGTCTAGTGCCAGGAGTCTGAACAAGGCCAGGTGTAGGGTTCTGCACTTTGGCCTCAGAAACTCCAAGCAGCACTACAGGCTGGGGGCAGAGTGGCTGAGAGCAGGCAGGCAGAGAGGGAGCTGGGGGTGCTGGGAGAGAGGAGCTGAAGATGAGGCAGCAGTGCCCAGGTGGGCAGCAGAGCCAATGGCATCCTGGGCTGGCTCAGGAGCAGTGTGGGCAGCAGGACAAGGGAGGTTCTTCTGCCCCTGTGCTCAGCACTGCTCAGGCCACCCCTGGAGTGCTGTGTCCAGTTCTGGGCTCCTCCATTGCAGAGAGATGTTGAGGTGCTGGAAGGTGTTGAGAGAAGGGCAGCAAGGCTGGGGAGGGGCCTGGAGCACAGCCCTGTGAGGAGAGGCTGAGGGAGCTGGGGGTGTGCAGCCTGCAGAAGAGGAGGCTCAGGGCAGAGCTCATTGCTGTCTGCAGCTCCCTGCAGGGAGGCTGTAGCCAGGTGGGGTTGGGCTCTGCTGCCAGGCAGCCAGCGACAGAAGAAGGGGACACAGCCTCAAGCTGTGCCAGGGCAGGTCTAGGCTGGATGTTAGGAGGAAGTTGTTGGCAGAGAGAGTGATTGGCATTGGAATGGGCTGCCCAGGGAGGTGGTGGAGTCCCCATGCCTGGAGGTGTTTAAGAGGAGGCTGCATGAGGCACTTAGTGCCATGGGTTAGTTAATTACAAGGTGTTATGTGATAGGTTGGACTCCATGATCTGGGAGGTCTTCTCCAACCTGCTTAACTCTGTGATTCTGTGCATGAAAGAGGCAGAGCTGTGGTGCTGAGGGCTATGGGTCAGCCCCAGCCTTGGTACAGTTGGAAAATGGTTGGGCTGGATGAGCTCCAAGGGCTGAATGATTCCATGCTGGGCCTTTGTGCTGCATGCACTGAGTTAGAGGATGGTTGGGTTGGATGAGCTGAAATGATTCCATGCTTGGCCTTTGTGCTGTATGCACTGAGTCAGAGGATGGTTGGGGTGGATGATGTGGAAGGGCTGCTCCATATGAAATGATTCCATGCTGGGCCTTTGTGCTGCATGCCTTGAATTAGAGGATGGGTGGGGTGGATGATGTGGAAGGGCTGCTCCATATGAAATGATTCCATGCTTGGCCTTTGTGCTGTGTGCACTGAAGCAGTGCAGAGAGCTCCTTCAGGCTCCTCAGCTGCCCCACTCAAGCTTGGCATCATCTGCAAACTTGCTGAGTGGCTTTCTCAGTGGCCAAGGAGTGTCTTGTTCCTTCTCTCCCAGCCACTGCCTTCTTCATCATCCTTGAAGTCCTTCCAACCTGGCATTCTGTAAATCTCTTTATACCTGCTCCCAGAACCAGTTCCCATTTGGAAGAGGCTTTGAGCCTCAGAGGTTAAAGGGAATAAGGCAAAGGAAGGAGCAGCAGATCTGCAGAGAGCCCTGCAAGGGTGGGAGCTTTACCTGGGTTCTGTGCCAGATAACAGACGCCCTGGAGTGTCCCAGCTTGTTCCTGCAAGGTCCTTTGTCATAGTGTATGAGGAGGAAATCATCCTGTGAAACACAACATGAAAAGGAATCAATCAAAGGAAAACAACAAACTGCAATTTGAGTCAGAAAAGACCAAACCTTCCAGCCAGGAATTGGTATAGGAAGGGGAAAAAAGCAGGGTGGATGTGGCCAGGTCCAATCTGTCCAAAAGGGCTTCATTTTGAGCTGTCTCCACCAAACAGGTTTGGTCAGCAAATGCTTCATCTTTCTACTGAAGCCTTCTCCCAGAGGCTTCCCCAGCTGCATACTGAAATGCTTGGCATGGAGGTCAGCAAGAGGACCCAAGAGGACAGGCAGAACGTTTCACACACAGACAGCAAAGGGAACTGAAATCATTCGGGGGAACTATGAGCCCTTGGCCTGAAGGCTCCCCAGAGCTGCTCCCTTTAACCACGGGAACAGTAAAAGACTTTGGAGAAGGCTCAGGTTGGAAAGGACCTCAGAGTTCATCCACTCCAACCTCCCCACCATGCCCAGGGACACCTTTCAGATAGACTCAGCTGCTCAAGGCCTCATCCAGCCTGGCCTTGAACACCCCCAGGCAGGAGGCAGCCACAGCCTCCCTGGGCAGCCTGTGCTAGAATCTCAGCAGCCTCACAGTGATCAACTTCTTCCTCAGCTCCAGTCTAACCCTGCTCTGCCTCAGCTCCAAACCATGTGCAGCTCTGGAGCCCCCAACTCTTCATCCAAAGCAGAGCAGTGCTGCCCTCTGATTTTCCTTGTCTAGCAGGAAAGAGCCCTCTCAGTCCTCTGTGCCAACACAGTGGCAGGACTCACAGATCCACAGAGTGGTTTGGATTGAAAGAGACCTTCAAGATGGTAGCCAGCACGGCAAGAGAGGGGATTCTGTCTCTTGGCTCTGCTCTCCTCAGATCCCACCTGCAGTCCTGGGTGCACTTCTGGAGCCCCCAGCACAAGCAGGACATGGAAGTGTTGGAGCCAGTCCAGAGGAGGCCACCAAGATGCTGAGAGGGCTGCAGCAGCTCTGCTGTGAGGACAGGCTGAGAGAGTTGGGGCTCTGCAGCCTGGGAAAGAGAAGGCTTCCAGGAGACCTTGGAGTGGCCTTGCAGGATCTGAAGGGGGCTGACTGAAGTCTGTGGAGGGACTATTGACAAGGTCTTGTGATGAGAGGATGAAGAGGAACGGGTTTAGAGTGGCAGAGGGGAGACTGAAAGTGGATGTGAGGAAGAAGTGAGGGTGGTGAGACACTGGCACAGGTTGCCCAGGGAGGTTGTGGAGCACAGAAGCACAGAATGTGATCAAAGATCAAAGATCAAACTCTGTGCTTCTGTGCTCCACAACCTCCCTAGAGGTGTTCAGGACCAGGCTGGATGAGTCCTTGAGCAACCTGTTCTAGTGGGAGGTGTCCCTGCCTGTGGCAAGGGGCTGGAACTGGCTGAGCTTTGAGGTCCTTTCCAACCTAAACCATTCCATGATTCTACTCTCCCTTGGCCTGTCTCAGACCCCCTCAGCACAAGTCCCTCTGCATCCTTCCTGCAGGATCCCTTCAGGCACTGGCAGGCAGCTCTGAGGTCCCCCTGGAGCATTCTCCTCTGCAGGCTGCACCCCCCCAGCCTTCTCAGCCTGTGCTCACAGCAGAGCTGCTCCAGCCCTGGCATCATCTTTGTGGCCTCTTCTGGACTCCATCAGCTCTGTGTCCTTCTTCTGGTGGGGACAGCAAAGCTGGAGGCAGGATTGGAGATGAGGTCAGAGCAGAGCAGAGCCAAGGGGCAGAATCTCCTCTCTTGCCCTGCTGCCCACACTCCTCTGGCTGCAGCCTAGACCCCCTCTGTCCCTCCATCCTTTTGGCCTGGCTCCAAGGGAATGATGCATTCAGCTGGGCAGGTCATGATTGTTACTGAAGCATTCCAACAGGACAACTCCAGGATCCAAAGAGGAAAAGCAGCTCTCAGGAACCTCTAACATTTCCTTTGCTATTGTTTACAATGCTGTAAACCAAAGCAGACGAGATGGAAACAGCTGCTGCTGGATATCCTCTGATCCTGGGCCATGATAGGAGGCTGATTTCAAAAGAACCTTCATAAATCTATGGCATCAGCAGCAGCTCATAGACTGGCAGAGCCCTGCCTGGAGGAGAACATTGTCTCCTTTTGCATGTCAGATCTATTTTCTTGCCCCACAGAAGACAATGGATGGTAAACAGACTGGGCTGGGTGGTGACAGACCAGAAGGAGAGTTTATTAAACTTCCCTGGGCTGAAGATAGGGCTGAACTTACCTTGGACCTCACAGCTTCACAGCTGGCATTGGCTTGGAAGGGACCCTCAAAGGGCATCTTGTCCAACCCCCCAGCAGGCAGCAGGGACACCTCCAACCACAGCAGGCTGCCCAGGGTCACATCCAGTCTGATCTTGAATGTCTGCATTCTCTGGGCAGTCTGTGCCAGTGTCTCACCACCCTCACTGTGCAAAACTTCCTCCTGATCATAGAATCATTGAATGTCAGGGGCTGGAAGTGACCTCCAAAGCTCCTCTGCTCCAGCTTCCCTACCAGAGCAGGATCACCCAGAGCAGATCACACAGGAACACATTCAGGTGGGGTTTGAATAGATCAGAGAGGGAGACTTCACAACCCCCCTGGGCAGCCTATTCCAGGGGTCTGGCAGCCTCACAGGCTAAAAATTCACATGGAATCTCCTATGGCTCAGCTTCCAGCCAGTGCCCCTTGGCCTGGCACTGGGCATCACCCAGCAGAGCCTGGCTCAGCCTCCTGCCACTCACCTGCACATCTTGAGAATCATTGCTGAGGTCACCTCTCATGTCCAACCTGAACCTGGTTCCAAACCATTGCCCCTCTCGGCTCTGACTGTTACTAACACAATAACAAGATTGAAGAAGATTCATAGGATTCATGGATTAGGTTGGGTTGGAAGGGACCTCAAAGCTCAACCAGATCCAACTGCCATAGGCAGGGACATCTCTTGCCAGCACAGGTTGCTCAAGGTCTCATCCAGCCTGGTCTTGAACACCTCCCTGGGCAACCTGTGCCAGTGTCTCACCACCCGTCACTGCCAAGAATTTCTTCCTCATCTCCAGTCTCTACCTCCCTTCTTCCACCTCCAAGCCCTTGTCCCTCGTCCTGTCACTCCCAATCCTTGCCAAAAGTCCCTCCCCAGCTCTCCTGTAGCCCCTTCAGCCACTAGAAGGTTGCTCTAAGTTCTCCCTGGAGCCTTTTCTTCTCCAGGCTGAACAGCCCCAAGTCATCCTGCCCCTATAGGAGAGCTTCTCCAGCTCTCTGATCATCCTTGTGGCCTCCTCTGGAATCTCTCCAGCAGCTCCAGGTCCTTCAAACGATTTTACAGAGTTTTATTTCAGACATTTTCCCTTCTTCCTAATTATTTACTGACTCATAGAGGCAAAAATGCTAACAGCACTCAGGTCAGACAAGACAAACAGGTCACTTGAGTCCTTATCACATCAGCAGTGTCAGTCAGCTCTGGTGCCTTACGCTGCACCAAGTTGGGCAGAAGGCAGCTCCAATTTAACTGCTTTAATGAACCTGAATGAAAGAGACAGCAAAGCAGTGAAGCTGGAAGGGCTGTGAGAAGCAGAGGGCAGGGCTTGTACTCACATCCAGAGATTCCAGGCAGTACCAGCAGAAGGCATGTTTGCAGTTCTTGCACATCATCTGGGCACAGCCCTCGTCCCGCTCGATGTAAACTTTGCACTTGGGGCAGCGTTTGATGGGAGCATCATCATCGTCATCTTCCTCCTTCAGAACCGAGCTGGGGGGGAGGGGGGAGAAAGGCAGCCACTGGTTAAGCTGTGTAGGCATCAGAGGCACCAAGGCAAAGTGCAAGGTCCTGCATCAAGACAAACTGGAAGGTCCTGCACTGAGCTGAGGGCAGGGGGGAGAAAGGCAGCCACTGGTTAAGCTGTGTAGGCATCAGAGGCACCAAGGCAAAGTGCAAGGTCCTGCACTGAGCTGAGGGCAGGGGGGAGAAAGGCAGCCACTGGTTAAGCTGTGTAGGCATCAGAGGCACCAAGGCAAAGTGCAAGGTCCTGCATCAAGACAAACTAGAAGGTCCTGAAGTGAGCTGGAGGCAGGGGGGAGAAAGGCAGTGACTGGTTAAGCTGTGTAGGCATCAAGGCAAAGTGGAAGGTCCTTCACCTAGCTTGGGGAAATCCTAGAGATCAATCCAGGCTGGGGGGTGAGGAGGTTGAGAGGAGCCCTGCAGAGCAGGACTTGGGGGTGCTGATGGGGGAGAAGATGGGCAGGAGCCAGCAATGGGCACTGGCAGCACAGAAGGCCAAGGGCAGCCTGGGCTGCATCTGAAGCAGTGTAGGCAGCGATGGAGAGAGGGGATCCTGCCCCTCTGCAGGGGCAGGGGTCAGATCTGGATCTCAACACCCCTTCCTTTTTCCTCCCCTTCTTCCTCCTCTTCCTCCTTCTCCCTCTCCTCCTTTCCCTTCCCCTTCTCCCCTTCCTTCCTCTTCTCCCCCTCCTTCCTCTTCTCCCTCTCCCCCTCCTTCCTCTTCTCCTCCTTCTCCTTCCTCTATTCCCTCTCTCCCTCCTTTCCCTTCTCCTTCTCCCTCTCCCCTTCCCTCCCCTCTCCTCCCCTCAGGGTCTGCCTTCCTGTTCCCCGTGCCTGCTGCACCTTTGCAGGGCTGAGCAGAGCTTTATCTCCTCTGTACTGGTACCAGTTTATCCATTCCACCCAATCCATTCCTCTTTCAACCTGTGGCTCTTCTCCCACTCTCCCTTCTCAGCTTGGATGTGCTCATCAAGTGATGGAGCAACTGCTGGAGCTTGGCCTCAGCTGCAGGCTAACCGCAATCAGCTTCCCAGGGACACTAAGAGACAGGACAGAGTTTTCTCTTGCAGTATCCTGGGAGGAGCAGGTCTATCCTCCTGGGATGGGCCTCTGCCCCTATGGCTTTGTTAAGGGAGACCTAGGACTCCTCAAACTACCACAAAGAGGTCAGCTCTCACTTTTCTCTGGCCAGATCATTCTCCTTGTTCCTACCTTCCTCACTGAGGCAACTCCTTGGTGACATTACCAAGGTCAGATAGGGGCACCAAGGAGAGACTGCTCCTTTCTGCCCTCCCTGAGGGATGCTTCCTAAGAATCCACCTCCAGATCAGGAATGATGAAGTTTTTGGGACATGTTGATCCATCAGAGTTGATCCAAGAGAGAGGCTGTGGAGTGGTGAGACACTGGTACAGGTTGCTCAGGGAAGCTGTGGAGCACAGTGCTCCACAACCTCCCTGGAGATGTTCAAGGCAGCCTGGATGAGGCCTTGAGCAACATGGTCTAGTGGAAGTGTCCCTGTTCATGGCAGGAGGGTTGGAACTGGATGAGCTTTAAGGTCCCTTCCAACCCAAACCATTCCATGAATCTATTGTTCATGAGTTAGGGTCAGCATCACCTCCACTTGTCTTAAAACCATGGGATGTCCTCTCAGATAGCAGGCACCACAGGAATGTAGAAAGGCTGGAAGAGGATTTACTTCAGCAGCTAAAAGGGAGATACAAAAAGCTGGGGAAGGACTTTTTAGGCTGTCAGGCAGGGACAGGACTGGGGGGAATGGAACCAAGCTAGAAATGGGGAGATTCAGTCTGGATGTGAGGAAGAAGTTGTTCAACATGAGAATGGTGAGAGCTGGGAACTGGTTACCCAGGTTGGTGGTGGAAGCCTCATGCCTGGAGGTGTTTAAGGCCAGGCTGGATGAGGCTGTGGCCAGCCTGATCTAGTGTGAGGTGTTCCTGGGCATGGCAGGGGGGTTGGAACTCGCTGATCCTTATGGTCCCTTCCAACCCTGACGATTCCATGATTCTGATTCTGTGATTCAATGATTCTGTGATTCGATGACTCAATGATTCTATGATTCTGTGATTCTGTGACTCAACAATTCTATGACTCAATGATTTTATGATTCAATGATTCTGTGATTCAATGACTCTATGACTCTGTGATTCTATGACTCAATGATTCAATGACTCAATGATTCTCTGATTCAATGATTCTATGACTCAACGATTCTATGATTCTGTGATTCTATGACTCTGATTCTATGACTCAATGCTTCTATGATTCAACAATTCTATGACTCTGTGACTCTATGACTCAATGATTCTATGACTCAATGTTTCAATGACTCAATGATTCTATGACTCAGTGATTCTATGACTCTGATTCTATGACTCAATGATTCTATGACTCAATGATTCTACGACTCAGTGATTCTATGACTCAATGATACTATGATTCAATGATTCTATGACTGTGATTCTATGATTCAATGATTCTATGCCTCAATGATTCTATGACTCAGTGATTCTATGACTCTGATTCTATGACTCAATGATTCTATGATTCAACAATTCTATGACTCTGTGACTCTATGACTCAATGATTCTATGACTCAATGATTTTATGATTCAATGATTCTATGACTCAATGATTCTATGACTCAATGATTTTATGACTCAATGATTCTATGATTCTGTGACTCTATGACTCAATGATTCTATGACTCAATGATTTTATGATTCAATGATTCTATGATTCTGTGACTCTATGACTCAATGATTCTATGACTCAATGATTTTATGATTCAATGATTCTATGACTCAATGATTCTATGATTCTGTGATTCTATGACTCAATGATTCTATGACTCAATGATTTTATGATTCAATGATTCTATGACTCAATGATTCTACGACTCAGTGATTCTATGACTCAATGATTCAATGACTCTGTGATTCAGTGACTCTGTGATTCAGTGACCCTGTGATTCAGTGATTCAATGATTCAGTGTCTAATCTCAAGGGTCCTGCTGCCACGAGCTGGAGAGGACCACATCTGTATGTGCTTTGTGGAAGTCCAGCAGCAAGAAAGTTCTTCCTCTGTAGGCAATTCCTTACCACCTGCAGGTTTTGTGGCCACTAAGAAGCGGAGTGCACCTTACCGAAGCCACACTTCAGTGTGCCTTAAACAAAGGCCACTTCCTGCAGCCTCTGTTCCCAGAGATGAGGACAACTGATGAGGAATGAAGAGTTTGCTGGAAACCAGGCCTGACCCTGGATGGATTGACCTGATTGATTTGGCCAAAGGCAGGATAAAAAGGGACACACAAACTCGTTAGTCACACCAGGGGCAACCAGAAGAAAAACATCACTTTGAATCCATAATCTGCCTCTGCAGCTCCAAATGGCTGCTGGCAGAAATTGCTCCTGGCAGTTTTCTGCTCCAAAACCATGAATAAAACAAAGTTCAGTGTGAGGAAAAACAAAGAAATAGGAAAGAAAACTAAAAAGAAACCAAACTCAAAAAGGGATAAAAGGTTTCTTGACTTGCTCGTGAGGTTCACTGAGCTTCAGTTCTGCTCAAGCAAACACATAAAGCATCTGTGGCAGTCACCATATTTAATCAGGAGCTCAGGAGGGCAGCAGTTAAGCAAGAGGTGGTAGAGCACAGTGTGAAAGGAGTTAAAGCCTAACCAGGAGAGGAAATGGCCTCAACTTGCACCAGGGGAGCTTTAGGTTGGAGATGAGGAAAAATAGTCAGGGATTGGCACAGGCTGCCCAGGGAGGTGGTGGAGTCCCCACCCCTGGAGGTGTTCCAGACCTGTGTGGCCATGGCACCTGGGGCCATGGTTTAGTGGCCATGGTGGGGTTGGGTTGAATCACAGAATCATAGAATCAAGCAGGTGGGAAGAGACCTCCAAGCTCATTCAATCCAACCTAGCACCCAGCCCTAGCCAATCAACCAGACCATGGCACTAAGTGCCCCAGCCAGGCTTGGCTTCAACACCTCCAGGCATGGGGACTCCACCACCTCCCTGGGCAGCCCATTCCAATGCCAATCACTCTCTCTGCCAACAACTTCCTCCTAACATCCAGCCTGAACCTGCCCCGGCACAATTTGAGGCTGTGTCCCCTTGTTCTGTTGCTGGGTGCCTGGCAGCAGAGCCCAACCCCACCTGGCTACAGCCTCCCTTCAGGTAGCTGTAGACAGCAATGAGGTCTGCCCTGAGCCTCCTCTTCTGCAGGCTGCACACCCCCAGCTCCCTCAGCCTCTCCTCACAGGGCTGTGCTCCAGGACCCTCCCCAGCCTTGCTGCCCTCCTCTGGGCACCTTCCAGCATCTCAACATCTCTCTTCAATTCAGGAGCTCACAACTGGACACAGCACTCCAGGGGTGGCCTGGTTGGACTGGATGAGCTTGGAGCTCTTCTCCAACCCAAACAACCTCTGGTTCTAAGATCTCCTCTGGAGGAAGCTGCTAGGCTGGCCTGGCTGTTTTGCCAGCACCCACTGGGGTGCCAATAGAGGCTCAAGCAGCTCCTTTGTGCTTTGCCAGGACTGGTAGGAAGGAGTGAGGCTACTCCAAGGCTCCCCAGCTTTGGAGGAGAGCTGTAAAAGGTCAAGAATGACTTCAGTGAAGCAATCAGCTCTGAAAAAAAGCCTGAGGAAAAGACCTCTGTGCTATTCCTACGCCAGGCTGTTTGCAGCTTGAGTGGTTTGTCTCTTAAGTCCTTGATCCTTTCCCCCACTTTACCTTGCTTCTCCTGGCAGGAAGGAGACTGGCACATTCTCCTGGCAGCCTTGACCTGGGTGCCAGTTAGATTTGCAAGCAGAGCAGAACTCAATGTCACAGGCTTTGCACTGGACCAGCTGGGGGTCCTGTGGGCTTGGCTCCTGGAGCTGGCAAACTGCCTGGCACGTAGAGGATGGACACCAAGTCCGACAGGGATCCAAAAGCACTTCTGGAAAGGGACATAAGAGAATGCCAAGGGGGTTACAAGAGAGCCCTCCCTTCACAATGTGTTCACAGCTGAAGCAGTCTGGCAGGGGGGTGCTGAAGACTCTCATTTTCACATGAAGCATTTTCATTTACTCCTCCCAATTCAGACATCAGCCTGGGACTGCTCTACAAATGGACACCAAACTGCAGTGAGTGCCTCGGGCCTGACTCCATTCCCTGCTTTCATTCACTGACCTCAACTTCAGCTGAGGAGGAGATCTCATAGAATCATAGACTGGTTTGGGTTGGAAGGAACCTCCAAAGCTCATCCAGTCCCTCCACTCAGCAGGGACATCCTCCACCAGAGCAGGTTGTTCACAGCCTTGCCCAGCCTCACCTGGAGTATCTCCAGGCATGGAGCCTTAATCATCTCCCTGGGCATCCTGCTGCAGTGTTGCAGCAGCCTCCTGGTGCAGAACTTGTTCCTCACATCCAATCTCAATCTGCTCTGCTCTCATTGCCCCTGGTCCTGTCCCTGCAGCCCTTTGGGAACAGTCCCTCTGCAGCCTCACCTTAAGCTGAAGTGAAGCACAGCACCTGCTAGGCAGCCAGAACCCAGCAGAAAGGGTTTGTAGAGTGCCCTGCCCAGCAGGACTCTGTTTCAAATTAGCCTCTTCCCAACTGTAACCAACCACATGGAGTATTTTTGGTTGGAAAAGCCCTTTCAGCTCACCCAGCCCAACCATTCTCTACCTCTGTTAAGGCTGGGCCTAAAACATGGCACTCAGCACCACATCTCAGTCTCTGGGGAAGAGGATTCAACCTGGGCAGCCTATGCCAGGCTTTGAGAACCCTTTCACTCAAGTTTCTTCTCATGTCCAACCTGAACCTTTCCTGGGGCAACTTGAGGCCATTTCCTCTCCTCCTATCGCTTGCTACTAGGGAGAGGAGCACAACTCTCAGCTTCCAGTACCTGAGTGGGGCCACATCAAAGCTGAGTAGGGGATCTGGACATGAGTTTGGAGTGGCAGGATGAGGGACATTGGCTTTGAGCTGGGAGAGATTGAGACTCGAGATGAGGAAGAAATTCTTGGCAGTGAGGATGGGGAGACACTGGCACAGATTGCCCAGGGAGGTTGTGGATGTCCCCTCCATGAAGGTGTCCAAAGCCAGGCTGGATGAGGCCTTGAGCAGTTTGGGCTAACAGATGGCTGAAGATCATCTAGTTCCAAGCCCCCTGTCATGGGCACAGCCCATGGCAGGAGGCTTGCAACTAGGTGATCTTCAACATCCATTCTAACCCAATCCATCCTAGGTGATCTTCAACATCCCTTCTAACCCAACCCATCCTAGGTGATCTTCAACATCCCTCCTAACCCAACCCATCCTAGGTGACCTTCAACATCCCTTCTAACCCAACCCATCCTAGGTAATCTCCCTCCTAACCCAACCCATCCTAGGTGATCTTCAACATCCCTTCTAACCCAACCCATCCTAGGTGACCTTCAACATCCCTTCTAA
>WAAF01000865.1:25943-41230 GCA_013400475.1 Tricholaema leucomelas
CTAGGTGACCTTCAACATCCCTCCTACCCCACCCCATCCTAGGCGACCTCCCTCCTAACCCCTAACTCAACCCATCCTAGGTAATCTCCCTTCTAACCCAACCCATCCTAGGTGACCTTCAACATCCCTTCTAACCCAACCCATCCTAGGTAATCTCCCTCCTAACCCAACCCAACCCATCTTAGGTGACCTTCAACATCCCTTCTAACCCAACCCATCCTGGGTGATCTTCAATATCCCCTCTAACCCAACCCATCTTAGGCTCTCCCCTCCCTGGAGGTGCTCAAGGCCACTCTGGAGGAGGTCCTGAGCACCTTGGGCTGGTGGGAGGTGTCCCTACCCATGGCAAGGTGCTGGAACTAGATGAGCTTTGAGGTTCGTTCCAACCCAACCCATGCTATGAATCTATCTCCCTCAGGATGTCTGGGATTGCTCTGGAATGTCACCATCCCCACAGCCATGCACTGGGTCATGTTCCACTTGTTTACCTCTTTCAAACTGGAGCTTCTTGTACCTCTGCATGATTTCTGAAGCCACCATGCACTCAATCTGTGGAAGGAAGAGGGAGAACAAAAAGGAAAGGAGAAGACAAACTGCCAATTAGGGACAGCAAAATCACCTAAAGGCATTTTTAAATGCTTGGATATAAAAATATTCGACCTCTAGAGGGTCATTAAGAGGCTGTGCTGGCAACAATGGCAGCTGAAAGAGCCCTGGGAAGGCAAGAGGAGAAGTTCTCTTCAGTACCTCATTCTCTTGCAGATGGCCTCGCTTGGGGCAGGCAGCATCAGGGCAGCTGATGGCTGTTTCTAGGCCTTCTTTGATCAGAAGCTCCACATACTGCTTTAGGCACTGCAAGAGTTAAAGGCAGAGTTAACCATCCCCCACCACGAGTCAGCAGGGAGGCTGTAAAGGGCATCTAAGATGCCAACCACTCACCAACCCAACACCACCATGGCCACCAAGCCATGTCCCCAAGTGCCATGCCTATGTGTTCCTCAAACACCTCCAGGGATGGTGCTGGGCTGCAGCAAGAGCAGTGTGGGCAGCAGGGCAAGGGAGGGGATTCTGCCCCTTGGCTCTGCTCTCCTCAGACCCCACCTGCAGTCCTGGGTGCACTTCTGGAGCCCCCAGCACAAGCAGGACATGGAAGTGTTGGAGCCAGTCCAGAGGAGGCCACCAAGACACTGAGAGGGCTGCAGCAGCTGTGCTGTGAGGACAGGCTGAGAGAGTTGGGGCTCTGCAGCCTGCAGAAGAGAAGGCTTCCAGGAGACCTTGGAGTGGCCTTGCAGGATCTGAAGGGGGCTGCAGGAGGGCTTGGGAAGGACTATTGACAAGGTCTTGTCATGCCAGAAGGAGAAGGAGGAATGGGTTTAAAGCAGCAGAGGGGAGATTGAAAGTGGATGTTAGGGAAGAAGTGAGGGTGGTGAGACACTGGCACAGGTGGCCCAGGGAGGCTGTGGAGCACAGAAGCTCCACAACCTCCCTGGGCAACCTGTGCCAGTGTCTCACCATCTTCACTCTCAAGAATTTCTTCATCCTCTCCACTCTCAGTCTCCCCTCTCCCAGCTCCAAACCACTGCCCCTCATCCTCGCACTGCCAACCCTTGTGCAAAGCCCCTCCCCAGCCCTCCTGCACCCCACTTCAGGTGCTCTTAAGCCTCCCCAAGAGCCTTCTCTTCTCCTAGCTGAACAGCCCCAACTCTCCCAGCCAGAGGGACGAAAAATGTGACAAATTGGACTCCCAGAAGATCTGCAGTTTCCATGGAGACCACATCATGAATCTGGGTACCACAAAAGCTCTTCTCCCATAGCAACTACAGCATTTTGCCTGTCACAAGTGAACCCCTGGCAGCAAACACAGGGGTGGGCAGCAAGACCATCAAGAAAGCAGAGCAGAAAGGTGGACTTCACACCAAACCTTGCTGCTGCTGCAGGACAACCACCTCCCTCCACCTCCACACCTCCCACATTGGACTGTGAGCTACTGCCTAGGTGTCTGCCAGGGAGGCAAAGGGGAGGGATGGAAGCAGGGAGGACACAGAATCAATTAGAGTTGGAAGGGACCACAAGGATCACAGAATGGGTTAGGTTGGAAGGGACCTCAAAGCTCATCCAGTTCCAACCTCCCTGCCATAGAAAGGGACATCTCCCACTAGAGCAGGCTGCTCAAGGACTCATCCAGCCTGGTCCTGAACACCTCCAGGGAGGAATATGATCTTTGATCCCATTCTGTGCTTCTGTGCTCCACAACCTCCCTGGGCAACCTGTGCCAGTGTCTCCCCACTCTCACTGCAAACAACTTCTTCCTAACATCCACTTTCAATCTCCCCTCTGCCACTGCAAACCCATTCCTGCTCCTCCTCTCATGAGAAGACCTTGTCAATAGTCCCTCCCCAGCCCTCCTGCAGCCTCCTTCAGACCACTCCAAGGTCTCCTGGAAGTCTTCTCTTCTCCAGGCTGCAGAGCCCCAACTCTCTCAGCCTGTCCCTCCATGGCAGGGGGCTTCAAACTAGATGATCTTCAACCTTTCACTAGCTCAGGTTGCTCATGGCCTCATCCAGTCTGGTTGGTGGCATCCACAGCCTCCCTGGGCAACCTGTGCCAGTGTCTCCCCACCCTCACTGCCAAGAATTTCTTCCTTATCTCTAGTCTCAATCTCCCCTCTCCCATCTCTGAACCACTGGCCCTTGGTGCTATGCCTCCAAGCACTTGTACCAAGTCCCTTGCCTGTGACAGAACTCCAGGGGTGACAGATGATGGCCCATGGCTTCCTCTTCATCAGCAGGGCTTTCATGAGGTCAGGTGCTCCCTTCCTAGCTGTGTGACCTACCTTCCCTTAGAGCTCTGTAGGGTGAGTGTTGCAGCAGGCCAAGAGAAGCCCTGGCAGCAGCTGTGCCAGAAGCAGCTCTCAGGCTGAGTGCCCTGGCAAGGTGTGAGTGCAGCTGGAGTGAGGTACCAGTGGTGCTGTGACATTGCCAGTCCTTGCTCATGCCCTCCCCACTATGAGGGTGACAGAGCACTGGAACAGGCTGCTCAGAGGGGTTGTGGAGTCTCTTTCTCTGGAGATATTCCAAACTTGCCTAGAAGTATTCCTGTGTGATCTGCTCTAGGAGATCCTGCTCTGGCAGAGGGGGTTGGAGTGGGTAAGCTTTGAAGGTCCCTTCCAGCCCCTGCCATTCTGTGATCCTGTCTGATTCTCCCCCTCCCCCTGCAGACAGCAGGAGGAGCAGAAAATGACAGTGCATCCATTTTTAATGCCAGCACTTACAGAAAGCACTTCCCAAGCTGAAGGAGCTTTGCCCTCATCCATTATTCATCTGCTTAAATTCTCCTCCTCAACCTCTTCGGGACCTTTGCCAAAGCCTATTCCATTTCCTTCCCTCTCCTCACATCTTCCAAGCAGTGACACACTTCAGCCCTATCACCAGCAGTGCCCAGAGAAGGAATGAGAAATGCACAGTTGGGGAGGCTGAGGGTAGAGCTCATTGCTCTCTACAGCTTCATGAGGAGGGCACATGGAGATGGAGTTTGCCTGGAATCCACTGATACAAAAACTTCATAGAATCACAGAATCAAGCAGGTTGGAAGAGAGCTCCAAGCTCATCCAGCCCAACCTAGCACCCAGCCCTGGCCAATCAACCAGACCATGGCACTAAGTGCCCCAGCCAGGCTTTGCTTGAACACCTCCAGGCATGGCGACTCCACCACCTCCCTGGGCAGCCCATTCCAATGCCAATCACTCTCTCTGCCAACAACTTCCTCCTAACATCCAGCCTAGACCTGCCCTGGCACAACTTGAGACTGTGTCCCCTTGTTCTGTTGCTGGGTGCCTGGCAGCAGAGCCCAACCCCACCTGGCTACAGCCTCCCTTCAGGGAGCTGCAGACAGCAATGAGCTCTGCCCTGAGCCTCCTCTTCTGCAGGCTGCACACCCCCAGCTCCCTCAGCCTCTCCTCACAGGGCTGTGCTCCAGGCCCCTCCCCAGCCTTGCTGCCCTTCTCTGAACACCTTCCAGCACCTCAACATCTCTCTGCAATTGAGGAGCCCAGAACTGGACACAGCACTCCAGGTGTGGCCTGAGCAGTGCTGAGCACAGGGGCAGAAGAACCTCCCTTGTCCTGCTGCCCACACTGCTCCTGAGCCAGCCCAGGATGCCATTGGCTCTGCTGCCCACCTGGGCACTGCTGCCTCATCTTCAGCTCCTCTCTCCCAGCACCCCCAGCTCCCTCTCTGCCTGCCTGCTCTCAGCCACTCTGGCCCCAGCCTGCAGCACTGCTTGGGCTTCTTGTGGCCAAAGTGCAGAACCCTGCACTTGGCCTTGTTCAATCTCATCCCCTTGGCCTCTGCCCACCCATCCAGCCTGGCCAGGTCCCTGTGCAGGACTCTCCTACCCTCCAACAGCTCCACACCTGCTCCTAGCTTGGTGTCATCTGCAAACTCACTGCTGCTGGACTCAATCCCCTGCTCCAGATCATCAATAAAGATATTGAACAGGACTGTGCCCAGCACTGATCCCTGGGGCACAGCACCAGTGCCAGCTGCCAGCTGGATGTGGCACCATTCACCACCACTCTCTGGGCCCAGCCCTTCAGTAACTTCTTGACCCATACCAAAGTGAATCTGTCCAAGCCATAAGCTGCCAGCTGTGCCAGGTGCTGCTTGTGGCAGATGGTGTCAAAGGCTTTGGCAGTAGCTCTAAACACAACTGCTAGGAGCAGCTCCTGCCCTGAACTTCTGCTCCACTGAGCAGACACAGATCTTCTGCTCGTTTTGGGGTGGGGTTTTGAGGTTTTGGTTTATTATGAACCCAAACCAAATTCTACCCAGAGCCTTTTAAAAGTCTTCTCCAGTCAAAACACTTCTGTGATTCTGTGGAAGAGAGCTGAACCTCAACAAGAAAAGGTTTCCAAGCAGGATGATTATTGACATGGAGACTTCAAACTGCTGAGGGCTTCCCAAATTCTAGATCATCTGCAAAGCAGCATGAGATGAGCTGCTAAAAATATGCATCCAGATATAGCCATGGGGAGAGGTTTCTGTAAGCTTAGATCCAAGCACAGCAGAGGCAGGAAATGCTGAGTGGCATTTCAGGATTCACAGAATGGGATTGGGTTGGAAGGGACATTAAATGCTCAGCCAGTGCCAAGCTCCTTGCCATAGGCAAGGACACCTCTCACCAGCACAGGTTGCTCAAAGCCTCATCCAACCTGGTCCTGAACACCTCCAGGGAGGTTGTGGAGCACAGAAGCACCCAATGTGATCAAAGATCACATTCACACAGCCTCCCTGGGCAACCTGTGCCAGTGTCTCACCACCCTCACTCTCTGTGCTCCACAACCTCCCTGGGCAACCTGTGCCAGTGTCTCACCACCCTCACTGCAAACAACTTCTTCCTAACATCCACTTTCAATCTCCCCTCTGACACTTTAAACCCATTCCTCCTCCTCATCCTCTCACAAGATCTTGTCCATAGTCCCTCCCCAGCCTTCCTGCAGTCCCCTTCAGACCCTGCAAGGCCACTTCAAGGTCTCCTGGAAGCCTTCTCTTCCCCAGGCTGCAGAGCCCCAACTCTCTCAGCCTGTCCTCACAGCAGAGCTGCTGCAGCCCTCTCAGCATCTTGGTGGCCTCCTCTGGACTGGCTCCAACACTTCCATGTCCTTCTTGTACTGGGGCTCCAGAACTGTACACAGCACTCCAGGTGGGGTCTCCCTATACTCACTCACAAAAATTTCTTCCTCATCTCCCCTCTCCCAGCTCAAAGCCATTGTCCCCCCATCCTGGCACTGCCAGCCCTTGTCAAAAGTCCTCAGCAATCCTGGAGCCTCTTCAGGCTCTTCTGAGCTCTTCCTTCAGCCTCTTTTTCTCCAGGCTGAACACACCCAGATCCCCCAGCTGCTTTTCCCCAGTTTTTTTGTCCATCTCTGGACCTGTCCCAGCCCCTCAAGGTCCTTCTTGGAGAGAGGGAACAAAAACTGAAGCCAGCACTCAAGCTGTGGCCTCAACCAGGGCTGAGTCAATGACTTTCTATCCTTTAGACTTCTGCTCCTCTGGTACCTTGAGTCACCCAACAATGGGCACATTCCTAAAGGATGAGGCACACAAAAACGTGGGAGAGCTGACAGCACAGTAAAGACCACGGCAGGAAAAAACCCACAATGGAGCTCTGCACAAACAGCCACAGCTGGCAAAGGACCAGGGTGGGAAATGAGTTGCTGAGCTTTATCAGCAGAGGAGTGGCAGCTCTGTTCAACCCCATGCCCAGCAGAAGGAAACAAAGAGATCTCCTTAGGCTCCCTGCCCAGCAGTCTTGTGGTGGTGTACAAGTCTTGGGATGACAAAATCTTCAGAGGGTCCTTGCCACAGCCACCAGCTACCTCAGACCATGTACACGAAAGCAGGAGGACAGGGCTGACTCTGAAATGGGTCAAGAAGTGGCTGGAGGAATGGGCACAGAGAGTGGTGGGGAATGGTGCCACATCCAGCTGGCAGCTGGCACTGGTGCTGTGCCCCAGGGATCAGTGCTGGGCACAGTCCTGTTCAATATCTTTATTGATGATCTGGAGCAGGGGATTGAGTCCAGCAGCAGACAGTTTGCAGATGGCAGCAGTCTAGGAGCAGGTGTGGAGCTGTTGGAGGGTAGGAGAGACCAGCAGAGGGACCTGGCCAGGCTGGATGGGTGGGCACAGGCCAAGGGGATGACATTGAAGAAGGCCAAGTGCAGGGTTCTGCACTTTGGCCACAAGAAGCCCAAGCAGCACTGCAGGCTTGGGCCAGAGTGGCTGAGAGCAGGCAGGCAGAGAGGGAGCTGGGGGTGCTGGGAGAGAGGAGCTGAAGATGAGGCAGCAGTGCCCAGGTGGGCAGCAGAGCCAATGGCATCCTGGGCTGGCTCAGGAGCAGTGTGGGCAGCAGGACAAGGGAGGTTCTTCTGCCCCTGTGCTCAGCACTGCTCAGGACACACCTGGAGTGCTGTGTCCAGTTTTGGGCCTTTCACTTCCAGAGAGATGTTGAGGTGCTGGAAGGTGTCCAGAGCAGGGCAGCAAGGCTGGGGAGGGGCCTGGAGCACAGCCCTGTGAGGAGAGGCTGAGGGAGCTGGGGGTGTGCAGCCTGCAGAAGAGGAGGCTCAGGGCAGAGCTCACTGCTCTCTGCAGCTACCTGAAGGGAGGCTGTAGCCAGCTGGGGTTGGGCTCTGCTGCCAGGCACCCAGCAACAGAACAAGGGGACACAGTCTCAGGTTGTGGCAGGGCAGGTCTAGGCTGGATGTCAGGAGGAAGTTGTTGGCAGAGAGAGTGATTGGCATTGGAATGGGCTGCCCAGGGAGGTGGTGGAGTCCCCATGCCTGGAGGTGTTGAAGCAAAGCCTGGCTGGGGCACTTAGTGCCATGGTCTGGTTGATTGGCTAGGGCTGGGTGCTAGGTTGGTCTGGATGAGCTTGGAGGTCTCTTCCAACATGCCTGATTCTGTGAGTCCATGACAACATCATCTGCTGGTCAATTAAGGGTGTAAAAGAGAAGGTCAGCAAATTCCCCAACTGTATTTGCACTTAGCCTTGGGGAACCAGAGCATCACAGAGTTCTGTGGGTTGGAGAAGACCTCTAAGATGATCCAGTCAAACCACCAGCCCCACACCACCATGGCCTTTAAACCATGACCCCAGGTGCTATGGCCACATGGTTCTTGAACCCCTGCACCACTTCTTTGGGCAGCCTATCCCAATCCCTGACCACTCTAGCAGCAAAGACATTTTTCCTTGTCTCCAACCTAAAGCTTCCCTGGTGCAGCTTGAGGCCATTTCCTCTCCTCCTGCCACCTGCTCCTAACAACAGGAGACCTGGAGCTTGAGGCTATCTCCTCACCTCCTGCCACTTGTTCCTAAGGACAGGAGACCTGGAGTTTCAGGCCCTCTCCCCCTGTTACTTGTTGCTTAGGACAGGAGACCTGGAGCTTGAGGCCATCTCCTCTCCTCCTGCCACTTGTTCCTAAGGTTTAAGCCCCATCCCTGGAGTCATTCAATATCAGCCTTCATGTTTCTTCTCACCTCCAACTTAACTTCCCCTGGTGCAACCTGAAGCCATTTCCTCTTGTCCTGTCACTTTCTGCTAGGGAGAAGAGCTCAACCTTAAGGCTCCAACCTCCTTTCAAGGAGCCAAAACTCTCCCTCCAGCCTTCTCTTCTCCAGCCTAACCAACCCCAGGTCAAGTCTGCAGCAATCTTTCCTTCCACTGCAGCATCAACATTTCAAGGGTGGAACTCATCCAGCTCCATCATTTCTGCAGCTAAAACTGTCTTGATTTATGGTTTTTAATGCTTATTAAGAAAACAATCCCCCAGCCCTTCAGGACTCACCAGGGTGCAGAAGATGCACTGACATTGTGCTATGGTTGTCATCTGCTCCACAGGGTATTCACCAAGGCAAAGCTTGCAGGACACTAATGGGTCAAGAACCAAGTCCCAGGTAGGTCTGTATCTTGCTGTAGTCATTGCAGAGCAGTCTGAAAAACAACACACAAAGGAAAAGAAAAGCTCTGACTAGCTTAGCTGCAGTTCTGCTGCTGAAAATCTGCTTGGCACCTCCTGCCTGCTTGCTCCCTGGATCAGAAACACCTATAAAGAGGGAATCAGAGGATGGTAGGACTTGGAGGGAGCCTCTGGAGCTCATTCTGTCCAATCCCTCTGCTAAATAAAGCAGAGTCACCTAGGGCAGGGCACATCCAGACAGGTGATGGTTCCATGGCAGTGCCAGCACCTCCTGCCTGCTTGCTCCCTGGATCAGAAACACCTATAAAGAGGGAATCAGAGGATGGTAGGACTTGGAGGAAGTCTCTGGAGCTCATTCTGTCCAATCCCTCTGCTAAATAAAGCAGAGTCACCTAGGGCAGGGCACATCCAGACAGGTGATGGTTCCCACGGCAGTGCCAGCCTTTGGAAGAGGCTGTTACATCCCCTGCCTGATGGAATGTGGCCATCAACATGCACAGAGCAAGCAGAAAGAAAAACCATCCTGGAATAGAGTGGCAGAAGAGGAGGTAAAGAGAGGAAACATTCTTAAGGCATAGAATTGTGGAACAGTTTGGGTTGGAAGGGGCCTCCAAGTCCAAACAGTTCCAATCCCCTGCCACGGGCAAGGACACCTCCCAGTAGAGCAGGTAGCTCTGAAGGGTTGGCAGCATTTAGCTGCAGCCTGACTGGACAGTGCCATGAAATTGCTGCAAGAGTGGTCAGGGATTGGCACAAGCTGCTCAAGGAGGTGCTCAAGAAATGGGTGGCCATGGCACTTGGGTCCACAGTTTAGTGGCCATGGTGAGGTTGGGTTAATGAGAAGAACCAAGGCTTGACCCATCAGAGGTCCCCCACATTTCTCTGCTGAACCCCATGGTTAACCTACATTGTCTACTTAACAGAGCATTTTGCCCTCCTTAACTGGCAGCCCTTCCCTTTTGTTCCAGCAGGGAACCAATTAAAGAACTTCAGGAGTAAAGTGATGCTGCTGGAGAAACAAAACAAGAGGCAGAAGGAGCCCAGCAGCTGCCTGCTGCCTCTCCAGAAGAGCTTTGAGGTCCTTTCCAAGCCTAAGCCATTTTGGTAGTCTTTGATTCCCAATAGCACCACAAATAGCCACATCACAAACTCATCTTCTGCTCATGCAGCAACACCTCAAAGAGCAGGATCCATCCTCAAAATTACAGCCACTGAAGGATGGGAGAGAGCCAAAGATTGTCCTGACTTTGCACTTCTCCTGTGTTGCTCACCAGCTTTTTGTGCCACTGTGGCTTCTGAAAGGCCTGAAATAACCTGGGTGTGGTTGTTCTTCAAAGCCCTGCAGGCAGGGCTGGAATATATTGCAAAGAGAGGGGGAAAAAATCACTTTACTGCATGTGAACAAACTCAACCCTAGAGGAAGGGAGAGAAGGGGAAGATTGAAAAGGTAGGGAGGGGAAAAAAACAGCACAAAAACATTTAACAGCAATAAAAAAGGAGTGAGGGGAAAGGAGAGGACAGGGGAGAAAGAGGAGAGATGTAAAAGATCTACAGGTTGGACAAGACTATCTTGGAGGTCTCTTCCAACCTGGTTGATTTGGTTGGCAGCTATCACTAAGTGGTGTGCCCCAAGGGTCAGTGCTGGACACAGTCATGGTCAAGGTGGGTCAGGATGTGGATGGAGTCTACCTGGACTGCAGCAAAGCCTTTGGCACTGTCTGCCACAAGCAGCTTCTGGCACAGCTGGCAGCTTCAGTTTCACTCTGATATGGGTCAAGAAGTGGTTGGAGGGCTGGGCACAGAGAGTGGTGGGGAATGGTGCCACAGCCAGCTGGCAGCTGGCACTAGTGCTGTGCCCCAGGGATCAGTGCTGGGCACAGTCCTGTTCAATATCTTTATTGATGATCTGGAGCAGGGCATTGAGTCCAGCAGCAGTGAGTTTGCAGATGACACCAAGCTAGGAGCAGCTGTGGAGCTGTTGGAGGGTAGGAGAGCCCTGCAGAGGGACCTGGCCAGGCTGGATGGGTGGGCACAGGCCAAGGGGATGAGACTGAACAAGGCCAAGTGCAGGGTTCTGCACTTTGGCCTCAGAAACTCCAAGCAGCACTACAGGCTGGGGGCAGAGTGGCTGAGAGCAGCCAGGCAGAGAGGGAGCTGGGGGTGCTGGGAGAGAGGAGCTGAAGATGAGGCAGCAGTGCCCAGGTGGGCAGCAGAGCCAATGGCATCCTGGGCTGGCTCAGGAGCAGTGTGGGCAGCAGGACAAGGGAGGTTCTTCTGCCCCTGTGCTCAGCACTGCTCAGGCCACACCTGGAGTGCTGTGTCCAGTTCTGGGCTCCTCCATTGCAGAGAGATGTTGAGGTGCTGGAAGGTGTTGAGAGAAGGGCAGCAAGGCTGGGGAGGGGCCTGGAGCACAGCCCTGTGAGGAGAGGCTGAGGGAGCTGGGGGTGTGCAGCCTGCAGAAGAGGAGGCTCAGGGCAGAGCTCATTGCTCTCTGCAGCTTACCTGAAGGGAGGCTGTAGCCAGGTGGGGTTGGGCTCTGCTGCCAGGCAACCACCAACAAAAGAAGGGGACACAGCCTCAAGTTGTGCCAGGGCAGGTTGAGGCTGGATGTTAGGAGGAAGTTGTTGTCAGAGAGAGTGATTGGCATTGGAATGGGCTGCCCAGGGAGGTGGTGGAGTCCCCATGCCTGGAGGTGTTGAAGCCAAGCCTGGCTGGGGCACTTAGTGCCATGGTCTGGTTGATTGGCCAGGGCTGGGTGCTAGGTTGGGCTGGATGAGCTTGGAGGTCTCTTCCAACATGCCTGATTCTGTGATTCTATGACAGAAGAGCTTTCTCCTGGGCTGTGTGTGCTCAAGGTCTTCCAAGGCTTCTGATTTTGGAGCAGCAATGAGAAGGGAGGAAGAAACCACTCCAAATTAAACATCTGCCCTCAAATATTGAATGAGAATGTGTCCTGAAGCTCCTTCCCCCATGTGAGCCACAGCTTTGTGCCCAGGCATGTGCTGCTTGGATGCCACCTCAGGACATGGTTGGCATGTGTCACTCTGTCCTGTGCCAAAAGAAACCTGGGGACAGACAGCACTTTCTTCTCCAGGCTGGCATGGTTGAGACATTAACACAGAGCAGAACATCATGGAGTTTTGGAGCTTAAAAAAGGCAAACTTCCCTCTGAGAGGAGAGAAAAACTCAGCCAGGCTCCCAGCCACATTCCTAGCAGTGCACCCCAACTTCTTTGGTTGGCAGAGACTGTCCTACCTCAGACACTGTGCAGTGGAGGTGTGACCCAGGAGCTGGGTTGGGATACAGAAGATGCTGCTTCAGGCAAGGAGTTGACCAGCAGCTCTATGTACAGGAGAGGGAGTTAAGAGGCAGTAAAACATCAAGGAGGATGCAGGGAAGTGGTCAGATGGATTATCAGGAGGCCTCTAGCCAGTGGTGGTCCCCAGGGGTTACTGCTGGGCCTGGTCAGCTTCTACATCTTCATCAAGGAGGGCATAGAAGGGACCCTCAGCCAGTTTGCTGCAGGTACCACACTAAGAGCAGTGGCTGGCACCCTCAGACTGTGCTGCCATTTGGTGAGAGCTGGGCAGAGAGAACCACATGAAGGTCAACCAGGGCAAGGGCAGGGTCCTGCACCTGGGGAGGAAGAACCCCTTGCAGCAGCACAGGTATGGGAGAACCTGCTGGAGGACAGCTCGGTGGAGAAGGACTTGGAAAGTGCTGGTGGGGAACAAATTGCCCAGGAGCCAGAAATGTGCCCCCAGGGCCAGGAAGGGAATCACAGAATGGTTAAGGTTGGAAGGGACCTCAAAGCTCATCCAGTTCCAACCTCCTGCCATAGGCAGGGACACCTCCCACTAGAACAGGTTGCTCAGGGACTCATCCAACCTGGTCCTCAACACCTCCAGGGAAGTTGTGGAGCACAGAAGCACAGAATGTCATCAAAGGTACCATTCTGTGCTTGTGTTCCACAACCTCCCTGGGCAACCTGTGCCAGTGTCTCACCACCCTCACTGCAAACAACTTCTTCCTAACAGCCACTTTCAATCTCCCCTCTGCCACTTCGAACACATTCCTCCTCCTGTCATGACAAGACCTGGGTCCCTCCCCAGCCCTCCTGGGACCCCCTTCAGATCCTGCAAGGCCACTCCAAAGTCTCCTGGAAGCCTTCTCTTCCCCAGGCTGCAGAGCCCCAACTCTCTCAGCCTGTCCTCATAGCACAGCTGCTGCAGCCCTCTCAGCATCTTGGTGGCCTCCTCTGCACTGGCTCCAGCAGTTCCATGTCCTTCTTGTGCTGGGGGCTCCAGAACTGCACACAGGACTGCAGGTGGGGTCTGAGGAGAGCAGAGCCAAGGGGCAGAATCCCCTCCCTTGCCCTGCTGCCCACACTGCTCTTGCTGCAGCCCAGCACAGGGTTGCTGTCTGGGCTGCACTCACACTGCAGGCTCAGGTTGAGCTTTTCATCAGCCCAGACCCCCAGGGCCTGTTCCTCAGGGCTGCTCTCAGCCATTCCCCACCCAGCCTGCACTTGGCCTTGGGATTGCACCCACCCAGCCGCAGGACTTTACCCTTGGCCTTGCTGAATGTCATGAGGTTGGCCTGGGCACACCTCTGCAGCCTGTCCAGCTCCCTCTGGATGGGTCCCTGCCCTCTGGCAAGTCTCCTGTGCCACACAGCTTGGTGCCAGCTGCACACTTGCTGAGGCTGCACTCCACTGCTCTGTCCATGGCAGGGACAGAGATGTCCAACAGCACTGGTGCCAGCACTGAACCCTGAGGGAGCCACTTGGCACTGCTCTCCAGGTGGGCATTGTGCCAAAATAGTCTCCTGGGGTGCACTAAGAAGAGTGTGGTCAGCAGGCTGAGGGAGGTTCTCCTTCCCCACTGCTCTGCCCTGGTGAGGCCACACCTGGAGCATTTTGTCCAGTTCTGGGCTCCCCAGTTCAAGAGGGGCAGGGAACTACTGGAGAGAGCCCAGTGGAGAGCCACCAAGATGCTGAGGGGCCTGAAGCAGCTCTGTGAGGAGAGGCTGAGGGACCTGGGGATGAGAGCCTGAGAGAAGTGAACCCTGAGAGCTAAAGAGTGGGGGAGCAAGAGGATGGGGCCGGGCTCTTTCCAGGCCATCAGGTTTCTAAGCACTTTGGGAGTCCAGCACTGCCTCAGGGCTGCCTTTTGCCACAGCTGCACAGAAAAAAAAGAAAAAGACAGTTTGGGTTTTTCTGTTGAGTGGTGGAAATGAGAGAATCTCTCAGCTGAGCTCTGCAAGTGGCCCAGGCAGAAGCAGGGTTCTGCTCCCTTGCTTCTGTTTGCCTTTCTCCAGTCATTTCACACAGCTTTGGATGTGGTTTGTAGCTGTAAAGCTTCCAAAGCTCTTCTGTCTCCTCCTCAACAAAGCAAATACTCCCAGGGCTGGAGCCTGGTGGTGTTTGCAGAGCTTTGGCTTGGTGCTGTTTGGGCTTTGTGTAAACAGAGCTTGGATGACTGCAAGAAGGGAAAAGCCTTGTGGTGAGTGGAGGTTTTAAACAGCTCCTCACTGATTTATAGCTGTGGTGGAGAACAGCTCGGGGGGGAGGGGGGCACTGATCCATCAGTTCCTTAGAAGCAGGGAGGAGGAGGGAAAGAATAGGAGGAAGTAAGGAAAGGGGTGGAGGGGGAAGGAGTTGGGTAAAGAGAAAATCAAAACATAGGGGTGGGAGGAAAGGCTTAGCAAAGCAGCTTGGTTTTGACTGGCTCCCAGATTCCCTGCGTGGTGAGGGTGGGAAGGGACCTCTGGAGATTGAGTCCAACTCTGTTGTCAACGACAGGGACACCTTCCACTAGCCCAGGTGGCTTAAGGCCTCTTCCAACCTGGCCTTTAACACCCTCAGGCAGGAGGCAGCCACAGCCTCCCTGGGCAGCCTATGCCACAGTCTCCCCACTCTGTTACTGAAGAACTTCTTGCTCACCTCCACTCTCACCCTGCTCTGCCTCAGCTCCAAACCATTCCCCCTTGGCCTGTCTCAGACCCCCTCAGCACAAGTCCCTCTGCAGCCTTCCTGCAGGATCCCTTCAGGCACTGGCAGGGAGCTCTGAGGTCCCCCTGGAGCCTTCTCCTCAGCTCCCTCATTTGAGGCACCCACAGCTCAGAGCTGGAAAATATGGAAGCATCTTAGCTGTCTTGACTTGAAGTAGGTTTTCACTGCATTCTGAGCTACCTCCCTTGTATGATTGTCAAGAATCAGAGCTGGGCTGGCCACCAAGTGACTGCCAGATGCTCTCTACCAGCTCCTCACCCCTCCCAAAGCAGGGAGAAAGGGAATAAGGGAGAGGGAATGACAGGGTGGGAAAGAAAATGAAAACTGCTTTGATGAAAACATCACCAATGCAATAGATCCAAAGCAACATGCAACCCAACCACCTGCTGGCCAGTGGGCATCACCACCTGGGGGTGCTGCTGGAGGAGAAGCTCAGTCTGAGCTGTCAGTGTGCTCTGGCAGCCCAGAGAGCAACCAGAGCCTGGGCTGCAGCAGGAGCAGTGTGGGCAGCAGGGCCAGGGAAGTGATCCTGACCCTTTGCTCCACACTGCTGAGACCCCACCTGGAGTACTGCATCCAGTGCTGGAGCCCCTGGGACAAGAGGGATGTGGAGGAGCTGGAAGGTGTCTACAGAAGGGCCACGAGGATGAGCAGAGGGCTGGAGCTGCTCTGCTGTGAGGAGAGACTGAGGGAGTTGGGGCTGTGCAGTCTGGAGAGGAGAAGGCTCCCAGGTGACCTTCTTGTGGCCTTGCAGTATCTTAAGGGGGCTACAAGAAAGCTGGGGAGGGACTTTTTAGG
>WAAF01000865.1:41458-56956 GCA_013400475.1 Tricholaema leucomelas
TGCAGGAGGGGTCTGAGGAGAGCAGAGCCAAGGGGCAGAATCCCCTCCCTTGCCCTGCTGCCCACACTGCTCTTGCTGCAGCCCAGCACAGGGTTGCTGTCTGGGCTGCACTCACACTGCAGGCTCAGGTTGAGCTTTTCATCAGCCCAGACCCCCAGGGCCTGTTCCTCAGGGCTGCTCTCAGCCATTCCCCACCCAGCCTGCACTTGGCCTTGGGATTGCACCCACCCAGCTGCAGGACTTTACCCTTGGCCTTGTTGAATGTCATGAGGTTGGCCTGGGCACACCTCTGCAGCCTGTCCAGCTCCCTCTGGATGGATCCCTGCCCTCTGGCAAGTCTCCTGTGCCACACAGCTTGGTGCCAGCTGCACACTTGCTGAGGCTGCTCTCCACTGCTCTGTCCATGGCACTGACAGAGATGTCCAACAGCACTGGTGCCAGCACTGCTTTTATGGTTCTCTGATTCTATGATCACAGCTGCTGCTGTGCCACAAGTCCCAGGCTGGACTCAACAGGAGATGGGAAGCAGATTGAGGAGCTGGAGTTTGGAACTAGGTTCAGAAATCATGGATGGAAATCAAAGGCAGAATGGACAGAGGTCCCTTGGGTGCTGGCCAGTGAAGAACAAAAGGAGCCTGACCCTGGTGCTCCCTCAGCTTCATGCTGAACAGGATGTCCATGGAATGGAATCCAACAGTGGTCAGCTGAGGGTGAGCTGAAAACCTCCAACCAGGTTAAATGAGTTTGTCTGTTTCTGGCTTTGTCTTCTGACAACCAATAAAATCAAGTAATCAAACACCACATTCTGTGCTTCTGTGCTCCACAACCTCCCTGGAGGTGTTCAGGGCCATGTTGGATGAGGTCTTTTGAGCAGCTTGGGCTGGTGGGAGGTGTCCCCATGGTAGGAACTAGGTTGACAGATTGCACTGGGGTGGAAATGACTCTCAGAGGTCATCTTGTCCACCTCCCCTGCACTCAGCAGGGACACCTCCAACGAGATCATCTTTGAGGTCCTTTCTAATTCAAACCTTTCTATGAATCACAGAATCAAGCAGGTTAGAAGAGACCTCCAAGCTCATCCAGCCCAACCTAGCACCCAGCCCTAGCCAATCAACCACTGCTCACCCATCCAGCCTGGCCAGGTCCCTCTGCAGGGCTCTCCTACCCTCCAAGAGCTCCACACTTGCTCCTAGCTTGGTACCATCTGCAAACTTACTGCTGCTGGACTCAATCCCCTGGTCCAGACCATCAATAAAGATATTGAACAGGCTCAGGCCCGGCACTGTCAGCATGAGGCCCTCAGAGTGCACACACGAGGAAGAGGAGGACCCAGTGATGGGAGCACCACCTGAGCTGTAAAACCCTACTGAGGACCTCTTCTGCTTCAAACCTGCTGCAGAACTGAGCAGCTGAGTCATGCCTCAGACACATCAGCTGGTACCTACCACATCCCATGGGCTGGTGGGTGGATGAGAAGAGCTTTAGATGCCTGAATGCACATTTTCTTCTCTCTCTGCAGAGTGAGAAGCAGCACTTGCAGGACACTGAGGTGTGAGGTATGAGCTTCAACATCTGCCCCAGCTCTGCTTAGAGTCACAGAATCACCAAACACGCAGGTAGGAAAAGCCCTTTAAGGTCATCCAGCCCAAGCATTCTCTAGCTCTGCTCAGGCTGGGGCTAAGCCCTCAGCACCACAGCTCTGTCCCTTCCAAACACCTCCAGGGATGGAGTTCATTGAACCACCTCCCTGGGCAGCCTGTGCCAGGCTTTCAGAATCCTTTCACTCAACAAGTTTCTTCTAAGGGCCAATTTAAATGTCCTCTGGGGCAATTTGAGGCCATTTCCTCCCAGCCTCAAGTTGGCTTCAGTCTCCTTTCAGGGACCTGTAGAGGTCCAGAAGGTCTCCCCCTTTCTGTAGACCCCCTTCAGGTACTGGAATGCTGCTTCAAGGTGGGATGAGGCCTCAGCCACAGCCTTGGGCAACCTGTTCCAGTGCTTCCCCACTCTCACTCTGCACAACCTCCTCCTAATGTCCAACCTAACTCTGCCCTGCTCCAGTTTCAAACCATTGCCCCTCATCCTATCACACCAAGCCCTTCTGAACAGCCCCTCCACAGCCTGCCTGGAGTTCCCCTTCAGGTACTGAAATGCAGCTCTGAGGTCTCCCTGGAGCTTTGTCTTCTCCAGGCTGAACAATCTCAACTCAGCCACCTCCCTGGGACAGGCTTTAGAGAACCCTTTCAGTCAACAAGTTTCACAGAGTCACAGAATTATCAGGAAGGGACCCTGAAGATCATCCAGGTCCAAGCTCCCTGCCATAAGCATGAACACCTCCCACCAGAGCAGGTTGCCCAGAGCCACATCCAGCCTGGCCTTAAAAACATCCAGGTAATAACAGGAGGAGGAGGAATGGGTTTGAAGTGGAAGAGGGGAGACTGAAACTGGATGTAAGGAAGGAGTTCTTTATAGTGAGGGTGGTGAGACACTGATACAGGTTATCCAGGGAGATTGACCCTTACGGTCAAGAAGTTCCCCCTTGTGTTGAGGTGGAACTTCCTGTGCTGCAGCTTCCATCCATTGCTCCTTGTCCTATCCCAGGCAGCAGTGAGCAGAGCCTGTCCCCCNGCCACATTGCTGTGCCATGGCTAACTTGTTAGCCACCAGGACCCCCAGGGTCCTCTCCACAGGACTGCTCTCCAGCAGTCACCTCCCAGCCTGGACTGGTGGGGTTTGCTATTCCTCCCCAAATGCAGGACTTGCTGAACTCCATCTGGTTCCTCTGTGCCCAGCTCTCCAGTCTGTCCAGGTCTCTCTGGATGGCAGCACAGCCTTCAGCTGGATCAGCCAAGCCTCCTAGCTTGGTGTTGTCAGCTGCTGCTGGTCCCAGCCAAGCAGCAGAGCACACACAGCACTCTTGAGACGCTCCCCACAGTTTAAACAGGATCCACTGTGAAAAATGAAGCTTCTGGGGGGGAGCTGAATTCTATAATTTCTATTTTTCCTATTTACCTCAGTGGCCACTGGAGTGTTTCTGTTCAGGAGACTCTGAAAAAGCAACCACACAGCACTGAAATACCCAACTGAAACAGAGACTCGCTCCAGAGCTTCTAAACCAAACGACAGATTGCAAACCCACTGCTTGAATTTAGCTTTCTGTGGTTGCTTTGGAGCTATTCCTAGGAACAAACTCAAGCTGATGGCTTGTGCCTTGGCTGATTTTATTGTACCCAGCAATCTAGGAGGCAAAACAAAATAGCAGCTTCCTTTCAAATCTGGTTGTTGATCCACAAGACTGCAATGGGTTGGAAGGGTTCCTCAAAGGGCATCATTGCCCAGGCTCTCTGCATATTGAGGCTGAATGTCTGCAAGGATAGGACTTCATTCACACCCTTGGGCAACCTGTCCCAGTGTTCAGCCACCTTCAGAGTCAAGAACTTCCTCCTGATGGCCAGCCTCCCCTGCTCCACTTTCAAACCATCTTCCCTTGTCCTATCCCCACAGGCCCTCCTGAACAGTCCCTTTTCAGTCTTCCTGTAGGTCCCCTTCAGATATCAAAATGCAGCTCTAAAGTTCCCCCAGACCCTTCTCTTCTCCAGGAGCTGATCAACTTCAGCTCCCTCAGTCTGTGCCCACAGGGGACATGCTCCACTACCCTGATCATTGTTGTGGTCCCTGCTCTGGATCCACTCCATCAGGTCCCTGTTACAGGCTCATAGGTTGTCAGGGGTTGGAAGGAACCCAAAGAGATCATCAAGTCCAATCTCCTTGCCAGAGTAGGACCATGCAATCTAGCTCAGGGTACACAGGAACACATCCAGACAGGCCTGGAAAGGCTCCAGAGAAGGAGACTCCACAACCTCTCTGGGCAGCCTGTGCCAATGCTCTGGGACCCTTCCAGTCAAGAAGTTCCCCCTTGTGCTGAGCTGGAACCTCCTGTGCTGCAGCTTCCATCCATTGCTGCTTGTCCTATCCCAGGGAGCAGTGAGCAGAGCCTGTCCCCCCACTCCTGACCCTCAACCCTCACATAGTTATAGACATTGATTAAATCCCCTCTCAGTCTTCTCTCCTCCAAATTAAACAGCCTCAGGTCCCTCAGCCTCTCCTCATCAGCCATGCCCTCCTGTCCCCTCATCATCCTCGTGGCTTCCCTTGGACCCTCTCCACCAGATCCCTGTTCCTCTGAAACTGGGGAGCCCAAAATTGAAGGCAGTATTCAAGATGAGGTCTCAGCAGGGCAAAGGTGGATGCAGCAGTCCAGGTGAGATCTCACCAGAGCAGAGGGGAAAGGTTTGGAGCTGAGGCAGATTAAGGTTGGACTGGAGCTGAGCAAGAAGTTCTGCAGTACCAAGGCTGGCACAGGCTGCCCAGGGAGGCTGTGGCTGCCTCCTGCCTGGGGGTGTTCAAGGCTAGGCTGGATGAGGCCTTGAGTAGCTGAGCCTAGCTGAGAGGTGTCCCTGGACATAGCAGGGAGGTTGGAGTGGATGAGCTGTGAGGTCCCTTCCAAGCTGAGCCATTCTGGTTCTATGGCTCAGTATCTAGGTCAAGATCTCAGCTAGAAGTTGAGAGCACCATGAAATAGTTTGTCAGTATGAAAAGCAGGCAGGAAGAAATCTTTCAGAAGGGAGAAACTCAACCCTAGAACCAACCTGTGTGCTTCATTTAGGCTTAATAAGAAGAACCAAGGCTTGACCCATCAGAGGTCCCCCATATGTCTCTACTGAACTCCATGGTTAACCTACATTGTCTACTAACAGAGCATTTTGCCCTCCTTAATTGGCAGCCCTTCCCTTTTGTTCCAGCAGGAAACCAATTAAAGAACTTCAGGAGCAAAGTGATGCTGCTGGAGAAACAAAACGAGGCAGGAGGAGCCCAGCAGCTGCCTGCTGCCTCTCCAGAAGAGCTGCAAAAAGCTATTTGTGTCGAAACTGGAGCCACAAGGACAGGGAACCTCCTCTGCACAGCACAACAAGGAGCAGGAGCATCGCAGCTTGAACCTTTCCTATGCTCCGTGGGCTTCAGAATCCATGTGGTGAGGAAAGGCAAGAGCAGAGCAGTGTAGAAAGACCTCACAACGTGAGGAGAAAGAATCACTTTGGTGGGGAAAAACCTCTAAGATATGACAGACTCAGGGTTTGTTTCATCCATGCCAAAGTCTGATCTAAATCATTGTTTCAGCTGCAAAAGCCCTTTCAGCTCACCCAGCCCAACCATTCTCTAGCTCCACCAAGGCTGGGGCTAAGCCCTGGCCCTCAGCACCACAGCTCTGCCTCCTTCAAACACCTCCAGGGATGGGCATTCAGCCACCTCCTTGGGCAGCCTGTGCCAGGCTTGGAGAACCTTTTCAGTCCACAAGTTTCTTCCCATATCTAACCTTCCCTGGGACAACTTCAGGTCATTTCCTCTCCTATCACCTGAGCTTAGGGAGCAGAGCCCAATTCCCACCTGGCTGTAGCCAGGCAATGAGTTCTGCCCTCAGCCTCCTTGTCTCCACACCAAACCTCCCCAGCTCCCTCAGCTGCTCCTCCCCAGCCCTCTTCTCCAGCCCCTTCCCCAGCTTTGGTGCTCTTCTCTGGACCTGCTCCAACCTCTCAATGTCCTTCTGGGAGTGAAAAGCTCAAACATGAATCTAGGACTCAAGCTGTGGCCTCACCAGTGCTGAGTCCAGTGGGACAATCCCTGCCCTGCTCCTGCTGGGCACAGCATTGCTGATCCAGGCCAGGATGCTGGTGGCCTTGTTGGGCACCTAGGCACAGCCCGGCTCCTGTTCACTCAGCATCTTTCAGCCCAGTCTGGCTTTGCTATAAAATTTGGAATGGAACCAAGCTAGAAATGGGGAGATTCAGATTGGATGTGAGGAAGAAGCTGTTCAGCATGAGGGTGGTGAAAGCCTGGAAGGGGTTGCCCAGGGAGGTGGTGGAAGCCTCATCCCTGGAGGTGTTTAAGGCCAGGCTGGATGAGGCTGTGGCCAGCCTGATCTAGTGTGAGGTGTCCCTGGGCATGGCAGAGGGGTTGGAACTGTCTGATCCTTGTGGTCCCTTCCAACCCTGACTGATTCTATGGTTCTAACTTGCAGGCTAGCCTGAAAGCATCCTGCAGGAGAGGTGGTACCAGTGTGAATGGATCTGCCCAAGGGCTCTGCATCTTGGAGAGGGCACCTGCCAGCTTCACCCTTCTGAGAAAAGCTGACTTTAGAGCTTGCCATTATCAGATGACCTTTTCATGTCTCCTGCTGCAATTTGGAGGTCCTGGTTCCCATTTCTGTCCAAGTTAGAGCCCAGGGTTGAGAAGGCAGCAGGTCATAGGCACAAGGGAAGTTTCTCAGAGGTTCTGGAAGGAACTTCTCCAGAAACTTGGAGCCCTCTCAAACCTCACTGGCAGCTGTTCCATGCACAAGAGCCACTTCTCAACCAGGCTTTTCTCCAGCCAAAGTGCAAAGTCAATATTCCCAGAAGAAAACATTTCAGTTTTGAGTATTGGTGGTGAAGGCAAGAGAGGAAAGAACAAACTGCCTGTGGCCACAGGAGAACTCTACACACCAGCTCTGCCATCTCCTGCATCTCCAACCCCTGCTGGCACTGCAAAAACCCAGGGCTCCTGCCTATTTTAGGGCACTTGCAGGGGTTGTTGCAGCCTCCTCAACTCAACTTAGGTGATTCAAAGCTCTGGTTAGAAGCTAAGCCCAGGACTCAGAGTGGAAAGTTGTGTCCAAGTGCCTCAGCCTGGCTTGCTGATCATTTCAGGGCCATTCATCTCTTGTTCTCTTTAACATCTTCATCAATGATCTGCCTGTGAGGATCCAAGCTGAGGACACCAAGCTGGGTGGAGTGGCTGCCAGAGCAGAGACTTATGCTGCCATCCAGTGACCTGGCCAGGCTGGAGGGTTGGGCAGGGAGAAACTGAATGAGGTTCAACAGGGGCAAGTGTAGAGTCGTGCACTTGGGAAAAAACAACCTCAGGGAGCAGGATAGGTTGGGGACTGACCTGTTGGAAGGCAGTAAAGGGGAGGACTTGGGAGTCCTGGTGGATGGGAAGGTGAGCCTGAGCCAGCAATGTGCTCTGGTGGCCAGGAGGGGCAATGCCAGTCTGGGGTGGAGTAGAAGGGCTGTGGGTAGGAGGTCGAGAGAAGTTCTCCTGCCCCTCTGCTCTGCCCTGCTGAGGCCACTGCTGGAGTGCTGTGTCCAGTTCTGGACCCCCCAGTTCAAGAGGGACATAGAACTGCTGGAGAGAGTCTAGCACAGAGCCACAAAGCTGCTGAAAGGAATGGAACAGCTCTGTTAGGAGGAGAGCCTGAGGGAGCTGGGGCTGTGCTGCTGGGAGAAGAGAAGCCTGAGAGGTGACCTCAGCAATGGTTCTCCAGATGTGCAGGTGAGTGGCAGGAGGCTGAGCCAGGCTCTGCTGGGTGATGCCCAGTGCCAGGCCAAGGGGCACTGGCTGGAAGCTGAGCCATAGGAGGTTCCATGGAAACATGAGGAGGATTTTTTTCCCTGTGAGGGTGCCAGAACCCTGGCACAGGCTGCCCAGGGAGGGTTGTGGAGTCTCCCTCTCTGGAGATATTCCAGAGCTGCCTGCATGTGTTGCTGTGTGCTCTGGTCTAGGAGATCCTGCTGTGGCAGGGGGGCTGGACTGGATGAGCTTTGGAGGTCCCTTCCAGCTCCTGACACTCTGTGATTCTAAGCACACAGGAAGTTTGCCAGATATGATTCCATGACCCTATGCAAGCAAACTAAGCCATAACTGAAAACAAACAACTCCAAACAAACAACAACAAATCCCAACAAAGAGAAGGACAAAGAGTTGCATTTCCAGCTGTTGGTGATGGGCAGAAGATTCAGGAGCACTGAGAGGACAGCACAGACAGCACTGGAGATGCCTGCTGGGATCAACACCCAAAGAGAATGCAGAACTGCTCAGAGATTGGAGGCTCCACTGCAGCAGCTGAACTTCAAGGGGGGGTGAAGAGAAGTTCTCCAGTCCTGCTGTAATAAATCTATGTAAACTGCATTCCAGAGAAGCATAAAACATGGAAGTTCCTCTTGTGCAAGCTCAGGAATTGCCTCTGCTGTGCAGCACCCAGCCCCTGGTGCACAGAAGGGAGGACTGCTCCAAGCACTGCTGTGCAGTGGTTGCCTAACTCCACTCTGGGAAGGTCAAAATCCACACCAGCAGACAAGTGGTGATTCTGCTTAAGGCCTCGTCCAACTTGGTCCTGAACACCTCCAGGGAGGTTGTGAAGCACAGAAGCTTCTGTGCTCCACAACCTCTCTGGGCAGCCTGTGCCAGTGTCTCACCACCCTCACTGCAAACTTCTTCCTAACATCCACTTCCAATCTCCCCTCTGCCACTTCAAACCCAATCCTTCTTGTACTGACATAACAAGACCTTGTCAATAGTCTCTCCCCAGCCCTCCTGCAGCCCACTTCACATCCTTGAAGGCCACTCCAAGGTCTCCTGGAAGCCTTCTCTTCTGCAGGCTGCAGAGCCCCAACTCTCTCAGCCTGTCCTCACAGCAGAGCTGCTGCAGCCCTCTCAGCATCTTGGTGGCCTCCTCTGGACTGGCTCCAACACTTCCATGTCCTTCTTGTGTTGGGGGCTCCAGAAGTGCACACAGTACTGCAGGTGAGATCTGAGGAGAGCAGAGCCAAGAGGCAGAATCCCCTCTCTTGCCCTGCTGGCTACCATCTTGAAGGTTCCTTTCAAGCCAAACCACTCTGTGGATCTGTGAGTCCTGCCACTATGCTGGCAGAGAGGACTGGGAGGGCTCTTTCCTGCTAGACAAGGAAAATCAGAGGGCAGCACTGCTCTGCTTTGGATGAAGAGCCTGAAGCATGTGTGCTGTGGCTGTGCTCACCACACAAATACCTCCTCCTTATCATCTCTATGCCACAAAGATTTCCCAATACAGATTTCTGCCAGGAAAGGCTTCATGTCAGAAGTGCTTCAGAGCCATCTCATCGATGCACAGAATCAGTTCAGTTGGAAAAGACCTTCAAGCTCCTCCAGCCCAACCACTGTCTGACTGTACCAAGGCTGGCGCTAAGTCATGGCCCTCAGCACCACAGCTCTGCCTCCTTCGGACAGCTCCAGGGATGGGCTAACCCAATCCACCAACTAACTAACCCTCCTCCATCAACCAACCCTCTCCACCCACCAACCCTCCTCCATCAACCAACTCTCTCCACCCACCAACCCTCCTCCATCAACCAACCCTCTCCACCCACCAACCCTCTTCCACCAACCAACCCTCTCCACCAACCAAACCTCCTCCACCCACTAACCCTCTCCACCCACCAACCCTCCTCCATCAACCAACTCTCTCCACCCACCAACCCTCCTCCATCAACCAACCCTCTCCACCCACCAACCCTCCTCCACCAACCGACCCTCTCCACCCACCAACCCTCCTCCACCAACCAACCCTCTCCACCAACCAACCCTCCTCCACCAACCAACCCTCTCCACCCACCAACCCTCTCCACCAACCAACCCTCCTCCATCAACCAACTCTCTCCACCCACCAACCCTCTTCCACCAACCGACCCTCTCCACCAACCAAACCTCCTCCACCCACTAACCCTCTCCACCCACTAACCTTCTCCATCAACCCTCCTCCACCAACCAACCCTCTCCACCCACCAACCAACCACCTCCACCAACCAACCCTCTCCACCCACCAACCCACCTCTAACCATCAACCCTCTCCATTAATCAACCCTATCCCCCAACAAGCCCTTCTTCCCCAATCCACCCTTTCCCAGCTTGGACCTCTGGAATTAACCCCAAACTTGGCCAAATCCCCTCCTCTGCACCCCTTTGGCCTCTGTGGGTTTGATTTTCTAGGGGGAACCCAGCAGCAATTCCCAAGCCTGCAAAATCCATCTCTCAGGCACTGGGTTTTTTTTGTCCTCCTCTCTTTATCCCCACCCCTATTTCCACAGCTCCTCTTGGCACAGGAGTCCTCTGTAAGCCTGCAAACTGCATCTGCCTGTGCCCAAGCCAAGTGTTGTCAAGACAGCAAAGGCCACAACAATTTCTTCTTTGTCACTGCCACGACTGGGGGTCAGGAGCAGGGGGGACAGGCTCTGCTCACTGCTCCCTGGGATAGAACAAGCAGCAATGGATGGAAGCTGCAGCACAGGAGGTTCCAGCTCAACACAAGGGGCAACTTCTTGACTGGAAGGGTCCCAGAGCACTGGCACAGGCTGCCCAGAAAGGTTGTGGAGTCTCCTTCTCTGGAGCCTTTCCAGGCCTGTCTGGATGTGTTCCTGTGTGACCTGAGCTAGATTGTATGGTCCTGCTCTGGCAGGGGGGTTGGACTCAATGGTCTCTTTGGGTTCCTTCCAACCCCTGACATCCTGTGAGCCTGTGAGCCTGTATAAAGCACCAACCAGTCTAAGGAATTTGGCTGAAGGTGGAGTCAGCCAAGCCTGAGGAACAACAACCAAGGGTCAGACATTATGGAGATGGATGGTTTCAAACCGGAACTAACAGCTCCAGGCTGCCAAAGGCCTGTTGGAATGGTCTGGTGGCACAAATGGCACTTCCTGAAGCCAGCCAACATTCCCTGCTTAAGCTTTTACTGCTCTCTGCACTAACTGGCTCAGGTGGTTCTTAGCAGCCTGGGGAGACAGAATCACAGAATCAGTCAGGGTTGGAAGGGACCACAAGGATCAGCCAGTTCCAGCCCCCCAGCCGTGCCCAGGGACACCCTACCCTAGAGCAGGCTGCACACAGCCTCAGCCAGCCTGGCCTGAAACACCTCCAGCCATGGGGCCTCAACCACCTCCCTGGGCAACCCATTCCAGCCTCTCACCACTCTCATGATGAAGAACTTCCTCCTCACATCCAGCCTGAACCTACCCATCTCCAGCTTTGCTCCATTCCCCCCAGTCCTGTCAGAATCCTACAATGGGTTAGGTTGGAAGAGATCATTAAAGGTCTCTTAGTCCAAGCTCCATCACAAAAGAGACTGATTTTTATTTCTTTTTTAATGCAGTGGAGTTCTTTTAATGCACTTCTGGAGCCCCCAGCACAAGAAGGACATGGAAGTGTTGGGGCCAGTCCAGAGGAGGCCAGCAAGATGCTGAGAGGGCTGCAGCAGCTCTGCTCTGTGGACAGGCTGAGAGAGTTTGGGCTTTGCAGCCTGGAGAAGAAAAAGCTTCCAGGAGACCTTGGAGATGCCTTCAAGGATGTGAAGTGGGCTGCAGGAGGGCTGTGGAGGGACTCTTTACAAGGTCTTGTGATGACAGGAGGAGGAGGAATTTGTTTGAAGTGGTAGAGGGGAGATTGGAAGTGGATGTTAGGAAGAAGTTGTTAGGAAGAAGAAGACACTGGCACATTCTGTGCTTCTGTGCTCCACAACCTCCCTGGGCAACCTATGCCAGTGTCTCACCACCCTCACTGCAAACAACTTCTTCCCAACATCCACTTCCAATCTCTCCTTTACCACTTCAAACCCATTACCCCTTGTCCTGTCATGACAAGACCTTGTCAACAGTCCCTCCCCAGCCCTCCTGCAGCCCCCTTCACATCCTGCAACTCCACTCCAAGGTCTCCCAGAAGCCTTCTCTTCTCCAGGCTGCAGAGCCCCAACCCTTTCAGCCTCTCCTCAGAGCAGAGCTGCTGCAGCCCTCTCAGTATCTTGGTGGCCTTCCAGAAAGACCTGTGGGGACAGGACAAGAGGCAGTGGTTTGAAACTAGAGCAAGGGAAACTGAGTTTGGACATCAGGGGGAAGTTCTGCACAGTGAGGGTGGTGAAATAGTGGAACAGGTTGCCCAAGGTTGTGGTTGAGGGCCCAGCCCTGCAGACATTCAAGTTCTAGTTGCAGCTGTCTCTGCTGACTGCAAGGGGGGTTGGACAAGATTCCCTTTGAGGGTCCCTTCCACCCCCAATGCCAGCTGTGAATGGGAGGCAGAGGAACACAAAAAGAGGCCAATGAAAGGAAGTAAGGCCAAGGATTTGCTGCAGGCAGCTGAGGTGCTTGGTCCCTTCAAGCTCCTTTCCTGCAGCTCTACCACAGATGTTTTCCAGCTCCTCTGCCAGCCCTTCCTGCTCAGCACAGAGCTCATCCTGGCCAGCACTTTGAGTCATTGCATCAGCTTCATGCAGCTTCAGTCATCTCCTGACCTCTTTCTTCCTCTGAAAAGCTTCTTGCCAGCAACTCAGTCAGCATTTCACTAAGTGCTCCTCCAGCACTGTCTTCTCCTGAGGGCCTCTTCTTTCTCTCCAAAGCAGCCCAAACCATTCTATGAAACCTTTCTCTTTTCTTATCAGCAGTGTTTGGTTCTCCTCTTGTCTGATCCAGTCCCAAACATTCAAGTATCCTCTTCACAGAGGGACCTCACAGGGACAGGGAACTACTGGAGAGAGTACAGCCAAGGCCTACAGAGATGCTGAGGGGTCTGGAACATCTCTGTGAGAAGCAAAGGCTGAGAGCCCTGGAGCTGGTTAGTCTGGAGACAGCAGCCTGAGGGGGATCTGATCAATGCTTCAAGGGTAGGCGTCAGGAGCATGAAACCAGGCTTTGTTCAGTGATGCCCAGTGACAGGGCAAGGGGTAAGGGGCACAAACTTGAGCAGAAGAAGTTCCATCTACAGAAGAGGAGGAACTTCTGACCAGGCTTTCTTCAGTGATGCCCAGTGACAGGGCAAAGGGTAAGGGGCACAAACTTGAGCAGAAGAAGTTCCATCTACAGATGAGAAGGAACTTCTCACCACACTTTGTTCAGTGATGCCCAGTGACAGGGTAAGGGGTAAAGGGCACAAACTTATGCATGAGAAGTTCCTTCTACAGATGAGGAGGAACTTCTGATATACAAGGATGACAGTCCTACAGCAGGCTGCCCAAAGAGGTGGTAGAGTCTTCCTCTCTGGAGACTCTCAAAACCTGCCTGGATGTATTCCTAGGTGACCCTGCTCTAGCAGGGGGGTGGTTAGACTTGATGACCTCCAGAGATTACTTCCAAGCCCTACACCACTCTGTGAAATGTCTGGTGCAGATCTAGCCCTGGAGCATCCTGATAGAGAAGAGGAGGCTCAGGGCAGACCTCATTGCTCTCTGCAACTACCTGAAGGGAGGCTGTAGCCAGGTGGGGTTGGGCTCTGCTGCCAGGCACCCAGCAACAGAACAAGGGGACACAGCCTCAAACTGTGCCAGAGCAGGTTTAGGCTGGATGTTAGGAGGAAGTTGTTCTGGATGTTAGGAGGAAGTTGTTGTCAGAGAGAGTGATCTGCATTGGAATGGGCTGCCCAGGGAGGTGGTGGAGTCACCATCCCTGGAGGTGTTCAAGCAAAGCCTGGCTGCGGCACTTAGTGCCATGGTCTGGTTGATTGGCTAGGGCTGGGTGCCAGGTTGGGCTGGATGAGCTTGGAGGTCTCTTCCAACCTGCTTGGTTCCATGATTCTATGATCCCTGGCAGGCATCTCCTTGGTTCTGTCCTGCAGTCAGCTTCTGCTGACAGGCCACAAGGGTTTGCCCAATGAGACAGCTCCATTGTCCAGCGCCTGGAGGAGCTAAAAGACAAGATTAGGAGACTTGTGGCAGCCCCAGCCAGGAGCAATGACAGCTGCAGCAAGCAAAGCTGTGGGATCTGCTCTCCCATGTGTGCCAGCCCGTGGCTCAGCTGGTTTGTGTGTCAGCCAAGAGTAGCTAGGAGGCACAAACGGCCCTGAAACTCATCTCCCTCCACCTCACCCTGTCAGAGCCGATGATGCAGCTCACAGCCAGCAGCTACAGCATCCAAGGACAAAAGCTGAAGGACACAGAGGCAAGAGGATGAAGTTTGGCAGGTTCTGTGCACGAGAAGGCATTTGGATTCTCACCTTTCCTCGGGAGGTGACAGGCTGTGATTATGTAAGGGCTTCTGTGTCCCCCAGCCTCCTTGGCCCTGGTAGGGGCCTGCATTCCCACCCTGCCACCCCTGCAGACAGGGGAAGAACCTCAGGGTGAAATGTCAGCTGCCTCAGGGCTCCCACAGAGGCAAGGACATTGAGCATCTGGCAGAGGGAATTTAGAATCACAGAATCAAGCAGATTGGAAGAGACCTCCAAGTGCATCCAGCCCAACCTAGCACCCAGCCCTAGCCAATGAACCAGAGCATGGCACTAAGTGCTCCAGCCAGGCTTGGCTTCAACATCTCCAGGGATGGTGACTCCACCACCTCCCTGGGCAGCCCATTCCAATGCAATCACTCTCTCTGGCAACAACTTCCTCCTAACATCCAGCCTGAACCTCCCCTGGCACAGCTTGAGGCTGTGTCCTCTTCTTCTGTTGCTGCTTGTCTGGGAGCAGAGCCCAACCCCACCTGGCTACAGCCTCCCTTCAGGTAGCTGCAGACAGCAATGAGGTCTGTCCTGAACCTCCTCTTCTGCAGGCTGCACACCCCCAGCTCCCTCAGCCTCTCCTCACAGGGCTGTGCCTCATCCAGCCTGGCTTTAAACGCCTCCAGATGGAAGCATCCACAACCTCCCTGGGCAACCTGTGCCAGTGTCTCACCACCCTCACTGTAAAGAACTTCCTCCTAACATCCAGTCTAAATCTCCCCTCCTCCAGCTTAAACCCATTCCCCCTCGTCCTGACATTCCCAGACCTTGTCAATAGTCCCTCCCCAGCCTTCCTGTAGGCTCCCTTCAGATACTGGAAAGCCACTCTAAGGTCTCCTCGAAGCCTTCTCTTCTCCAGGCTGCAGAGCCCCAACTCTCTCAGCCTGTCCTCATAGCAGAGCTGCTGCAGCCCTCTGATCATCTTCGTGGCTCTCCTCTGGACCCGCTCCAGCAGTTCCATGTCCTTCTTGTGTTGGGGGCTCCAGAACTGCACACAGTACTCCAGGTGGGGTCTGAGGAGAGCAGAGTAAAGGGGCAGAATCCCCTCCCTTGCCCTGCTGCCCACACTGCTCTTGCTGCAGCCCAGCACAGGGTTGCTGTCTGGGCTGCATGTGCACACTGCCGGCTCATGTTGAGCTTCTCGTCGACCCAGACCCCCAGGTCCTTCTCCTCAGGGCTGCTCTCAGCCATTCCCCACCCAGCCTGGAGCTGTGCCTGGGATTACACCGACCCAGGTGCAGGACCTTACACTTGGCCTTGTTAAACGTCATGAGGTTGGCCTGGGCCCACCTCTCCAGCCTGTCCAGGTCCCTCTGGAAGTGAAATGATTCTCTGACTCCATGAAAACCAGCAAGCATTTAATGTATGCGGAACAGTCCTGTTTCAAAATCTCCTCATTTCCTTCTTTCAGCAGCCTCTGAATGGCTGCTGAGTGGGAAGAAAGAAATGAAAGTGGAGGTGGTTTCTTGTAGCAGGATGATGAACAGTAGCTGTTGTTTGACAGAAACACAAAAGCAGCCTCTTGAGAAAATAAAGGAGTCCTCAGGAAAATGAGGGAACCTGTTCTGCTCCCTGCACATTTCCCATCACTGAAGTCTGGAGCTGTTCAGTCTGGAGAGGAGAAGGTTCTGAGGTGACCTTATTGTAATCTTTCACTATCTTAAGGGGGCTACAAGAAAG
>WAAF01000866.1:8534-107515 GCA_013400475.1 Tricholaema leucomelas
TTCTATTCTATGATTCTATGATTCTGACAGAAACATGACTTTGCTGGTAGCCTTACTGTCATGCCTGAAAATATGAACTAGGACAGGAATGGTTTTGTCCATACTTCAGATGGGTACAAGTCTGCATGGCTGGTCATCCAGTTACCTTGTGGAGGGAGCATTAAAATGTAGATCTTTGGCTGTAAGTTTTCACTGTTTTGAGGGGGAATGGGTTTCAACTGACAGAGAGCAGATTTAGACCAGATGTTAGGAGGAAGTTCCTCCCAGTGAGGGTGGTAAGACAGTGGAAAGGGTTACCCAGGGAGGTTGTGGATGCTTCCTCCCTGGAGGTGTTTAAGGCCAGGTTGGATAAGGCCTTGAGCAACCTGCTCTAGTGGGAGGTGTCCCTGCCTATGGCAGAGGGTTGGAGCTAGATGATCCCTGAGGTCCTTTCCTAGATCAGTCTGATTCTATGCTGTTCCCATCAGGAACGACATTTGGCCTGGAGAAGGCTTCCAGGAGACTTTGGAGTGGCCTTCCAGTATGTGAAGGGGGCTACAACCTTCTGAACAACAATCTGAAGGGGAACTCTTCCAACCTAAACCCTTCTATGATTCTATGATTCAGAGGTCCCTCCCAACCCCTAACATCCTGGGATGCTGTGGTGCTGGCTGTGGGGTTGGACTTGATCTTCTACTGTGTACAGTTCTGGAGCCCCCAACACAAGAAAGACATGGAGCTGCTGGAGACAGTCCAGAGGAGGCCATCAAGATGCTCAGAGGGCTGCAGCAGCTCTACTGTGAGGACAGGCTGAGAGAGTTTGGGCTCTGCAGCCTGGAGAAGGCTTCCAGGAGACCTTGGAGTGGCCTTCCAGGATCTGAAGTGGCTACAGGAGGGCTGGGGAGGGACCACTGACAAGGTTTGAGGAATGGATTGGTCCCTGGTAATCTACCAGCTGCAGACATTTTTATACAACCTCATTGAAGGATAAAGAAGGAAAAGAAAGAGGCAAAAAAAGTACATTCAGTAGTGACCAGTGTTACAGGGAGGAAAACATAAACATAAATGAAAAAAACCCTGATGTTCCTACACACAATCCATAGAAACATTCCCTTTGTGCCTGAACATGCTGGCATGTAGCATGGACTCAGTCACATGCTGAAGTTCAAGTGTGTGCTTAAATGTTACGTCCCACAGCCCTTTGGAAGGCATGTATCAAATTAGGCATTTGCTGAAAGGCTCTGCTAAGCAAAAGGATCAGTTTGCACACTCTCCCCAAAGAGTCTGCTGGAAAGAGCCTGAGAGTTTGCAGTGGTACCTCTCGGGAGATCCCCAGTTCTTCCCCAAAGCACTCCTTTGCTAGGATTTCACTCTTGAACGTTCTTCAACTTTGGGGAATCAGCATGGGAAACCGGGACGAGGGAATCTGCAGCCTTAGAAGTGATAGCATTACCAGGGGTAGCTAATGTAACCACAATTTCCTCCCACTGATCCAGAGCACACACCCCACTAGCACCACTGACATCTTGATTTCTTTTAAAGCATCCTCTCAGGAGCATAACCTCCCCAAACTGAAGCAGAAGGAAAGCCAGGGTTCCCCCAAATCACTAACTACTTGATATGGGACAGAAGGAATCTGCTGACAGAAGAATTGAATGGAGTTGCTAAAAATAAGCAAGTATTCCCAGCATTTCTGCACTCCTCTCCCTGAAGTGAAATGATCAAGAGGATTAATTTTAGAGCATGTACAGTTTTAATGTGAAAAAAATAAAAAGCCCTCCAAGCTTCATCTTAGCTTTTAAGCAAAGACCAGATGGAAAGTCTATCATTAGAAATGCCAAAGGGAGAAGACACTCAAAGTTCGCTCCGGGACGGAAAGGTCATTTCTAGTCATCTTTGGTTTAAATGTTCTCAGAAGCACTCAAGCTTTTTTTGTAATCAGATGGTTTTCCTTCAGTTTATCAACTTGATTTCCTCCAGAATAAAACAGCTCCAAAACAAACCCAAAACAATTAAAAAGATACAAGACAGAAACTTTAAAAGGCAGGCGCCAGCTCTCTTTCCTCCTCTCCAGAGCAAAAGAGTCATTAAATTTTTAATGAATTATTGTTTAGATGACAAGAAATGCCACAAAGATGATCCCTTGAATTCACCCAGGGGTGTTTACTTAGAGCTTCACAGAGAGATTTATGAGATGACAGGCAACAGGCAACACGTCAATGAAGTCTGAGCAGCAACACTTTATCAGGTACCAACGCTGATTGAAGAACAGGTTGTGCTGATGAGAAACAGATCAGGTTTCACCACTGTGTTCAGGACAACGTCCCAGATCCCCTGCACAGATCATGCCCAGCTGGCTGATACAAATCCCCTATCCCTTTCGGATTCTAACTTCCATGCCACTGGGTCATAAGATCTGAGAAGCTCAGACAGGACTTCCTTAAGGCTAAAGATGTCATCTGTGCTAGTCTGAAGCTAGCTAGAATGTTTTGGTGAGAAGAATTAGATTATAGGCTGTGAAAAAGGAAACAATGGTGATGTCTGCTTCACTCATAGGCTTGCTGAGATGGATAAGAACAAGGAGGTGTTTAATCCTGGAGGTGTTTAAGGCCAGGATGGATGGGGTTCTGGCCAGCCTGATCTAGGGTAGGGTGTCCCTGCTCATGGCAGGGGGGTTGGAACTAGATGATCCTTGTGGTCCCTTCCAACCCTGACTGATTCTATGATTCTAATATAAACATAGATAAGTCTCTCTCTGGCTTTTGGGGCTGCAAGAACTCTCTCCCTAACTTGCTGCCTGAATAATCCTTCTGCTTCCTAATCCCCCTGGACAAACTCACCTTGAACCTAAAGCGAAGTCTGGGCTAAGGTGGAGGAGTGGGAAGAAGGTGGAAGGGTGGTTGAGAGCCCCTCCTGAGAACTCAGGTTTCTGGCAGGGCTGCTGTGTTTCAGTATTACTTTTTAACTTGCATATTTCTGTATAGATGGTAACTATCTGCTTGTACATTGTGCTAAGCTGTAAATATAAAGCTTCATTCTTCAATTTCCGGAGTGGCTGAGTCTAGTCTGGGTGATTTTCTTAAGTGTGTGTGTGGGGGGTGGGGAACACCCAAACCATCACACCTTCTTAACTCTAATAGCTCAGGAGGCAAAACTGTAATTGGTGATTTTCATCAGAGTGAAGATGATCTGAAGATAACTCAGTGTTTAGTGCTTTACTCCTACTTGCTAACTCACAAACACTCAGCTTCAACTGAGATTTCCCCAGTCTCTAGTCTTCAGGTGCCAGCTAACTGTGAAACAAACTCTCTTCCCATTAAGATAAGCCCACAGCTGAAGCACACTCTGTGATAAGTCTCCTGGGATGCAGCTTCCAAACTTTAACAGGAAAATATTTATCAAAAGACAGAAAATTCCATTATCTTCTTTTCCCACAACTATAAAAAAGCACAAAGATAGGACGATACAAAACACACATCTGTGTCCCAGTGCAGATTATCCCTGTACGAGCTGCAGCTACCGACTAAAGTGCAAAGTGTCTTTTCCTTGCAGGCGGTGCCTTTTGTCAGCTCTGCTGGGCCCGCCTTGACAAAAAGGATCTGGCTTCAAATCTTCCTTGTGCATAAATAACAAACTCCTTTGCAAAGGTCCTGACAGCTGCATTTCTGTAAATCCACTCAGAGGAGCCACTGCTGACCTAACTTAGCAGCAACTGGGCTGTGAAAGTGTCAGAGTGAGGTGTGAGCTGTGGTACCACTGACTGCAGGACAACCAGATAAAGCCCCAAGGTTTCATTCCCAAACAGCACGTTAAAACACTGGGATCAGCAAGCAAATGCTTTACTGTTTCTTGGACATTTGCAAATTATGAGGATTCCATATGAAATGAGCAAACAAACACAGACTCCTCCAGGCTCTCCTTAGAAATCTTTTGAAAACACACTCTTGATTTAATCATAGAATCAACCAGGTTGGAAGAGACCTCCAAGATCATCCAGTCCAACCTAGCACCCAGCCCTATCCAGTCAACTAGACCATGGCACTAAGTGCCTCATCCAGGCTTTTCTTCAACACCTCTACGGATGGTGACTCCACCACCTCCCTGGGCAGCCCATTCCAATGCCAATCACTCTCTCTGGCAACAACTTCCTCCTAACATCCAGCCTATACTTCCCCTGGTACAACTTGAGACTGTGTCCCCTTGTTCTGTTGCTGGTTGCCTGGCAGAAGAGACCAACCCCACCTGGCTGCAGCCTCCCTTCAGGTAGTTGTAGACAGCAATAAGGTCTCCCCTGAGCCTCTTCTTCCCCAGGCTAAACACCCCCAGCTCCCTCAGCCACTCCTCACAGCTTCTCCAAGCTAAACAACCCCAGAAATTTACCATTTGCAACAGAGAAGGAAAAACAAGAAGGTAAGAAATCTGAGAAGACCAAACCCTCCCCCGTCCCCACAAATAGACATTTGCTGCCTTCCAATGGGCTTGACTAATCATTTTTCTAAGTAGCCAAAAGATTTCACAATTAAATGCTTGTAGAAATAAGATGCCTCCTTCAGCTCCTTCTGATGCCTCCTGAGTTCTACAGCTCCTCTCATAAAAAAAGCTTTCATCACTCTGGGCATGACAGAGCCAGAACTGCTACAATTACAGCTCCAACCCAGTCAATGACCAAATGCCCAGAAGCTTCATCACTGTTCTTGGATCATGATGGGGGAGAAAAATAAACACAATAAGAAGACTTTAATACTTAAGATCAGAACAGCATTTACTGGACATGTTTGTTAGACTTGGTGTAAATCAGGCACATTTGGTCAGGTACCTGGAGATCAAATGCAAATCCTCAAAACTCCCTTCCTGAGGGTCCCAAAAAGGGATCCTCAAAAATCCCTCCCATATGTGGCAGCAACTGCACTTTCCACTGATAAAAGGTGACCTTTAGGCCCTGACATTTAGGCCCAGATTTTCCAACTTGTGTTACCTCCTCCTCTAGTTTCACAGGTGGAATTCATAGCACTAAACATTTAACATAGTTGGCAGCATCAATCAAACACAAGCCCTTGTGTCTTGCCCAACAGATCCTTAAAATGGAATATTGCCACTCTGGAGACCCAGGCCATGCTGGATGGTCAGCTTACAGGAGGGACTGGACATGCCATAAATCTTGAGAAAATCAAGATGCCAAGTGAAAGCTCATCTTTCAGAGTAGTTACCCTACTACCTTATTTCTCTTGTATTTGTTTCCCCACCACAGTTACACAACACATTCTTGCTGGGGCAAAAGGGATGGTTAGCGAGAGAGCTTTTGGATGCACACAGAAACAGGCAGTGCTAAAAGTGCACCAGAAGCTGGAAAATTAACAGCCCATGTGGATTTAACAGTCCTTTTCCATGTGGAAAGGCATAACAAGGCAAATGGATCCTCCACCAGCTTGCCTTCAATATCTCAGGAAAACACTGCCTACTCAGAATGGAATCATGGTGGGTCAGCAATTGTTTGCTGAACAAGTTCAGTGTGATTGTAGGAAAGAGGTCATCTGTGATCACAAGTTGCATCTCTTGTCTTGGATTAGCTGCTAAAGTATTTTCTCTCTGGCCAACAAGAGTCATTTTTGAGTACGGAGAAATGTTCTAAACATCAAGAGTTTTTAGGTTCAGCCAAACTAATAGCTCCTGCAAAGACTCTTGTCCCTAAAGAGGGAAGCAAATAATTGAACAAAACCTAGGGAACCAGCAGCTGGAGATCCACCAGCCTGACCCTCTCCCACTGCTGCAAGGTCATCTCTCCCTCTCGAGGGTGTATGTCCTACTTCTACACGCGCAGGCTGAGCGCCTGATGCGCCAAGAGAAGTCGGTCAACTATTCTCATGTTACAAATCCAGCCACCTTTTTCTGCTATGAAGAGGGGTCACAAGCTCAGATTCTGCAGGACCACTCTTGGCAGAGATGGGTGAATACAGAAAACTCAACTCAGAATCCAAATCTAAGGCACTGAATGGACTAAGCAGAAGATGAGGAAAATCCTGCGACAGTTCATATGTCACCTGTAATGACTGTATGGTCTCATGTCCACACTGATTCTGGAGGAGATGCAGGCCAGCTGTGATTTTACCCAGCTCATCTCTTTCATCTGGTGCCTCTTGGTTCTACTAATTCATATTTACATAAGATAGTTGTGTCAGACTAACTCCCAGCGCAGCTTTCCTTCTAACCTTGCAGAATTAGTTTTGTCAGCCAGGTCCTATTCATCCTTGCGTGTCATAGAATCATAGAACGATCTGGGCCAGAAGGGACCTCTAGAGGTCATCCAGTTTGGCTCTGCTGCAGACATCCCCACTAGACCAGGTCACCCAGGGCCCCATCAAGCCTCACCTTGAATGTCTCCAGGGAAGGGGCCTCAGCCGCCTCCCTGGGCAACCTGTTCCAGTGCTCCACCACCTTCATAGTAAAGAACTTGTCCCTAACATCCAATCTAAATCTGCTCTTCTGAAGCCTGGACCCATTGCTTCTCATTCTGTTACTGAAGGCCTTTGTCAACAGCTTCTCTCCATCCTTCCTGTAGGCCCCCTTCAGACTGCTATCAGGTCCCCCTGAAGCCTCCTCCTCTCCAGACTGTGTCCCACAGAAAGAAATTACAGATAGCTCTGTTTGTGCCCAGATGGTACAGAAAGTGATATCAACAGTGTAAGAGAAAAGGACACAATTAGACAAGCATGATCTGTGACATAACTTTAGTCCCAGGACAGTAAGTGGTGACAATCAGGAACATTTAATCTGTCTGTCAGTTGGACTCTTGATGAGAGCATCAAGAGAGGAGACTTCATCATTCTCCACAACTACACAAAGGGAGGTTGGAGCAAGGAGGGTGACAGCCTCTTCTCCTTAAAGTCAAGTAACAGAACTAGAGGAAATGATTGCAAGCTGCACCAGGGAACATTCAGACTGGATGTCAGAAAATCTCTCTTCACCGAAGGGGCTCTCAAGCATTGGAATGGTCTGTCCAGGGCACTGGTGGAGTCACCATCCCTGGAGGTGTCTAAGCGACAGGACTTGGCACACAGAGACATGGTTAGTGTTGTCTCTTCAGTGATGGGCTGAGGGTTGGACTGGATATCTTTGAGGTCTCTTCCAACCAGATGTATTCTGTGACTATCCAGAGGAAAGATGGCACCTAGAAACACCACTGCAACTTCTCAGACCCAAACTGTGTTTCAGCCTTCACTACCCCTTGTGCCTTCATCTCCAGCATGACAGGATGGTAAGCCTGAGCAACAGGAATGTAGTTGTACAACAGAAGGCTAACTGTACTGCAGTTTAACAAGCCATTAATGGCTACACAGATGCGGCTCGCTCTGCTCAAGGGGCTGTCTGGCTGCACTGGGGAACTGCACGGTGCTGACTTCCCAAACTGAGTCACTATTGTAAGCCCTGAGGCTTTATTTATAGTTGGGAGGGAAATTCCAGGAAACATCATTTACTGGCACTCACAAAAATAGCAAGGAAACTCTTCAGATACTAAACTTTCAAGGAAGAAAGTCTTTCTTCTTTATGACAGGACAGCAAAGCAGCAGCCTCTATGATTTGCTTGGAAGCAGTTACAATTAATACTGTTCCTTATCTCACTCTTCCCTGACAGTAGTAGATGTTGCTCCTAAGCTATTAATTCTGTACAGCTGCAAGGTTGTTTTTTTTTTTCTCCTCTCTCTTCAACTAATTATTTCCAGGATAAGATGCTGAAGTCAGCCTTGTCCCTGAAAACTTAAGCAGTCCTCTCTTGAACATGTCTACAATGTCATTCATAGGTTGAATTCAACCCCATGTACACAAAGACTCAAGCAAACCCAGTTATCAAAGCCAGCTCAACCACAGCAGCCCAGAGGTCAGCCTGAACCCTTTACCCAACTGTGCAGGACCCTGACTGGGGAAAATGGTTGCAGTCTTTAATAAATCACATTAAAATTGCAGGTAAAACTGTTCCTGAAGTCAAGTTATCCCATGCAGGGGTAAACAGATCTCTGCTCAACCTGTCATAGAGAGGCAAAAAGCTGAGGAAAAGCACGGATTAGCAGCTGGATCAGTCACCTAAAAATCTGTTCCTCTTCACATATGTCATCCCTCAGTGCCAGGAATTAAGCAAAGCTTTGAGAAACACTTTTGTCCCCATATTAGTTCTATGGATGCAACTTTAAAACACACATCTTTCCATTAAACACACATGGATTGATACTCTTGCTTAATGAAGGTGGGCAGACTATCCCAGATAGAGAATAGAATCACCCAGGTTGGAAGAGACCTCCAAGATCATCCAGCTCAACCTAGCACCCAGCCCTTTCCAGTCAACTAGACCATGGCACTAAGTGCCTCTTTAACATCTTCATAGATGATCTGGATGTGACATCGAGTCAGCCATCAGCAAGTTTGCAGATGACACCAAGCTGGGGGCTGATGTGGCTGGGTTGGAGGGCAGAAGGGCTCTGCAACGGGACCTTGACCGCCTGGACAGATGGGCAGAGTCCAATGGGATGGCATTCAATAGCTCCAAGTGCAGGGTGCTGCACTTTGGCCACAACAACCCCATGCAGAGCTACAGGCTGGGGTCAGAGTGGCTGGAGAGCAGCCAGACAGAGAGGGATCTGGGGGTGCTGATTGATACCCGCCTGAACATGAGCCAGCAGTGTGCCCAGGTGGCCAAGAGAGCCAATGGCATCCTGGCCTGCATCAGGAATGGTGTGGCCAGCAGGAGCAGGGAGGTCATTCTGCCCCTGTACTCTGCACTGGTTAGACCACACCTTGAGTACTGTGTTCAGTTCTGGGCCCCCCAGTTTAGAAGGGACATTGAGATGCTTGAGCGTGTCCAGAGAAGGGCAACGAGGCTGGTGAGAGGCCTCGAGCACAGCCCTACGAGGAGAGGCTGAGGGAGCTGGGATTGTTTAGCCTGGAGAAGAGGAGGCTCAGGGGTGACCTTATTGCTGTCTACAACTACCTGAGGGGTGGTTGTGGCCAGGGGGAGGTTGCTCTCTTCTCTCAGGTGGCCAGCGCCAGAACGAGAGGACACAGCCTCAGGCTTCGCCAGGGGAAGTTTAGGCTCGAGGTGAGGAGAAAGTTCTTCACTGAGAGAGTCATTGGCTACTGGAATGGGCTGCCCAGGGAGGTGGTGGAGTCGCCGTCCCTGGGGCTGTTCAAGGCAGGATTGGACGTGGCACTTGGTGCCATGGTCTAGCCTTGAGCTCTGTGGTGAAGGGTTGGACTTGATGATCTGTGAGGTCTCTTCCAACCCTGATGATACTATGATACTATGATACTAAGTGCCTTATCCAGTCTTTTCTTGAACACCTCCAGGGACAGTGACTCCACCACCTCCCTGGGCAGCCCATTCCAATGCCAATCACTCTCTCTGCCAAGATCTTCCTCCTATCATCCAGCCTATACTTCCCCCGGCACAACTTGCTCCAAACTAGTAGCTCAAAGAAGACATAAAACCAGGTTAATGAGGGAAAGGCTGCTGGCATGAATCTGACCAAGTACCTGCCCCGTTTGACCTCTCAGTTGGGCTTTCCTGGCACAGCTGCTGGGAGAGCACACGGAGTCCAGCTCTCTGCCAAGCTGTCAATCAGCACAGCACATGGCCCACGACACTCATGAGACGTGACACTCAGTGCAATGCAGCAGAGAACCAACAAGTTTGTTCTGCAGATGCCAGCGCGGCGGCGGCAGTTACAGCAACGTGCCTTGGCTGGTACTGACACGGGAAGCATTCAAAGCACTCACACAGAGATAAGAGGCTCCGCTCATCTCCTGCCTGAGCCACACTGACCTCCTCCCTCCCTTCTCCCTGGCATTGCTGAAGATAATACAAAAATCTGCCAGGTTTGTTTTTTTTTTTAATGTCTCTGTTTCTGAGTTTTGGGTTTTTTTTCCCCTTTTTCTGTTTTTCTGAGGCCAATTAAAACTAAAAGTTTACCAGGGAGATGTCAGGAAAAAGAAAAGTATCTGATCTCATTGGATCCAGCCTATGAGGATCTCACACATAAAAGAGTTATGTCCCTGAGCACTTTTCCAACAGACTTTCAGAAAATTTCATCTTTCTACTTCCCTGGCTGGATAGTCTGAGTAATTTTCTCTTTCTCCTGGGGCTGGTTGCTAAGAGACGCGCTATTACTTCTCCCTCTCTTATGACCCGATTACTGTGATCAGCAAAGACAGCGTGCAGACAACAGCCTGACACAGCTCCTACAAGAACATCGGGCTCGTTACAAAATGATGGACTGTATTAACACTCCACAGCCTCTTTGCTCGCCATGGCCTTTGCAGAGTCTCCTGGCACAACTGGGGGCTTTTACTTCCCCGGCTTCTGAAGTGAACATTCAAACACTTTAAATTGCAGGACTGGGAAGGCAGAAGAATGGACTTGCTGCCTCCTGTGTTTCACTGCCTGCCAGACGGAGCGTGTTAATAGATCCTTGTTGAGAAACCCTTCTTTCCTTACCCTTCCCAAGAAGTGGCCCAGGGACTATGATCACCTCCTTTTTGCTCTCCTGAACAAAGCTTTGCAAATACATAACACACGTGGTCATGTTAGCATGTTCCTCTGGGGAGTCTGAAAGCACACTGTAAAGCTGCTTCACGCTTCGGGGGGCAAGAGGTGACCTGCTCCTTCAAAGGGTTGAATTGGATTGCTCTGGACAAGGAAAAGAGCTGGAAATGCAACCAAGCATAGGTGTGTGGTTGAACCAAAGAATCATAGAATCAACCAGGTTGGAAGAGACCTCCAAGACCATCCAGTCCAACCTAGCACCCAGCCCTAGCCAGTCAACTAGACCATGGCACTAAGTGCCTCATCCAGGCTTTTCTTGAACACCTCCAGGGACAGTGACTCCACCACCTCCCTGGGCAGCCCATTCCAATGCCAATCACTCTCTCTGCCAACAACTTCCTCCCAAGATCCAGCCTAGACCTCCCCTGGCACGACTTGAGACTCTATCCCCTTGTTCTCCTGCTGGTTGCCTGGGAGAAGAGACCAACCCCCAGCTGGCTACAGCCTCCCTTCAGGTAGTTGTAGACAGCAATGAGGTCACCCCTGAGCCTCCTCTTCTCCAGGCTAAACACCCCCAGCTGCCTCAGCCTCTCCTCACAGGGCTGTGCTCCAGGCCCCTCATCAGCCTTGGTGCCCTTTTCTGGACATGTTCAAGTCACTTTGAGACTACACCAAAACCTTTCCATATCATGAATCAGAGAACAAAAGAGCTGGAAAGGACCTGTGAGTCTTTTTCACTTCACAGACCCTTACATATTTTTTGCAAACCCCAAGCAAACTCCTTGAGTTTCAAGTTCTTTTGTGGCTATGACTTTCCAGCATGTTTCCTAGTTAAAAAAGAAGACAGAAATAGAACTTTTAGATAGTGATGTCTGCTCATTAGGAACTACACAGATCCCTTTTCATCCCCTTCTGCACCACTACCCTCTCTCTGGGGCAGCCAGATCCACAGGACTCAGTCCCAGTCATGGACCCTCACCTCTCATGCCCAGTCTATCTCAATACATCTTGCTTAGTAACAAGCATTTCAGGCCTCAGATACTCAGTTCACATTGTAGTTGTGTAGTGTTCACTGCCAAAAACGCCTGCTCTTTGGCCACAACCACAGCTTCTGTGGCTTCCAGAGCTGCTCATTCATTCTTCTGACCTTTTATTAGACCAACCTGTAATATAACCCAATAGACATTTACTGGTTGCTCTGACTTAGCAGTGTTCTGTCTGGCAGGGACAAAAAGCTTTAGGCAGAGAAAAGGAAAATGCACATATTTAACTAACTGTTTACTAACTGTTCACCTATACACATGGATACTAACTCTTTATTGTAACAGCTACTTTCTCATAGAATCAACCAGGTTGGAAGAGATGTCCAAGCTCATCCAGTCCACTCTACCACCCAGCCCTATTCAACCAACTGGACCATGGCACTAAGTGCCTTATCCAGTCTTTTCTTACTTTTCAGAGCATGGAAGAGCTGCACTGGGTGAACAAAGGCAAAAAAAATAATCATCTCATCTGACTGTTAACTGCCATGCAACAATTGTTATTATGCCACAAACTAGCATCTGGATGATGTTGAAATTTCAGATTCAACTAAAAGGGACAAGTGCTGCCTGCTTGCATTCAAGCTATTTCTGTTCTGACACTGCTCTCACGTTGATTGGGCACCGCAGCCCTTTAAAACTAAAGAAGATAATGTTTGTCCTCTATATGAAGTAGGTTTGATATAATCAGTGACAGATGTTTGCAATCTAAGTTATGAAAAGATGGCTTCACTCCATTCCAGTGCATGTCAGAACTGCTTCTTTTCTTCTTTCTTTTTTTTTCCCTCCTCCTCTCTCTTTTTCTCTTCCTTTTTTTGCCTTTTTTCTTTGTTCTACTCAAACTATTGTTGTTCACAGAGCAGGCCACTGCAAAGATGAATCACTATTCAGTGTTTGAAATAATGAAGTGGAAAAATTAAATACAGTATCTTGGAAGAACAGACAGACCAGAGAAAAGAAAATGGGGGGGGGGAGAGGAAGGTATGGCAGAAAAAAACCTAAAAATCTACCTGCTGAGGAGTGCAATGTTTGCTTTGTGATACCAAGTAACAGAAATCAGAAGCCCACTCACCAGAATGAAAACCAAGCCTAAGCACTGCTTCCAGTAGACCCCAAATAAGAGGCAATGTCACAGAATCAACCAGGTTGGAAGAGACCTCCAACATCATCCAGTCCAACCTAGCACCCAGCCCTAGACAATCAACTAGACCACAGCACTAAGTGCCTCAGCCAGGCTTTGCTTGAATACCTCCAGGGACAGTGACTCCACCACCTCCCTGGGCAGCCCATTCCAATGCCAATCACTCTCTCTGCCAACAACTACCCCCTAACATCCAGCCTAGACCTCCCTGGCACAACTTGAGGCTGTGTCCCCTTGTTCTGTTGCTGGCCACCTGAGAGAAGAGAGCAACCTCCTCCTGGCTACAACCACCCCTCAGGTAGTTGTAGACAGCAATGAGGTCATCCCTGAGCCTCTTCTTCTCCAGGCTAAACACCCCCAGCTCCTTCAGCCTCTCCTCATAGGGTTTGTGCTCCAGGCCTCTCACCAGCTTTGTTGCCCTTCTCTGGACACCTTCCAGCACTTAGGAAAACTTTATATTTGTAATTCTAACCAAACAGAGTCAGAATTGTGAATCAAACCTGGTGGCTTGCCTTGGCATTTTGTGAACCATGGATAACTATATTGGCTCTACGACAGGTTTTATGCACCTACTTTCTGTTGCATCTTTCCTGGTGTCACTGTCTGAGATGGTATTTCAACAAAGACAATGCTCATCCTGAGAGCAAAGTCAAGAACACAGATGTATGTATTTGTCTTTAGGTAAACCGATATCATTGCCCAACACCAGCAAGAACAACCTGACCTTGAGCACTTCCAACGATGGGGCACTCAATGCTTTAAAAGGCAGCAAAATCTGCAATCAAAACAGATTGGCTTCCACAAAGCCACTTTAGTTACACAGGTAAGAGTCACAAGTCCTGATACTGGGCGCTGCCTACAACTGGGCAAAACTCCATGTCTCCATAGCTCATAAGCTATCAAGTAGAGGGATGCTGCCCAGGCAGAAAGGCACTAGCTTGGTCTCATGCTTCTTCAACACAGCCCAGCTGGCTTGGGACATTTTAAATCTGCTACTATACAAATGAGTACCATCACTTCTTTCCAACCAGCTTCATTTGGTTCTTATCCAACAAGAAAGATGATGTCACAGTGGTGACTTCTGAAAGACTACTCTGAACCTATTTGCAGCTACCCCTTAATAAGAGACTCTTGCCTTAATGTTTGATCTGCAGGGTTTGGGAGCTTTATTTGTCCTTTAAATGCTCTTGTATATAAAGTAGTAAAGCCACCTCTCCTGGTAGGGCATAAATGCTGCCAGGCTGGTTTAATCCTTGCACTCCTCCTCCTGTTGCAGGTCTGGGAAGTTGAGTAGAATGAGCAAACAATGAAGGGTTTGGCCCCAGCAAAGCCTTGAGGGTTAGGGGCTTAACACCACATGTCAGGTGTCTTGTGCTGCCCCTCAATGTGCCTGCATGGAGCTTTGAACTCATTGGCCAGAGCAACGATGCTAGTGCCTACTGGCCAGTTTCATTTCCAAAGTACCCTATTTAATGGGGGGGTGCCTTTCTGCACTGAGCCTCCACCAGAAGCAGCACCCCATTTGCAGCTCCTTAACTGGGAATCACGGTGGCCACGTGTCTGCAGCTAGCACTAGCAACTCAGCAGCAGCAACTCAGTTCTTTTCTCCTTCCCTCTGCCTGGAATATTCTGTATTTTACCTTAGGATCATTATCCTGGGTTTTGGAAGCATCTTTGCACAGGAAACTTAGGGACCAAAGCATTGTGAGTGCATCTGCTGGAGTTAATGCTAAGGCTCCATAAGCACAGTTTAAATGTTCCTGTTCTCACATTCCTATTTTCCCCAGTTGTGATTGTTTAAGCTGGTTAATTCTGTGTCCACAAATACCCTTGGTGCTACTACTTCCTGTCAACTGAAAATCTAAAGAACCTCAGGGGTTTTTTTCAGACTTTTTTAATGTTAATAATAAAAATTACTGTTCATATTGAAATCAATATTCATTATTCATAACAGGTTATTAGTTTCTAACCCACTACCAAATAGAGGCCTGCAGCTTTAAGTTCATTTGCCTGGCTGTGTTTTGTAAGAGCCTGTGGATGACGCAGTTCTGACACTCATAACTAAAGTATTGTTTCATCTGCTCCAATTCATTCATCACAGGGAAGGAGGAGAGCTTGGACTAAGGCCAGGGAAAGTTTATAATGTGGACTCTTTCTCAAAAACAAGCACTAACATGGGAGCTGTGCTCAGCCACAGTCAGGTTACCTCTTTATTTCCACTGCATTTTTCATCTCTGCAAGCTCATTCCTAAGAGGGGTGAGATCACAGCAGCCATTGTCATGATGCAACTAGAACAGGGCCCACTTCTCAGCCTACTTCTTTGACCCATCATTGAAACATGGCCTAACTCCTGGAACAGCATTTTTTTTTCCAGCTGGTGGCAGAGAAGAGTGAGGTAGAAGGCACAGGACCAGCAGATCCCACTGGAAAAACTCTGGTACTCAAGGACTCAATTCAGCAGCTAATCAAGCAGCAAAATATTCCCACCTCATCTGGACTGCACCAACAGTGTCCATACATAACTCACAAGACATGAAAGCTTCTGAAGAGACCTTTAAAGGTCAATGGAACCTCTCTGCAATAAGCAGGAACATCTTCAACTGGATCAGGTTGCTCAGAGCCTCATCCAACCTGACCCTGAATGTTCCCAAAACAGGGATGGGGTAGGGGTATCCATTACTTTTCTGGGCAACCTGTTCCAGCATGTTGCCATCCTCACTGTAAAAAATTTCTTCCTTACATCTGGTCTAAATCTCCCCTCAAATCAACCATTACACCTTGTGCTGTCACAACAGGCCCTACTAAAAAGACTGCTTCCATCTTTCTCAAAGCCCCCCTTAAAGTATTAAGAGGCCACAATAAGTTCTCCCTGGAGCCTTCGCTTCTCCAGGCTTCTCCCCGAAATGATCTCATGTTTGTGTTGGACAATGCACACACAAACCACCACTGGAACATAGCTGAGACAGGTCACTGCTCCTGAGCCCCAGCCTCCTTCCAGTGATGATCACAGCACTGCCAGAAGCACCAAGCAGCAGCTATGCTGCCCCTTTGCTTCTCACCAAACACAGCCCTCCCAGTAGCAAGAACCCCTCTGCTATGGTGCAGATCCAGCACACATAACCAGAAAGTAACACAAAACATGCAGAATCTCCCAAATTAGCCTGAATTTACACTTTCAGGGCTCTCATTCAAGTAATGAATTGACTCTGGACTTAGTTAGCTTCTGTGAACTGTCAAAAAGAGGACAGACAACAGCACAGCTAAACCAGGGATTGTCTAGTCCAATAAATCCATATCAAATCTTCAAAAATTAGAGATGCTGATAGCAGCTACTGTAAACAAAACCCTCCAGGTACATCAGCCTATGGAAAAAAAAAAGACCAGAACAACAGCCAGCTTGATAGGTCATGCCCCCAGTCCCCTACAGACAAAGCAGATTTTAATTTGCCAGTGTTCAAGAGCCTCCACATACACAAAGAGAAGAGGGCAGGGAGAGTCAGGCCCTGGGAAACCTGGTTCCACTGAGTTCAAGCACAGACACTGGTGTCAAACATGTAACCTTGCCCTGCAGCTGGTCCTTTTGTTGTGCCTTGTCTCCTGAGTTCCTTGCCTTGTCCTTCAATCAAGGTAAATGGAAAGAGATGGTTTAACAACAAAACATATAAGTAATGAAAACCTCTGAGACCTTCATGAGAGCATCATTCACCATATTTGAAAGTCATCCAAGGAAAAGGAGGAGAAGGGAAGAGCTAGCTTTGATTCTCATCCCTTCAGTTTGTTTTCATTATTAAATCCCCATTAACTCTTTCTGCATGTATTATATCAACCAAGAGTGGCAACTAAAATGAAAACACATCAACATCAATAAATTCTGAATTTAGAGGGTCCCAGCAGCATAAATTCAAAGTACTCACTTCTCCTACATTTGTGGATTCATAGAATGCTTTGGGTTGGAAGGGACCCCAAAGATCATCTGGTTCCAACCCCCCTGCATGGGCAGGGACACCTTTCACTAGAGCAGGCTGTCCAAGACCTCATCCAACCTGGCCTTGATGGCAACATCTATAGCCTCCCTGGGCAACCTGTTCCACTGCCTCACTGCCCTTGCTGTAAAGATTTTCTTCCTAGTAAACTAGCCTAAACTCACCCTCCTCAAGCTTAAATCCATTCCCTCTTGTCCTAGCACTACAAGCCCTTGTAAAAAGCCCCTCCCATAGAGGAGGTGCTCCAATCCTCTGATCATCTTTGTGGCCCTCCTTTGAATCCACTCCAGCAGTTCAATACCCCTCTTATGCTGGGGCTGCAAGCACACGCTGCAGGCTCGTGTTGAATTTTTCATCACCTGACACCCCCAAGTCCTTCTCCTTGAGACCACTCTTGAGACACTCCTCACCCAGCCTATATTTGTGCTTGGGATTGCTCCAGCCCAAATGTAGGAGCTTGTGGGGCAGAGAGCAGCCGTCCACGTTGCAGCCTGGCATTCATGTGTTTGGCAATGCAGCTCCTCAGAGCATGTTCAAGCGCTGTGCAGCCCTGCAAACCAAGTGACTGTCCCACGAGGGATGCTGTCTGCACGCCCCAGGGTTGGCACTGCAGTAACTCAGTCTGTTTCAGGCAGCTTGAGAAACACATATGGTTTGATTTGTATGAATGAAAGGCATTGCAAGAACATAAACCAGCTTGGTCTCTTGGGAGTGGAAACTGTCATCTTTGCAGGAGCAGCAGACCTCCTGGTACCAAGCAATGATATGGCACCTCCCAGCAGGCAGAGATGGAACTTGTTCCCTTCCCTGCTGCCACCAAATCACCCTTCAAGTGACCAAATATACCTCCTTTGTCATCATATTTGACCCACAGGTGATTATTGGACTGGAAAGCCCAAGCCTGCAAACCAGTTGGGTTTGGGCAGCAGCCCCCAGGGCTCATAGGCTGTGTGATTTCTCCTGAACATGAGCTCTTTCACATCTGCAGAGGGCTCACAGGCTGTGTGATTTCTCCTGAACATGAGCTCTTTCACACCTGCAGAGTTTATCTGCAGGAGAGGAGGAAAGGCAAGAGGCAGAGAACTTTTCTGGTTATGAAAACAAGCCTGAAACCAAAAGGATCCAAACCAAAAAGGTAAAACACACTGCAAAGTTTGTCTCTTACATTGATCAAGCCAGCCTGAAGAGCATCCTCTTGGGCTTTTCTGAGCACCCCAGGCTTACAAAAGATTTCCACACGTGTTTGAGGACTCTGATTTTGGCCTCGCAACCACCATCAAGCCCGCTCCACAGCGGACACCTTCCGAGTCTGCCTTAGAGCATGAGACCCATTTTTGGGAACTAGGGAAAAGAAGAAAGGAATCTGCTTCACCTTTCTGAGCCCAGCAGAGATGGGAATAGCTGTGTAGCAGCCTTTCTCCAAGGCTCTAGGTTTGGGGCTGGAATATTGGTTTAAATGTGAAAGCTGGAGAACAGGAGAGAAACAAACATCAAGAAAAGGAGAAAGGACAACCACAGAGTCACAGAAAGGTTTGGGTTAGAAGAGACCTTCAAAGATCATCTAATCCAATCCCCCTGCCATCAGCATGGACACCTTTCACTAGATCAGGATGCTCAAAGCCCCATCCAACCTGACCTTGAGCACTTACAATGATGGCGCATCCAATGCTTTTAAAGGAAATAAAATTAACACTGTCTCCTTGGAAAAATGCATCATTTCACTCACAAGATTGTTTTGCTCAGAGAGTACAGAGGACAAGATCTGATATGCATGCTGCTGGACAGGATCTGCTAAAGAACACAAGGAGGAGGCAGGTAGCACCAGAAGAAGAATAGAATAGAACAGAATCAACCAGGTTGGAAGAGACCTCCAACATCATCCAGTCCAACCTAGCACCCAGCCCTAGCCAGTCAACCAGACCATGGCACTAAGTGCCTCATCCAGGCTTTTCCTGAACACCCCCAGGGACAGTGACTCCACCACCTCCCTGGGCAGCCCATTCCAATGCCAATCACTCTCTCTGTGAACAACTTCCTCCTAACATCCAGCCTAGACCTCCCCTGGCACAACTTGAGACTGGGTCCCCTTGTTCTGTTGCTGGTTGCCTGGGAGAAGAGACCAACCCCCACCTGGCTACAACTTCCCTTCAGGTAGTAGTAGACAGCAATGAGGTCTGCCCTGAGCCTCCTCTTTTCCAGGCTGCACACCCCCAGCTCCCTCAGCCTCTCCTCATAGGGTTTGTGTTCCAGGCCCCTCACCAGCTTTGTTGCCCTTCTCTAGACACCTTCCAGCACCTCAACATCTCTCTTGAGTTGAGGAGCCCAGAACTGGACACAGCACTCAAGGTGTGGCCTGACCAGTGTTGAGTACAGGGGAAGAATAACCTCCCTCCTCCTACTGGCCACACTGTTCCTGATACAGGCCAGGATGCCATTGGCCCTCTTGGCCACCTGGGCACACTGCTGGCTCATCTTCAGCCTACTATCCACCAGTACCCCCAGATCCCTTTCCTCCTGGCTGCTCTCCAGCCACTCTGTCCCCAGCCTGTAGCGTTGCTTGGGGTTGTTGTGGCCAAAGTGCAGAACCCTGCACTTGGCCTTGTTAAATTTCATCCCATTGGCCTCTGCCCACCCATCCAGCCTGTCCAGGTCCCTCTGCAGGGCTCTCCTACCTTCCAACAGATCAACACCTGCTCCTAGCTTGGTGTCATCTGCAAACTTACTGATGCTGGACTCAATCCCCTCATCCAGATCATCAATAAAGATATTGAACAAGACTGGGCCCAGCACTGATCCCTGGGGAACACCACTAGTGACAGCTGCCAACTGGATGTGGCACCATTCACCACAACTCTCTGGGCTCGGCCTTCCAGCCAGTTCCTGACCCAGCACAGAGTGAATTTGTCCAAGCCATGAGCTGCCAGTTTAGCCAGGAGCTTGTTGTGGCAGACAATGTCAAAGGCTTTGCTGAAGTCCAGGTAGACTACATCCACAGCCTTCCCCACATTCACCTGCCGGGTAACCTGATCATAAAAGGAGATTAGGTTGGTCAGGCAGGACCTGCCCTTCCTAAACCCATGCTGGCTGGGCCTGATCCCTTGGCCATCCTGTAGGTGCTTTGTGATGGCACTCAAGATGACCTTTTCCATGACCTTGCCTGGCACTGAGGTCAGGCTGACAGGTCTGTAGAACACAGAAGCAGAAGCCAGATATCAGAAGTGGACTGTCAGGATCCACTCAGGATCCACATTCAGCACAAAGAGAAAAGACTCTCAAGCTTAAAACACCTCCAGCTTCATCCAAGGGACATCCTTGGTTTTGGTTCAATTCCTTTGGAAGCACTGCTTAAGCATCTGGACATCTAATTCCCAGCCTAACTCATTAGCAATGACACTTCCTCTCCATGAGCACTTGTCTTCCCCAAGCTTGAACAGCTCTCATCCCTCTGCAAGGTAAATACACAGCTGTGCAAGCCATGGGGCATCTGCACATCCCACGGACCACAGTGCTCACACCTCCCAGGATCATACAAGATTATTCCTCCATGAACTGTCCCAGTGGGGAATGCTAGCACTAAATCCTCCATAAAGCCAGTCCATGCCACAGCACACAGAAGTCTGGTGTGGTGTTTCTAGGGCCTATAAAAACACAGCTGTGCTCACCTCTTCATCTGGCTGCACAGCACAGACTCATGTAAGATGGTCATCAGAGCTGTGGCCTTATTATTATTATCATCATCACTACTATCACTGCTGCAGTCATACCTTAGGGCCTCCAAACAGATCCCTGCAACAGCAAGACACAGTCTCTGCTCTGATGAGTTGATAAGTCTAGTTTGAGAATAGCTGCAGCAAGCCAGCATGGCTAACAGAGAGGAGAGCGGCTGGCAGCACCAGGAAAATTGCTCATTTAGCTGGTCTGAACCACACATGCCTGGAGTGCTTCAAGCCACATTAAAATGCTGCTGGTTTACAAACTGTTGGCTGTTGCAGTTGCACTTTTTTTTCAGTTATTTAGCCATTTCTAACCTTTTTTTTTTTTTTAAAGCCCCATTGAGTAGCTTTTAATTGGTACCTTCTGGATGACTTTTGTGCAGGTGTCAAGGGCGGAAAAACCAAACTACAATCAAAGTCAAGGTGAGAGCAAGGAAATGCCTTGGTAGAAGGTAGGAGGGAGAGGGGCACAGCCAATCCTGCCCAGGCACACAATGTCTGCTCCACAGCCTGTCGCTCCAGTGTCTTTCCCCTGCACTTTCCAAGTGATCAAGAAACAAAACCACAAATGTGATCAGCCAGGCAGACCTGCCACATGTGAGCAAAAACCTAACAACAGAGAAATGGGAGGCCAGAAGATGCATCTTCCCAAATGTTAAACGCCAGGACATGAAAAAGTTACTGGGAATAGAATTTGCTGGACTCCCTCAGAGATTTCTGATACCACCTCTGAAGCCTCTGGTATAGGTGGACCAATTCCAGTGGCACAGCTAGGGCAGGCAAGGCTGTGCCAGGCTGCAACGTGCACGGCTGCTCTCTGCCCCGTGGCAGCCCTGGGACAGCCCTTCCCTGGAGCAGCACTGCTGCTTGCTCTCATCTGCAACAGATGAGAGCTCCACTGTTTGCTACCAGAACACCAAGTGGAAACCCCAAGAACCTCCAGCAACACAGCTCTGGCAAGGCAGAAGGAAGGAAAACACGCTGAGGCACAAGGGGATGGTGCAGCTCCTCCACCTACAGACCCAGAGCTAACCAGACCAGGAAGAGCTGTGAGCAGCAGAGCACAAACCTAGGCAGGGTGAACCACAGTGCCCCTTCACGCAGGGAACCAGTAGGGCAGGGACACATATCCCAGGATGAATCACTGCTGCAAAAACAATGGAGGTCACTGAAAAAAATAATTAGGGAGCCTAGATGAGAGAAGGAAGCCATAGAAAGTTAATGGAGCACACTGGACTAAGTATCTCCTCCCTCTTCCCCTCTCACCTGCCAGAAGCCTCATGTTTTCAGGGTCATATGTGGCTGGCTGCTAACAGCTTTGTGCAGGATGCTGACATCAACCAGCAGCATGTCACTTTGTGAAAGTGGATTAGCTTAAGCTGCAAGCACACTGTCAAACCACTAAGCCAGTCCCTGGCCAATCCTTAGCTCTCCCATGCCTGGGAGAAAGATGAGAATCTCCAAAATCCCACCAGCAGACAAGGCAATGGATTGGCCTTGTGAGTCCTTTTGTGAGCTCCTGACGTCTCCTAGTTCCTAACAGACCTGGCAATGCTCAGCTGCTTGCAGGACAGGGCTGCATGAGAAATGTTTGTGTGCCTCATTCTCCCTTCTCAGCCTGCAGTGCCTGCTCTGCTCCTCAGGAAAGCCCAAAGCCAAGAAAGAAAACAGTTTTTGAGAAGGTGATAATATTCCCTTAGCTCTCCCATGTCTGGGAGAAAGATGGGAATCTCCAAAATCTCACCAGCAGACAAGGCAATGGATCGGCCTCATAAGTCCCTTTGTGAGCTCCTGACGTCTCCTAGTTCCTAACAGACCTGGCAATGCTCAGCTGCTTGCAGGACAGGGCTGCATGAGAAATGTTTGTGTGCCTCATTTTCCCTTCTCAGCCTGCAGTGCCTGCTCTGCTCCTCAGGAAAGCCCAAAGCCAAGAAACAAAACAGTTTCTGAGAAGGTGGTAATGTGCCCCAGTCACATAGCCTTGGCTCTACAATCACAAAAGCATCAAATCAAGACATTCTTCCATTTTTCATCAAATAGAATCATAGAATGGTTTAGGTTGGAAGGGACCTCAAGGATCATCCAGCTCCAACCCCAAATAGTGGTGAATAAACAACATTTTCCCCCGGGATAAACGGTGAATAAACAACAGTTTTCCTGGGATAAACTTATCACTTTCCACCACTGTTTTAAAATTTTAAGAGAATTATCAAAATAAGAATTTCCACTTGGCTTGAAGGCAACATTTTCACTGCACATCAGAAACTGATTCTTTTAGACTTCTTTTTTTTTTTTTTTTTGGTAATTCCAAATGTCTTTCTCTCTCTGGTACTCGTTAATGTTTTGTTACTGAAGGAACAGAACAGGTGCATATGACTTCACTTCTCCCCTCCAACACATTTTCTTTTTTGGTTCTGAATTCTCCAAAGTTAGAGCAGCAGAGAGGAAAAAAAAAAACCAACACCCAAAAGGCTCATCAAACTTTTCCAACTTCCCTACAAAATGCCTTTAACTTCAGCAAAGTGCTCAAGTAGCAGATAAAATATGCTGCTTTGTTTTTTTCTTTCTCCCTTCCATTATTCTGCACTCCTCCTGAACATGCATATACTTGCAAAAGAGAAGAAAAAGATACAGATGACATTGATCTTATTGCACACAATAGGAAAGAGGGAAAAGTGGTGATGGAACAGAGCAGAGAGCCCAAAACCAAAAAAAACCCAAAACTGGTTTGGCCAATTTTCTTGAATACAGCTGAGTTTCTATTTGGTGAGAGAAAGGAGAGGAGAAGGAGGGGGCAAAAGTTTTCTACTAATTTCTAACCATAGTAAATCACTGGCAATAGAAAAGTCACTGCTCTGCCAAGACAGCTACCACTCTCTCTTAAAATCCTTGGCCTCCATCTCGTTGCTGCTGCAGTAAGGTTCCATCACAGTCTCCAGTGCCCATTAAGAAGGGCATCCAGGGTTTTCCAGCAGGCAGATTTCCAGCTGCAAACCCCAGAGATGCTCCCAGCCATTTACTCCCACTGCCCCAAACTCCCTGATTATATGGCTTCACAAGCCAGAAACCCAACTCCCACACTTGCTGCTTGACTATGTGAAAAGAGGAGGACTTTATCATCATAGAATCAATCAGGTTGGAAGAGACCACCAAGATCATCCAGTCCAACCTAGCACCCAGCCTTATCCAGTCAACCAGACCATGGCTCTAAGTGCCTCATCCAGGCTTTGCTTGAACACCTTCAGGGATGGCAACTCCACCACCTCCCTGGGCAGCCCATTCCAATGCCAATCACTCTCTCTGTCAAGAACTTCCTCCTAACATCCAGCCTAGACCTCCCCTGGCACAACTTGAGACTGTGTCCCCTTGTTCTATTGCTGGTTGTCTGGGAGAAGAGACCAACCCCACCTGGCTACAGCCTCCCTTCAGGTAGTTGTAGACAGCAATGAGGTCACCCCTGAGCACCCTCTTCTCCAGGTTAAACAGCTCCAGCTCCCTCAGCCTCTCCTCATAGGGTTTCTGTTCCAGGCCCCTCACCAGCTTTATCGCCCTTCTCTGGACACCTTCCAGCACCTCAACATCTCTCTTCAATTGAGGAGCCCAGAACTGGACAGAGGACTCAAGGTGTGGCCTGACCAGTGTTGAGTACAAGGGAAGAATAACCTCCCTTGTCCCACTGGCCACACTGTTCCTCTTGGCCACCTGGGCACACAGCTGGCCCATGTTCAGCCTACTACCTACCAGTACCCCCCAGGTCCTTTCTTCCTGGCTGCTCTCCAGCCACTCCGTCCCCAGCCTGTAGTGCTGCTTGGGGTTGTTGTGGCCAAAAGGAGGTAGAGGAAGGCAGACACATGGTGAGTGACAGGTATTTCTTTTACTGACATAATGGCTCCAGAGGCTATTGCCATGGTCATGTAAATATTCTCTAAATTATACTATTAAATGATTTCATTTTCAAGAGCATTCCATAGTAGCAGGAAAACAATAAAAGTAAAACTGATTCAAACCAGCAGGCTGGAGAGGAAGCTCTCCATTCTGCCAAATTCATGGCCTGCCACCCCAATTATACCCTTATTCCCACAGATCAATCCCACATTTATAAAGGATTCCCACTGTGCTGGGACTAAAGAAGCAATGCTGAAAAGGGTTTTTCATGCTCCAGCTTGTTGGGTCAACGCATGCCAGTAGACACCATTCAAGCAAAACTTCTTCTTGAAAAGTACCAGTCTTGGACATAGGACATCTGCTCCCAGTTAAAAAGGATCTGTCCCTGTGTCCTCCCCCAGTCCTGCATCCCTTAATCACAGCGAAGGCAAGAGACAACTTCACATTCTCTTTGATTTGAATGACCTTAAACAGAGAGGCTCCCTAACTCCCAAAGTCATCTACAAAGAGTAAGTCAAGAACAGCCTATGCTGGTGGCCAGTTCTCTGAAACAGTAGTTGTGTCTCCTCCTGAAAAGAATGAGCACTTACCATCACCCCCTGGTTGCTTGTAGGGGTTGTACTTTGGCTTGGGGGCAACGACAGGTGCAAACTTCTTTGGTGTCTGCTGGGTGGACACAGAGATGCTGGGAGTTCCAAAGGTCTCCATCCTTGCAGTAATGTGACCAACAGGCTCATTGGTACTCTTGGGTGGCAGCCAGGATGGGTGGGACATGGTTCAGATCTGAGAAGAGAGGCAAAGAGAGTCACTTGTCCGTTAGTAACTCAGGCTGGGGAAAGAACAGCCACAAGCCTACTACTTTCATAGAATCAACCAGGTTGGAAGAGACCTCCAAGATCATCCAGTCCAACCTAGCACCCAGTCCTAGACAATCAACTAGATCACAGCACTAAGAGCCTCAGCCAGGCTTTTCTTCAACACCTCCAGGGACAGAGACTCCACCACCTCCCTGGGCAGCCCATTCCAATGCCAATCACACTCTCTGCCAAAAATGTCCTCCTAACATCCAGCCTAGACCTCCCCTGGCACAACTTGAGGCTGTGTCTCCTTGTTCTGTTGCTGGTTGCCTGGTAGAAGAGTCTGACCCCCACCCGGCTACAGCCTCCCTTCAGGTAGCTGTAGACAGCAATGAGGTCACCCCTGAGCATCTTCTTCAGGCTGTACACCCCCAGCTCCCTCAGCCTCTCCTCACAGGGCTGTGCTCCAGGCCCCTCACAGATCACACTTGCTGGGTACCAGCAATGGTCCTACAAATGCCATCAAACAGTCCCACAGATATGGATTTCAGAGGTGATAAATAAACTAATACCTGACACAGACACAAGCCAGTGCTAATTCCAACACTGATTTTGGAAACTCTCCTTTCTACCCAAGCCTTGTTTTGGTGTCAGGACTCCTCCTGGCCATCGAAACCAGCAAGCAGCTGCAACCCATACAGCAAAGATTTGTTATGAGCACAGAAAAGGATCAGTGCAAGAGATATATGCAGGCCATGGAAGACATTCGCAGACTGCCATGGCAGAAATGCCCTTTTCTTCTGGCAACAAATCAAAGCAGAGAGGTTGCTGGATTTGCAAGGAGGAGGTCTCTAACTACAGCAACAAGTGCAAGCAAGAGAGAGTTGTAGCTCAGCTGAGCATGGCTGCATAGGGCTGTACTAGCTGAGCTCAGGGTGAGAGGACAAAAGTGGGCAGACAAAAGGTGGCTTCTGGCAGGTGTAGACATCCTTAAGAGTAAGATGAATACCAAAATCTACAGCTATTCAGACACAGTTCTGAGGCCATGTGTGCAAACTTCTACTTGAATGGCTCACCAGGAGGTATTTCCAAAGCTGGTAAGTACAGTCACATACAGCTCATTGATACCATGCAGAAATGTAGCCACAGGTCCACTCCTAGCCTAGCCAGTCATGTTTTAGGTGCCTCACAGCTAAGACTTCCATGCACTCATGCTTCTCAGAGAAATAAACCACACCGAGCTCTCCAAGCAGCCTCCAGGACTGCACAGAACAGATAGGCAGGAAGAAGGCATCTTGGACAGAATACGTAAGTCTGTCTAGAGTGGGGGAAAGAAAAGGCAGAAATCACACTTTATTTCCCCTTTCTCTTAATTTGGGCCCACACATCACTAGAAATGTGAAGACTAAGCTGCTGGGACTTAGGAGCTGAGCTATTTTGCCAATTCATATAGGCTGGCAAAGCATCAGCATCCTACAAGCCTTGTGGTAGAGCAAATTCAGTTGAGTCCTTTGTCAAAGAAGCAGATGAAGACTCTTGGGTATAAACTAAAGAAAATAGTCTTGTGGGTTCCTGCATGGACAACCTTGTGCTAGCAATACAACATCAACCTTGAGGAAAGAGGCAAGGTCTCCAGATGGTATTACAATTGTTGTACATGTATATGTGCTTATTCCAGTCAAATAAGCTTACTCTAGGTAGCAGGTTTCCTACAGAAGGAGTCATTCCTGCTTAAGTTTTCATTGTCTGACCCAACACTAGGAGGGAGACAATCTGTACTTATCTTCTAAGTCCACTTCTTGTGTAAAAGAAGAACTGGCAAGTGCCAAGTATCAGTCCAAACCCTTGTGGCTCTTCTTCATCATGCATTCTGACTGCTCAGCAAGCACACTGCAGTTTCATGATCCCTACTACTGGAAGGTTATTCTGTTGTGCTAGACACCTGATACCAATGAAGGGAAGACAGTGGAGCCAGCATGGTAGAACTGGCTGGAAATGAGGCAGACATGACCGTGGCAGGAGTACCCTGGAGATGGACAGGCAGCCAAGGCTGTGTTGCAGGGATGTGACTTTCATACTGCAGAGTATCATTCTGAAAGCAAGAAGTGAAAGGCAGGTCCACCTCACAGGGCCAGAGAGGAAACCAGCTAGGACAGGCCAGGGTGGAGGGCACACAAGCCATGCTCATACCACCTGAGACTTCCCATTACCAACACCTGCCCCAGTGGACCCAAAAAAACAACTGCCACTCAAGTAGTAAGACTCACCTACACTGCTGCCTCCTCTCCCCACATCCTTCAAAAATGTAGAATGCAGCAATAAAACTCAGGCAACTACCTAGGTTTTAGCAAAGAAGCAATGAGGGCACTCAACCTTAAGAGCTAAACAAGAAAACTCTGCACTCTGCAGAGTTATTAGACCAAAGATAGCTATACCTAGCCCATTACTAAAAGCATCCTGGAGTTCTCTTCTGACAGGTTTTCAGCCCCTGCCTTGACATCTCATATGAAAGAGCATCCTGCTGCGTGAAGCACCCTCAGACATTACCTTCATACTGATTCAAAGTTTAAAAAAATCCCAGTACTGATCACATCATCATCATCATCACCACTCTTGCTCTGGCAGCTCCCTAGTTGCTCCTTAACAACCTGCCAGGCAGCATATCTTGGTCCCACTGAGCTCTCATGGTCTGCCAGATTGATGGCAGGGATGGTTGACTGATGTACAAAGCAAGAATATCTGCCTCAGTAGCCAGGCTGCACAGTGCCAAGGATAGGTGAAGACCAGGTGAGCATCAATGAGTGAGCTTAAAAACCAGACTGCTGTCATGAACAGTTTGGGAGCATGAAGACCACCCTGCTGTAACACAATTGCTGCTGTAAGCTGGCACCCAGTTACCCTCTAACACATTTCTTTTGGCAGAGTTAGCATTTTTTAACTGCTTCCCTGTTAGCCTCTTCTCTTCCCTTTTCTCCCCTCTCATTTTCTCTTATATATTTGCTGCCACTTGCTTTTGCTATCTGCCTTGACAGTGTTTTCAGCAAGCTCCCTCTTCCTCATCTGTTCCAACCCCAGCTCCCTAGCCTCACTTAAATTTAGCCTAACCATTCATGTGATCATTAAAAAAAGAAAATTAATTAATCTCTTTTTAATACCTGAAGCTAAACTTTTGCCTTTGCTGTTATTCCCCCCACCCCCAGCCTCTCATTATTTTTATCTTGTGAAAAGCAAAGTAAAATATAATGGACAGTAGCTTGCAGAGGGGAAGAGTCCCCCACCTCTCTCTGCAGACTTCTCCATGGTATAACACTTTGCCTAGTTCAGACAAAGCCATCAGTGGTGCCTCACTGTTCTCTGCAATGTTGCCTGGTTTTCAATCAGAAGCCTCTCTGGAGCAAAACAGATGAATTTTGTGTGACATGGACAAAGAATCAAAACAGCACAGGGAAATTTAGGTTTATATCTGATCTTCTTACTCTGTGTTTACTCTTAGATGTGCTACTGCCTCTGCATCATTGTAGATCTTTTCTTTACTGAAAGGAGCATTAGAACAGGCTGCCAGGGAAGTGGAATCACCATCCCTGGAGACATTCAAAAAACATATAGACATAGCACTTTAGGACACATTTTAGTGGGCATGGTGATGTTGGATTGGCAGTTGGACTTGGTGATCTTAAAAGGTTTTTTCCAACCTCAATGATTCTATGATCAAAAATATCAAAAGACAGAGTATGCTAAACACAAGCAGCTGCTGAGAGACATGAATCTTTTCACAGTCACCAAGTAGGGTGAATGCAGTGAAACTGCCCACAGTTTCCAGAATCAGTGTCCCCAGGGCAGACAGACACTGCAGACTAACAAGCAGGCACCTAAAAGAAGCAACTTCCTAATTTGAGTGCCTGATACCATAGCAGCATCTGCACTGATGCCTTCAGAGATCTCTTCAGTAATTCTGCAGTTCCAATCCAGGTCTGCAAAGCCAAACTTCTAACCAAGCCTTAACAGTTGTACAGTCATTAGCAGGACAGCCCATGGAAACTCTACAACTTGTAGTGCCTGTACAGGCCAAATTTCTCCTGAGTTCTTTCCCATTCCAATAGCAGACAGAAGTGCACATGGACAAGAACTTGCAATAGCTAATGGCACTGCTTTTCTAGTCAGCCAGCAAACATGACCAGCAGATGCACCTTGCACTTTGGTCTTTGAGGTGATTCCTCAAAGTTATTTATGCCACTTCTACAGTAAACAGTACTGTTTCCAGAAGTTTCTAATTAGATGTGAGATATGGCAAGAAGGCCAAAGTCCCTGGGAAACTCAGGCAATAAAAAGGGCAACATGTATTGGATATTGCAGGCTTGAGAGAATCAAGGAACAGACAAAACACAGCAAAAGGAGCACCAAGATGGATGGGATGAGGGTTTTAGAAGCAGGATCAGAAAAAAAACATCCCAGGAGCATGCACCCTGGCAAGAGATAATGTGGTCAAGTGTATCTGCTCCCCTTGGCTGTCAGGGATAGAGCAGTTCCAGTAGCTGCTTTATCCATTTCTAAGAGTGAATACAGCACTGTGGGATCCATCCTAGGGTGCTGAGAGAGGTGGTGGAGTCACCGTCCCTGGGAGTGTTCAAGCAAAGCCTGGATGAGGCACTTAGTGCCATGGTCTGGTTGACTGGATAGGGCTGGATGCTAGGTTGGACTGGATGATCTTGGAGGTCTCTTCCAACCTGGTTGATTCTATGATTCTATGATCTGCATTACAGACCTGCCTCTCTTCCTAAGGCAGATCCTTTCAGAACAGATCCAGGTCATTGGTTAAATCAAATCAAAGCATTTCAATTAACTATCAATTAAACTCACTGTAAAGAGCAGACTTCTCTCGATTCATTCATGTATGTTTACCCTGAACTCTCTTCAATTTTTCAGCTACCTTTTATGAAAGGCTACACTTTTTTTTTTTTTTCAAGAATGGGAATTAAAAATGGAAAGAGGTAAAATGATGAATAATATCAAAGACAAAAAGCAGACTGAAATCTGCTGTGGCTCCCTGATGTTCTGTTATCCTTCCTTGCTTGGAAGCATTAGTCATCACCTACTTTTGGAGGCAGAGGATAAGACTGGACTAACCATGATAAATAACATTAAGAGCAAAGAGTGAAATCACACTGCATAAATAAGGAAAACAGTGTGCTCTGGTTCTATCATTAGGACAATCTTAATGCTGTAAGTTGAGAAAACTCTAACCATGAAAGAACACAGCACAGCAGAGGAACTGGAATCCACGAATCCCAAGATGAGACCACATTATCTAAAAATGTCAGAACAGCAATATCAATAGGAGATAATACCAGGCAGTAATAAAAGCCTGACAAGGACTTTTGTTCCTCTTCCCCCCCCCCCCACTTCAAATGTGTAGGCATAAGTGCTTGATTTTGCCTTTAATTACAGGATGTCATTCACCTTTGAGAAGCAAAGGTAAAACAAAGACGGTTCCAAGTCCATTTAGTCTCAAATCAGATAAGCAATGGAAGGGTAGAGTACCAATTTGTCTGCTCTTGAAATTGTTAGCACATTCATCTCTGAGTCAGGCTGGCTTTTCTGTGATTAGACTGTATCCAAATAAATCTTCATTTCATTTTTGTATTCCTAACATGGAGCAAATGCTCCTTGGATGCTGATGGACTTTACCAAGACAGAAGACTTTGTTCCTCAGCTAATTAAGCTAATGCTTCATAGTAGGTAGCAACAGTGTTTAACAAAAAATGAGCAACAACAGTTTGAGCTTCCAGACAGCCTGTCCTGTCTTCCACCCTGCTCCTCCCTAAATCCACTGCCTTGTTGTAGGACCATAATGTTCTGTATTGATATCACTCACCCACCCACAGTTAACCATCACTTCTACAGTCAAGAGACTGAGCAGATGCAGGGAAACAGGACCTTGTTTGCTGATGTTAGACATAACTGGAAACTCTAGAGTGGCTTCTATCTGATGCTACTCAGGAACAACATCAAAATATCCCCTTCCCTGGATAACCCAAGATTGTCTCTAAGGGCTTAAAAGAGCCATGTTTAGGAAGGCAGGTTGATACTCTCTGTACTTTCTCTTGCATCCAACTCAGAGAACACTTTTCACCTTCAAAATGAGTATTAAAAACGAGCTCTAGCACTGAACCACGGGGACAACCTTCATAGTAAGAATTCATAGAATCAACCAGGTCAGAAGAAACCTCCAAGATCATCCAGTCTGACCTAGCACCCAGTCCTATCCAATCAACTAGACCATGGCACTAAGTGCCTCATCCAGGCTTTTCTTGCATTCATGGCATACACTGAACTCATGACATACATTACTCCTTTCAGGTAGAGATGTAACCTACAAGACTGGATGTTTCTTCTCTAGTCTCACTGTCTTCACAAGGTTTTTTGTCTGAAATTTCCAGGAGCACATACACAAATGCTCTGCTAAAATGTAGGTCTTTGCTTGTTCAGCCTGGAGAAGAGGAGGCTGAGAGGTGACCTCATTGCTGTCTACAACTACCTGAAGGGTGGTTGTAGCCAGGTGGGGGTTGGTCTCTTCTCACAGGCAACCAGCAACAGGACAAGGGGACACAGCCTCAAGTTGTGCCGAGGGAAGTATAAGCTGGATGTTAGGAGGAAGTTCTTCAGAGAGAGTGATTGGCATTGGAATGGGCTGCCCAGGGAGGTGGTGGAGTCACCATCCCTGGGGGTGTTCAGGAAAAGACTGGATGAGGCACTTAGTGCCATGGTCTGGTTGACTGGATAGGGCTGGGTGCTAGGTTGGACTGGATGATCTTGGAGGTCTCTTCCAACCTGATTGATTCTATTCTATTCTATTCTATTCTATTCTATCCTCGTCACCTGCGCTCCATCAATTAGGCAAAATCAGTATTCGAGGCTGACCGGAGAGAATTGCTCTTCACAAACTCTCAAAGCTGCTTGTTTTTCTTGGCACTGTCCAGCTTGAATGCTACATGAATTTATTTCTCCATTTATGGCCACTGAACTCTAGCCATGAAGCTTTCCTGCTTCTTGGCCTCCAAAAGAGGATAAAATATCAAAATTCTGGTCTCATTAGAGGTCTTTAACCAAACATAGGAAGTGCCATAGGTACTTACAAACTCAATGCAAGCTCTCCTGGGATGTCTTTAGCATATGGTACTGCTTATCCTCATCAGTTTCACATCATATGGGAAATTATGTGATTTGGGAAATTGGGATTCCGTTTGAACTCCCTTAATCACTGCCAATCTGCACAACATCTTGCCGAATTTAAGCCTAAAGAAGCAACTCCCTCAGATCCTCACAGCAGCAAATTGTCTCTGGCTCTTCATGCTCCCCAAATGTAATGTCAGCAAGAAGGAGAACTGCAAAGCTCCAAGAGTAACTCTGAGTACTGTGCACAAAGCTGACGTGACCCTCATCATTGGTGAGCAGTGGAGAGCAAACAGCAGTCAGTCAAGCCACCAAGTGGCCCCAAGACATGATGAGGAAGAATGGAACATGCTGTGACCCCCCAGTGACTGCCTTCTTGACCATATGCCACCTTCATGCCCATGGACTCCAACATGCCTCTCCCTGAGATGTTTGATTGCATCCAGTTTACACTGTTATGGCCATTTCTGGATGCTTTGCTTCACTCTTTTACAAGCAGGAGTCTGCTGAAGCAAATTTAACCCTTCCTCTCCCTCCAGACCCAGAGTTTTGTACTTCCACTTCAACTCCCACTAAATTTATAACTAAAGTGAAGTCACTGCTTCAGTTAAATAGGGCTGAAAGCATTCACCAATTTCCTGCTGTGGGACATGACTAATGTAATCACAGGAATTAAAGGAGAAGGAAACCTAGTTAGAGCACTGCTTGTGCTGAATTATTCCTTGACGCATACAACCTAGTATCATCTCACTCTGGCTTTAACAGTTTCAAACAAATTTCCATGGGATCCTCCAGAAGACTTGATTTAAATTCAAAATTCACCCTGCTTTGAGCAAAAGGTTGGCCCAGATGACCTTCAGAGATCCCTCCCCAAATCAATTATTCTACAATTCTAAAACCTCAGACTTCCAGCTGTGACTTTATCTGCACTCAAAAGCATTTGCAGCAATGTAGCTGTATCCCACTTCAGATATGCCAGCAATATCACCTACTGACAATGCAATGCTACATCCCTTATTCTGTAGTTGCAATCACTCACAGATGAACACAGTAGGGGCCCAGATTTTAACTAAATAACCAATGCTTGGGGGAAAAAAACCAACCACCTGGTTTTCCTCTTAGCATGACTGCATCCAAACTTTGTTTTGTCACCAGCAGATCTACACCAGTTTGAGATGCGACTTTTGTTTTACGTACTAAAGTCACTTCAACTTCAGAGAATCAGTCAGGGTTGGATGGGACCACAAGGATCATCTAGTTTCAACCCCTCTGCCATGGGCAGGGACACCCTACCTCAGATCAAGCTGGCCAGAGCCCTCAGACATAACAGGAAGACAGCAAATCCATAGTGGAGATGGTAAAGACAGGATGGTGAAGAATGATCTCTCCGCTACAAACACGTTTGACACTGCATAATGTGACCATGAACACAGTTCCTCAGATACCAACCCAATACCACATTCATTCTTACACCAAAACCCTGCTACTGGGACAATTTTGATATCAACCAAAAACATATCCTTTCCTAAAGTTTCCTTCCTTGCTCATTTCTCTTATATCAGCTTCAAGAGCAAAAAAGGCAGAAAAGCAAACTAAATATAAAACTTCTCTCCTTCCCAATATAATTGCATGAGTATTTTGGGGATTAAATGGAATAGAATAGAAGCAATCAGGTTGGAAGAGACCTCCAACGTCATCCAGTCCAACCTAGCACCCAGCCCTCTTGAATCAACCAGACCATGGCACTAAGTGCCTCATCCAGGCTTTTCTTCAACACCTCCAGGGACGGCGACTCCACCACCTCCCTGGGCAGCCCATTCCAATGCCAATCACTCTCTCTGCCAACAACTTCCTCCTAACATCCAGCTTAGACCTCCCCCAGCACAACTTGAGACTGTGTCCCTTTCTTCAGTTGCTGGTTGTCTGGCAGAAGAGCCCAACCCCACCTGGCTATAGCCTCCCTTCAGATAGTTGTAGACAGCAATGAGGTCACCCCTGAGCCTCCTCTTCTCCAGGCTGCACACCCCCAGCTGCCTCAGCCTCTCCTCACAGGGCTGTGCTCCAGGGCCCTCATCAGCTTCATTACCTTTCTCTGGACATGTTCCAGCACCTCAACATCTCTCTTCAATTGAGGAGCCCAGAACTGGACAGAGGACTCGAGGTGTGGCCTGACCAGTGTTGAGTACGGGGCAGAATAACCTCCCTTGTCCTACTGGCCACACTGGTTCTGATCCAGGCCAGGATGGCATTGGCTTTCCTGCCCACCTTAGCACACTGCTGGCTCATGTTCAGCTACTATCTACCAGTACCCCCAGGTCCCTCTCTGTGTGGCTGCTCTCCAGCCACTCTGTCCCCAGCCTGTAGTACTGCTTGGGGAATTTGAATTTGACTGTTGCACAACACAGATAAAAGCTGATGAACATGATCTTGCCTCTACAGCCACATCACATTCTGGTGTTAGATAACAAAGTAAGCTTTAAAATCCCAATAAACTGAACTTGCCTGGCCCAGGTGCACTGAAACAAAGAGATAGTTTTGGCTTCCTGGAGGTAGAGCTATCTATACTAATACAACTCTAGTGACCACATTCTAGTGTCACTGAAGAGCAGGCTGATTCTTGACTTCTGTGGCATGAATCAATCCTCAGCCACTCCAAACTTAAGTGTATTGGATAAAACACTAATCCAGGGCCTCAGCTACTTCTGGTCACAACAAACCCCAGGGCACTTGCAACAGAAGAGGCAGACCTGGGGGCCAGGCTGAAATACTTACTCCAATACAGCAAAGTTTGTGGCTGAATCTTAAGAGCTAAGCCAGAAGCTGTAGCTTTGAGCCAAACAAACTTCTTGCAATTCTTAAAACTCTTCCTGATAACTTGGCCAAGTTTCTGAGGGTGTTGCTGCACCACAAAGAAAAGTTTGGAGATGGATGTTTCAGAATTTTGTGTATAAAGAGAAAGGAAATGCATTAATAGGGACAATAAAAGAGCAGGCAGGATGATGCAGAAAGGTTATTTTAGGAACCTCAGACCATGAGCTCCCTTACACAAACACTGTTTTCCTGCACATGATTTATTTTCAAGATCCCCTTGCCAAGAAAAGCTGCCTTTATTTCTTCTGTGCCTGTATGCATTTTCTTCACTATAGCACAGCTCACTACTCAGCTTTCTACTTCAGCAAGGCACTGCCAGCTAACATAGAAATTACCCATCAATAAAATGGGTAAGGTACTGGATCTTCTCAATAAATTAAGACATACTGGAATCAGGCTTATCAAGAGAATCACAAGGGAAAAGAAATCAGGACAACAAGAGATGGCAAGGTTAAAACTGTCAGAATAAGCCCAGGCTCTTTGGATGCTGGTGCTAACTGTAAACAAGAAAGAATGGTGCAGAACTAACATTCAGCTCAGCGATGAGATATCAACAAGATCCCAGTGGGACCAAATGGGACCACGGCAGCATATTGGCACACAGATAATTGTATTAGCTTTGCAGAGTGCTGTGTGTGTATGCTGCAGCCTGGGGAGAAACAGCAGAGATACAAGCTCAGAAGAGAGTAGGAAACTGTCACAGAGTGATCAGACTTTGAGGTCCTATCCCAGCAAGGCAGACATGAGTGTAGGTGGGTGTTTTAATTGCAATGCACTCCTCTTCTGCAATAGCTGTGGCTGCGGGAAGTCAGCTCACACTGTCCCTAGAAGAAAACATATCTACTATTGGCAGTTTGAACCCACCGAGAGAAATGGCGAAGGAGCTGCAGTACTGAATACAGGCACAGCATGGACCCCACTCAAGAAGGATGTGAGTTTGAGACCAACGTCACTATCATCTGCTTGTGACTCCTCGAGAGGTCTGCAGTACAAACCAGACTTCGAAAACATAGTGCCTAAAAAGCAATTAAATAAAGTAAGGGGCACAAACTGTGTCTAGAATCAAAATCTTTATTCCCTGATTCTTCTCTTAATTTTTCTTCCCCCAGACCCCGAACCATTCTGGAAGTCACAGCCTCTATTACGACAAGTCCGTGGATGGTTTCTCTTCACTCCTGAGCACTGTACCAATCTGTGCCTCATTATTGGCAGCTCAGTCCATGGCACCTTACAAAGACTCAGGGGAAGTAGCCTTTTTCCTATGGAAAATCCTACATTCCAACACATGGAAGAGTGATTGCTGCCAGATGGCTGCGAACTGATGCCGTGGTGAGATTGCTAATGGAAGCAGGATAGATAAGTGAATGAAAACTGAAGGAAGTACATAGATCCTTTTGAATAAGCAGTCAGGGAAAAGACTGCATTTCTCTGGGTTTCCCAACAGGTGATTGGATACGATCAAGACATGAGCACTTCCATGTGTTGTCATCTCCCTTTTACAACAGAAAGCAAAAATAAAGATTTAAGTGCTTCCTCCTTTAAGAAGCTGAAAGTCTGTAGTACTGACAGGAAAGAAAGAAGAACTCTGAAGGTTACCAATTCCTGTTTTTAGCAGGAGACTGGACTACCAGTCCAGCTGTGCCTTTGTCCTTGAAAAGTTCCACAATGGAGTATCCCCTGGTACCTGTTCAACTGTTGCACTGTTTTCCCTGTAAAAAATGTTTCTCCAACTCTCCAGCTCACTCTCCCAATCTGCTCTGCACATGCATGTTATTTTATTTTGCCACCTGGTCAGAAGCACAGCAGTAGTCACAGGCTGCCATTGGATCACTCTCTTTTGCTTCTTCTCCATCAGAGACAGAAGACAAAACACCCTCAGTCTCTTCTTGTAGGTTACAGGCTCTAGGTGGTTGACTGCCCTTTCTCTGGACCCTCTCCAGCTCTTCAACATCCCACTTCAACTAAAGGAGTCAAGATTTGATGGCAGCCTTGCCAGCAGAGAGTAAAGGTGAACAATAACTCATCTAAGACTGCTGCCCAGTCTTCTCCTGAAGCAACTCCATATCCAGTTTTCTTTATTTGCAATGACAGCACACACTAGACTCATATTTGACCTGGTGTTTGCTGCTCACTCCCCATCTTTTATTCAATTTTATTCCTTGATGAAAAGGCATATTTTGAGATGGCACCTAAGCTGGAGGAGCTCCAGGATGTGCATGGTCACATGGAGAGGAGGATAAATCATAAGGTGATAGCCATCTCTATGCTATTTGCAATAAACACCATATAGAGCTCACTGAGAAGACATCTGTTCAAGGAGGGGTCTTCTAGAAGCACAGGGAAATGGGTGAATAGGAATATAAAGAGCAAAGACAAACAGGTTGTGACACTCTAGATCAGACCAAGACAAAGTTCTGCTTTAGTAACCATCAATCATTAGCTCTGCTTTGATTAGAAAGTTGTGACTGAAGACAACAGCTTGAGATTTGATTTTCAATTCTTCTTTGAAACTCATAAAACCACTAAGCACCACCCTAGGAAACTGCTGCACTTCCCAGTGTCCACTCATTCAAGAACAGTGATACCCAAAGCTCTGGGAGATAATTCCTCAACTGGTACAAACCACAGTTCCAGCACTGAAGTTAACCCAGCCAGGCAGCCACACTGGCCTTGCAATTTTGCTAAACAAGCTCATCATATTAAATTGGTAACTCCAGACACTTCACCACCATCACATTGGTATCTTCTGGTTTTGACCAGCCAAGTTCATCATTTGCTCCCCTTCTCAGAAATAAAGATGACTCTGTTGTGGCAAAAGAGTTTCACGACTCAACTAGCCACATCAGTTCTCTAGATGCAAAACGGTTCAAATCTGACAGTCTCCAGGAAAACATTACAGTTCTTGTCTCTCTTCCCTGCACCTTCTCAGAAGAGAGTGGGGCAGTGGAAAGAGAGGAAATGAATCATGAGCAGAGGGAATTTTTGGAGGGAAGGAGGAACCAAACTTCTAATGTATCTAGAGACAGTGATACTCTGTTGTGTTTCAGCCTCTGCTGGTAACCACTTGTGTTCTGCTTTTGAACTATGCCAGGGCAGCTGGGGCATGCAGCTGGTAAGTACACACACAGCTCAGTTAAGCAAATGCCCTCCAATAGCTGGTACTGCTATTTCACAAGTCTAAGGCAAAGCATGTTCCCACAGACATTTCAGCATGCCTTTGCTGCGTAATGCACATATTTCTCTTTCAAAGTAACACAGCTGCCAACACCTTAATCATTCCATGGGGACCTTCAACCCTGCCAGCCCCTTAAGTGCTTCATTACCTCCAGCACACTCTTGCAGAGCTCACATCCCAGGTGAGCTGTACGAGCAGAGCTCTCTGTCAGCTAAAGAAAGCAGACTGAACTGCGGGAGAGCAGGATCTGTGCGAATCACGTCTAGCAGCCTCTCTACCATCATTCCTTATTCCTGCAAGTTTGGCCTCGTTTACTGCAAAACTATCTAGGACAAAAGGCAAGGCAGCAGCAAGAAATCACCTTTGAGACTGGAATTATTGCATCTTTCTTTTCACAAAGTCCTGAGGGAGAGATGATGCTTGTTCCTCTACATAAAGTCTCCTAGGGGGTACGGAGACAAGACAAAGAACGTCACTGAGGCACCTGAGTCGCATCCCCAAAGCATTCTTGTTTTTAAGTTAGAAACTGCTGCCTCAAGTCGTAAAAATACTGTGTTTTGAAATTGTATTGATATGTTCTTGGCACAGGAAAAAAACCACACTGCAAATGTAACCAATACCGAAACTTGAGCTGCCCTTTCTTTCTGCAGGACTTAAAACACTAAGGGGAAAACCTAAGCAATGGAATAAATTGATCCATGAAAGGATGCAGTCTCTCAGGACTGGTACCCAGATACCTATTTTGAAACTAGCTTGAGCACATCAAGGCATAATCTATCCTTTGAAGTTTCTAGGTTGCTCTTGTCGGGTTCCTTCAGATGACACTGCTGGAGACATCATCCTGACGAATCATTTCCAAGGCAAGACTCTTTTTTTAAAGCAAGCCACCTTGAGACCATTTTTCATGAAGCTACACCACCAGGGAACAGCTAGAGATGCCCTCTTCCTGCCAGCTCTGCCCTCCCTCCTCCACAACCCCCTCTACAATCCCCTGCTCTTCTAATTGAAGCTGCGATCTAATGGCTCGAAATGATATAGGCTGATTATTTAATCATTCAGGGAGTATGAACAGATGCACATATGTATGCATATCCATCTTTCTTCAATCCTACATCATTTGCTCAGTAAACTGGTAGAGGGAAAGAGTAAGGAGAGAAACTAGCAGTTGCTCACAGGGATCAACACTTCCAGGCTCTCTCTTCTGCAGCTCATCTCACTCATACTTGTGGTTTCAACATGTGATTCACATTAGGCCCCTCTGCTCACCATTTGATGGTTCTGCTAAACAGATGTGAATTTGTTTAGTCACAGAGCCCTGCTCTTTACACTGCCTCTTTGTAGAGCAGATGGATTTTTAACTCCCGTTCAACAGCATTCAGATAATGCTCACACCCAGCGCACAGCTTTGCCTGACAATTTCGTACGGAAAGGAACAACACATCAACACAGACATGGCCTCAGAGGAGCCCTCTTCAACGGCTAGGACACACTGTGACAGGTGATGGTATTGATGGAGAACGTCAAACTGCAACTGCACTAAAGCCTAGAGAAGCCCAAGATCTCACAAGTCCCTCAGGCCAGCCCCATCACTTCAGGCAAAACAGTGAGGAGAGCTGCATCTAGCAGGTTCCAGAAGATACAACTCTGTCAACCACTCATTACAAAGCAGGTCTCTCCACACAAGTGCTCTGGTGGAAGAGTAAGCCCCTGTAACATTCATGGGGACATGAAACCATGTGCATCTCCTGGGACTCCTCAGCATGGTGAAACAGCCTGGAAAAGCTATTTGCTCCCTGTGTGGGCATTCTTCTTTCTGCACTGAGCGCGCCTTTGGCAACGGATGAAGCAGAACTGCACAAAAGCCCTCTCAGAGCAGAACAAGACTGCCCACATGAGAAGTATGCTCAGAACAGCTATTGCATTTTGAATTCACACTCTGGCTTTGTTTCCCAATACTGTCCCTGCACAGAAAGGCCTTAGGCTTCAGATTCAATTTCCGTCCCTGTTATCAATAGCTGAGCATTGCTCCCATCTCAGGGTAGGATATGGCCCCTACAAGAGGCCAGAGAACAATCTTGGAGGAAAGGGATGAGTTTCACACTTGCTTTGCCCTATCCTGTATATGAATGCACCTCTGTATTGCTTTACTGAGTACTGATGACTTCACCATAGCAAATGGCCTTGCTATGTGGGCAATCATCTCTGCTTTACCACAGAAACCAAGCACAGCATGTGTATACACCACAGACACAAATGTCATGCCCACACCTGTGCAAGGATCCAATGCATTCCCAAAAGCTTCTGTCCCATTCCTCAGTCACATCTTTGTTCTCTATGCATTGTCCATCTGTTACAAAGATGACCTCAGTTCTAGGGGTAACTGCTTAGGACTTTCATTAACACACACACACACACACACACTTTAAATGTGGTGGTTGTGAAATTTGGGCTATCTGAAGATTGAAACTCCAAGTTACAGAAGGGAAGCAAAAGCGGAATTTTATGCCTGAAAGGCACCCTGGACACAGTCATTAACACTCCTCCCTCAGGGCCCTAAAGCTGAACATTTATAAGAGCACAAAAATATGTGTAGCTTTCCTTTGGGGGGGTGTGCATACAATTAAGAGGTATTAAAAAGTTAGTAGGTATTAGGCAGCAAATATTTTCAGTAAGAGAAGAGCTGGAGTAAAAAGGACAGCTGAGTCCTTGCAAGGCAGCAGGGACGCTCAGCTACAAAGCACCTCAGGTCCTCTGAGAGCTTTTTCTTCCTTTTTTTTTTTCCCTTGGCAAGTTCTGAGCCAGCAGAGTGTAATTTTCATGCCTATTAATGACAGCGCTATCCAAATACTCTGAGTATGGACCATACACCAGAACGTCACTCTTTTGTACATCTTAAGAAGCAGCAACAAAGCAAAGCACTGTGAAAGAGATTCTCATAAGTGCAAAGCAAATTTATGTGCCCAATTCCCAGGCTGGTTACCTAACCTTCAGTGCAAGCTTTCAATAACTTTCTCTGAGCAGTGGAACACTGTAAGTGAAATGAAATTCCCTCCCGCTGTGTTCCACCTGCTCTGCAGACCTGGTGGGGCAGGACTGATTAAAAGACAGAACATGGCATGGGGGACCAGAGTTCTCCTGCCATCCCTTTTAGAATAGAATAGAATCAACTAGGTTGGAAGAGACCTCCAAGATCATCCAGTCCAACCTAGCACCCAGCCCTATCCAGTCACTAGACCATGGCACTAAGTGCCTCATCCAGGATTTTCCTGAACACCTCCAGTGATGGCAACTCTACCACCTCCCTAGGCAGCCCATTCCAATGCCAATCACTCTCTCTGCCAACAACTTCCTCCTAACATCCAGCCTATACCTCCCCCGGCACAACTTGAGGCTGTGTCCCCTTGTTCTCTTGCTGGTTGTCTGGGAGAGGAGACCAACCTCACCTGGCTACAGCCTCCCTTCAGGTAGTTGTAGACAGCAATGAGGTCACAGTCTCACACAGTCTCACAGTATCACCAAGGTTGGAAGAGACCTCACAGATCACCAAGTCCAACCCTTCACCACAGAGCTCAAGGCTAGACCATGGCACCAAGTGCCACGTCCAATCTTGCCTTGAACAGCTCCAGGGACGGCGACTCCACTGCCTCCCTGGGCAGCCCATTCCAGTGTCCAATGACTCTCTCAGTGAAGAACTTTCTCCTCACCTCAAGCCTAAATTGCCCCTGGCGGAGCTTGAGGCTGTGTCCTCTTGTTCTGGTGCTGGCTGCCTGAGAGAAGAGAGCAACCTCCTCCTGGCTACAACCACCCCTCAGGTAGTTGTAGACAGCAATAAGGTCTCCCCTGAGCCTCCTCTTCTCCAGGCTAAACATGCAGGAAATCATTCCAGGCATCACTCTCTATTTGCAGCCTACCCTCTCTGACACCTCCATGCAGAAAGTGCTCTGTGAAGACTATCCCTGCTGAAAAGTGCCCCAAGCTGAAGGGCATCCAAAACGCAAAGTATGGATGCACAGACCTCAGTGGAGGGTTGAATTTGAGCGAGAACAGAGCTATCTCAGCTGGCAAAAGCTTGTGATGGATAGCAGTGAGCTGTTCAGAAGAAAATTAAGGAAACATTTTGAATGCTCTCTTAAAAAGGAACAAATAGGTCCAACACTCCAACAGAAGGGGATTTTTTCTTGCGTCCCTGAATGATAGCGCTTCGCTTTTCTGGCCTGCGGCTGCTTGGGAAATTCAAAGCTATTTCTCTGAAGAATTCACTTGGACATGCTTTATGGCTTTGATCAGTTAACTATTTTTTAATGCTAATCCACTCTAGTGATATTCATCCTCTTTTTTCCCCCTGTGCACAGGAGCACAGACACAGACAAATACTTCACAAAGCCAAACATTAGCCAGATGAACAACCAGGAACAATGATGCCCAGAGCCCCTAACCAAATACCAACTGCATTCTCATTTGTTCTTTTCTTTTCTAGAGGCTCAAGATTCTTTGGCCCAATATGACCTGCTAATGGAAATTTAGGAATCACAGGATCACAGGATGTTAGGGGTTGGAAGGGACCCAAGGAGATTATCAAGTTGCAACCCCCTGCCAGAGCAAGACCACACAATCGAGCACAGATCACAGAGGAACACATCCAGACAGGCCTTGAAAGGCTCCAGGGAAGGAGATTCCACAACCTCTCTGGGGAGCCTGTTCCAGTGCTCTCAGACCCTTACAGTAAAGAAGTTCCCCCTTGTGTTGAGGTGGAATCTCTTTTGCTGCAACTTACACCCATTGCTCCTTGTCCTATCACAGGGAGCAAGTGAGCAGAGCCTGTCCCCCCTCTCCTGGCAGCCTTCAGGTACTTATAAATATTGCTTAAATCCCCAAATCCCCTCTGAGTCTTCTCTTCTCCAGACTAAGCAGTCCCAGGTCCCTCAGCCTCTCCTCACAAGCCATGCCCTCCTGTCCCCTAATCATCCTTGTAGCCCTCTGCTGGACCCTCTCCAGCAGATCCCTGTCCCTCTTCAACTGGGGAGCCCAAAACTGAACACAGTCTTCAAGATGAGGTCTCACCAGGGCAGAGTAGAGAGGGAGGAGAACCTGCCTTGATCTGCTGGGCATGCTCTTCTTAATATACCCCAAGATCCCATTGGCCTTCTTGGCCACAAGGGCACATTGCTGTGCCATGATTAACTTGTTATCCACCAGCACTCCCAGGTGCCTCTCCACAGGACTGGTCTCCAGCAGTCACCTCCCAACCTGTACTGGTGCCGTTTATTATTCCTCCCCAGGTGCAGGACTCTGCACTTGTCTTTGTTGAACCTGGTTCGTCTGTGCCCAACTCTCCAGTCTGTTCAGCTCTTGCTGGATGGCCACACAGCCTTCAGCTGGAGCAGCCAAGCCTCCCAGTTTGGTGTCATTGGCAAACTTGCTGAGCAGACTCTGTCCCCTCATCAGCGTCATTGATGAAGACGTTGAACAGGACTGGATAAAGTTTTGATGCCCAGCAGGTGTAACGCTCATGCAGTCACCTGGCCACAGCTATTCTCACTCAGTACAGAATTTCAATGTTTTCCCTTGAAAGTTGTAATAAAGCATACAGCTGAAAGGCCTTATTTGAAACTTAACACAAGCCCCTGGAAGTAGCTCAAGTGCTGTCCCCCGTCCTCCACATGAACAAAGAGAGTGATTGGCCCTTGTAATGGGCTGCCCAGGGAGATGGTGGAGTCACCATCCCTGGAGGTGTTTAAAAGGAGACTGGATGAGGCACTTAGTTCCATGGTTTAGTTAATTAGAAGTTGTTAGGTGATAGGCTGGACTCGGTGATCTCAAAGGTCATAGAATCATAGAATCAAGCAAGTTGGAGGAGACCTCCAAGATCATCCAGTCCAACCTATCCAGTCAACTAGACCATAGCACTAAGTGCCTCATCCAGGCTTTTCTTCAACACCTCCAGGGACAGTGACTCCACCACCTCCCTGGGCAGCCCATTCCAATGCCCATCACTCTCTCTGGGAAGAACTTCCTCCTAACATCCAGCCTAGACTTCCCCCGGCACTTTTCCAACTTGGTTAATTCTGTGAAATAAAAGGTGGAGAAATTGCAATTTGCTCACATTTATGCAGCAAAGACTAAAACTGAGCCAAGAACAGGACTGAAGCTAACAGATACCCATCCAACAATCGTCTCACTAGAACTGCTCTAACCTCCTCCACAATCTCAGGCTTATAAACTGAGCACCACGCTAAGCAAAATTCCATTTACTTGTCTCCCTGTTTAGGGCACTGAAGGCTAACTGTGTACCAGGAATACCAAGTAGTTAAGTGATTACTTCATTATCTGTCATATTATAACTGCACCACTCTTAACAGTCTATGACACACAGCAGCCACTACACCCAAAAAAACCATGAGAGAGTCTCTGCTCTGCAGTACCTTTGGTATGCAGGCTGCTACCTAAACTTTGCTTGCTGTCTCTGGGTAACAGATACAGGCAGTATTTCCTCTGGCAGAGAATTACACAGGCTGATTACCCTCTGAGGAAAAGTGAAGTAATCCTGGAAGCAATTTTCTGTCTCAATTGTTCCCAGAGCGCAGGAACAATCTTCTAGCCCTCTTCCTATTTTCTCCTTAATGCCATCCAGGCTCACTGGGCAAAATTCATCACAAGAAGATTCAGGGTTTGGGTCCCACCAACACCCAGACAAAACTTTACTCATGAGTAGTCCTACAGACTTCAACCGGTGGCAACCTTGAACTTGACCACAACGTTCTTAGAGGACAGAAAGAAGAGAATGAGATAAGCAATAAGCAAAGTACCTGGGGAATGTTCAATCCTAGGTAGGACCAGGTTTACCTCGACAGTATAACACAGAAGAATAAGTGTTTCTGATTTTTAAACTTGAGTACCAGATTTCAGAAGGAAACCAGGAAAGAGCAGCTGTACCTGAGAATTGTGCATCACAGGTGGAGCTCATAAGACAACAGATCATTTTCTCAAATTAAAAACTTCATCACCATGGAAAGAAAGAATAGATTTTTTTTTTCCTCCTTTTTTTACTGGGGTTGAGGGAGAGGGAAACTCCAAAACATCACCTTTAAGAGAAAAATCTAAATGCTGGTGGCTGTCTACTAGACCCTGAAAGTATTTCTGTGCAAAACCACTCTCCCAGTGCTGACATCGTTGGTAGGTGTGGAAGGCTGATTCCTAGTTTCTGAAGTACCTATGTAGACTACACACCTCAGGAGGCATCATTGTCCCAGTGCACTGGGGACTGTCAGGCTGCACAGACTAAGGAAATGTGGTTTGGCTACAAGACTGACCCACAAAGAGGGGGAAAGAACAGGATACTGCACACCAATATGCAACTCCTTGGTGTATGCTGCAGTAATGACTTCAAATACCTTTTTTCCAGCATTTTGACAACAAACACTTCTTGCTCATGTACATACCCACACTCAGAATTGTTCACCCAGAACCTTATTTTCCACCCAAAAGAGTTCTGATACAAAAGGTTCCATTTGCCCCAACCAACAGGGCTTAAGTGTCAGTAAAAATCTGCCCAGAGGGCCAACCAGAGCCTGGCTTGCATCAGGAGAAGTGTGGCCAGCAGGTCAAGGGAGGAGATTCTTCCCCTCTACTCTGATCTGCTGAGACCCCACCTGGAGAACTATGTCCAATTCTGGAGCCCCCATTGCAAGAAGGATGTGGAGATGCAGGAGCATGTCCAGAGGAGGGCCACAAGGATGCTCAGAGGGTTGGAGAAGCTCTGCTGTGAGGACAGACTGAAAGAGTTGGGGCTGTTCAGTCTGGAGAAGAGGAGGCTCTGAGGTGACCTTATTGTGGTCGTTCACTATCTGAAGGGGGCCTACAAAAAAGGGAGGGACTTTTTAGGCTCTCAGGGAGTGACAGGACTGGGGGGAATGGAGCAAAGCTGGAGGTGGGTAGGTTCAGACTGGATGTGAGGAGGGAGTTGTTGAGCATGAGAGTGGTGAGAGCCTGGAATGGGTTGCCCAGGGAGGTGGTTGAAGCCCCGTCCCTGGAGGTGTTTAAGGCCAGGCTGGATGAGGCTGTGGGCAGCCTGCTCTAGGGTAGGGTGTCCCTGGGCATGGCAGGGGGGTTGGAACTGGCTGATCCTTGTGGTCCCTTCCAACCCTGATTGATTCTATGATCTCTTTTTCAGATTGACACCATCAGTACCAAAGAGGAAGAATAAGCTCTTTAGGTAATCTGCCTCCTAGTGACCTTTCAGTTGTGTTATTACCTTTTGGGTGTTTTTTAAATAAAGGTAACATTTAAAATGCTGTTACTGCTCAGGCAATGCTGCTGGGAGAGAGGGAGGGAAAGAGGCTGTGTGCCTGCTTGCAGAGTCACCACGGCCAGTCTTAGTATCGCTTAATTATCAAAGGAGGAGTGTGGCAGTAAACAACCTTTTCCTTGTACACAAGCATTTTTTAATTTCATGCCCTGATAAGCATACATCTGTTGGAGCTCTTTTTCCATCCACCCCAGTAGCAATAATAAAAGAAAAATCATCACACTAACAATGAATGTGGTTTCTCTAAAGTGAAAATTAAATAATGACCTGGTTTCCTCTGTAGGATGAGGGAGGGCAGCAAGCTCAGTGAAGGTGACAAATGTACAGTTTAAGAAGTGATGACTTCACATTGACCCTCCTTGTAGACCTTGCTGCTACCATCCCCTCTTTCCTGGGCACATTTGTGTAAGAGATTGGCTTCACTGAGTGACTTCCTTGAGATTTCCTGCTCTTGCTGTTCCACATCACCAGCTGCAGAGTCTCTCATGCCACCACTGCCACAATCATCGGGCAACTCTTTCCCTCCTTTACCCCTCTGGTTTTTCCCCACCTCATCTACCAGTAAGGTATTACTGTGAGAGATGCAACAGCACTGCCTCCACCTTCCCAAACCTCATTCTATCCATGAGACCCAGGACAACTCCTTCCCTCCTTTACCCCTCTGGTTTTTCCCCACCTCATCTACCAGTAAGGTATTACTGTGAGAGATGCCAACAGCACTGCCTCCACCATCCCAAACCTCATTCTATCCATGAGACCCAGTGGAACTCAGTGAACCAACTTCAGATGGGTGTGTTCAGTTTGTGCTGCCCACACAGGAGAGCTAAAGTGCTAATCAAAAGTGGAGTTCAATACATGATTATGCCCCTAAAAAGTTATCATCTCTTCAATAACATCAGTGAAAGAGTTGAGGTTGTTTAATAGGAATAGTCAGCTGAAATGCCAAGTTAATCAGGCCACAAGAAACACCCACGCAACCAAAAAGATCATCAGATGTGACCTAAAGAAGAAAGTCTTTCCAATGAGACACTGGAAAAGGGTGCCCAGAGTTATGGATGACCTATCATTGGAAATGTTTAAGATCAGATTAGATGGGGCTTTAAGCAATCTGACTCGGTGGAAGATGACAAGGGGGTTGGGCCAGATAGCCTTAAAGCTCCCTTCCAATCCAACCCTGTATAGGATTTTATGATTACAAGATTTACTGTCTTGCATTGCCCACACTCCACTCTTCCAGACTGCTGATGCACAGCTTTTGCCTTTTGCAGACTCCTCCTATTCCCATAGCTCTGCTGGGCCAACTCCAAATCATAAATATTGCACACAGAAGACCTATGCAACAGTAACTCTGCAGTTCTAACAAGCACTGGGAATCCATCTGAAGCCTCAGGCAATGTGGCACAGAGACATTATGGACAGAGGTGCCTAACTCTGCTATACCTGAGACTCCTCTCTGGCCTCTAAAGCAGAGTTATCTGCAGGAGCTCTCCCTTGTCTTCATCATGAAGTGCAGTTGTCTGAGTAATCAGCTTCAAGAGGACTTGTGAGTTAACAAGTATCAATTAACTACTCCCATTTTGCAGAGAAGCAAACAACAGAACAACAGGGGAAAAAAAGAAAAACTAAAGAGAAGAAAGGCAGTATCTTGATCTCAACTCACAGAAAGGAGTTCAGAGCACAAACACATTCCTTGAGCTGGATCCAGAGTAACCAAAGCCACTGAGGAGACCTGAGCATCCCCAGCACCCTGTCTCTTCCTCCTCTAGGAGCAGCACCAAGCCTGCCCTGCACAACAACCCCTTCAGCTCAACACAGATGCACAGGCAGCCTTGAGATCTTTATTTGCATCTGGGTTGAGGCAATCTCAAGCACAAATCCAGGCTGGGCAGTGACTGGCTGGAGAGAGCCCTGAGGAGAAGGACTTGGGCATGCAAGGGGACAAGAAGCTCAACAGGAGCCAGCAGTGTGCACTTGCAGCTCAAAGGGCCAACCAGATCCTGGGATGCATCAGGAGAAGTGTGGCCAGCAGGTCGAGGGAGGAGATTCTCCCCCTCTACTGTGATCTGCTGAGACCCCACCTGGAGTACTGCATCCAGTTCTGGAGTCCCCATTACAAGAAGGATGTGGAGATACTGGAGTGTGTCCAGAGGAGGGCCACGAGGATGCTCAGAGGGCTGCAGCAGCTCTGCCATGAGGACAGACTGAAAGAGTTGGGGCTGTTCAGTCTGGAGAAGAGGAAGCTTCCNCTATGATTCTATTTCACAGAATCCACCAGGCTGGAAGAGACCTCCAAGATCATCCAGTCCAACCTATCACCCAGCCCTATCCAGGCAACTAGACCATGGCACTAAGTGCCCCATCCAGTCTTTCCTTAAACACCCCTTGGGATGGTGACTCCACCACCTCCCTGGGCAGCCCATTCCAATGGCAATATCTAGGTTGGCGCTGTGAAAGCCACTTTTAATCCCGAATCACGGCTTGCTCTCCTCACCCAGAGCATCCTTACACTTCCTTTGATAGGAGACAGCTGCTTGCATTCCAACACCCAGCCTGTGAAAATGCCACCAGGCTGGATTCTCTGCCACCACAGCCTACGTGCACGTTATGGCCATATATATCAAAATCAAAGCATCCCACCTGCCAGTCACAGCAGCCTTGGGGGAAAAAAAAACAACTGAGGACAGAAGGTCAAGGTGCTCCAAAACAGGCTGTACCTAAGACTAGGTGACTGTGATTAGCATGAACAGGGGCATTGATCCATTCCATCTGTCAACAGGCAAAAAACATTCAGCTCCGGATTCTTCCGACCTCTAATCAAAGTGCATTCAGTCACACAACTCTACCAGAATTAACAGTGGAAAGGGAGGGGGGGAAGGAATAAAAAAAGACTTTGTTGAGCAGAAGCACTCTGAGACACATTTGATGTAATAGTCATATGATTAACAAACTGTCATATCAAAGTTTTCTGCAAAGTAGGAACACTCTGACAGTTCATATTTTAAAAGCTGACATTTTGATTCATTACTGTAAATAGCACTCTGGATTAAATATTGTGACAAGGCACACTCAGTATTTTTTGAGCTCTCTAACATTTAGGAAGTAGTGGATTTTTCAATTTCTATTTTTTTTAAAAGCATGTATAATATCAAAAGCAGTTAAAGCAGAACTCCAAGAAAGCTTCCAGAGGAGGAGAATCATTATTTCTGAAATAACCTACTTCTCTGCCGTCATCTCCAGCACTGCTGGGAACTTGGGCCCACAAGGATCTTAATGTACTGTTTGCATAATAAAATAGGGAATTGTCTCATGGAACAAAAGAGCTATAAGGAAAGTGGCTACATTAAATAATGTAAAATTACTCACTAGCAGACCATCTTGAAGTTGGCATAAAAGGAAGAACGCTAAAAGGTGCTGAGTTACCACTCAGAATATCTGAGAGTGCAGGTACACAACCAAGACAAACAATGTGGCATCCAAATGGGCATCTTTCTTAGCTCCTCAGTCTTCAGCCACACTTTCCACCCTCTCCTTTGTCTCAATGCTAACATCTATAAAGATTAAAGTGACTAAACAGGCAGCAACGATGGTTGGGGATGTACAGAGAGCAGGACCATCTCTTCCAGCAATGGTATGAGCTCAGATGGGTGGAACCTGCTCGTGAAACCACCTCCAAGTTCATTCAGTTACTGTCCACTTCCCTGGATGCTCTGAGACCGTTGTATGCCTCTCAACAGCTCTGTTTTGTGTACTTGAACTGTCAACTCTTACAGAGAGAACTCATCTCTCCCTGTGCAAGAAAGTCTTAGTTGGTGCCCCAGGACCTAACAAAACCCAAATGCAGTTAGAGAGCTGCTACTAACCCTTGCAACCCAGCACAGCCATACCCATTGCAGGCAGAGGCAGGGCAGGCAGCAGTCTCTCACTGCCAAGGCGAGCAGGAAGGGCTGCCTAGGTGGAGCTATCAAGGATGTCTCCTTGCACAGAAGTCTACAGCAGAGCAACTCAAATGCAAGGACACTATGAGCTGCCAGAACTGATACAAGAACCAAGAGCACTCAATCTCCTTAGCAATCCCATCAAGTTCTACTCAGATCTCTGGATCACCAGTATCAAGACAAACAGGACTGGACCCAGAAGCAACACTGGAAATGTTTTTGCATTTCCTCAAAAGCATCCTGCATGGAAAAGCTAAAAATAATCACTCCAGCTAACACAGAAACACCTGACAGCAGCAGAGGAGTGCCAGAGGCTGCCTAGCCTGTCTGCAAGACACTCAGGAGTTATTAGGACTGCAGTCAAGTAGTTTAGAAAGAAAAATGGTTAGCATTACCATTACTTGCAGAGAGTTGCAAGTGGAGCTCTGTGCTTAGCTGAGTGGATATGCTGCCACAAACACATGCCCAGGGTCTCATCCAGGACACGCTGAGGCAGCCACGCACACCCAAGATGGATCACAAGGTCTGGATCCAGCGTAGCCTGCATTTCTCTAAGAGCTACTGCATGCCACTCACACGCTGGAAATCTTGTGGATGTGTCTGCATGCCAGCAAGTGTGGTAGTAGTAGTGGTCTAGCCAGACATCAGCAGCATCCTGGCACCACTATAATTTGTCCATTCACCAGCATGTTTTCCTAAAAACACCCATATGCTTTTCCTGCAGCTCCCATATGCTTTTGCAAAGAGAAACAAAAAACATTTTGTTAGTTGTGAGCAATTGATCGCCACAGATTTCACAGAAGTCAAAGAGAAAAACAACAACAAAAAGAAGCAGTCAGCTGCTTCCCCCTCCCTTTCCTCACTGTTCACAGAGAGAACTGTGAAGAGCAGGGGGAAAAAAAAAATCAGCCCACAGCAAAATACACATACAGCTCATTTTTTGCACTGCAAGATATTCTAGGAATTACTGGAGGAATCTTCATTAAAAACAAACTACCAAAGATCTGGCAGGCAGTGGCATACCAGACAGTAATTCAGTCTTGGGTGTTCACCTTCAGGTTCAGCACTAGCTTGGGTCATCACCACAGGTAGCACAGCCCACAGGAATTCAAGGTCCCAGAGAAACATGTGAAACGTCTCTAGGAGTGAGGGGGGACTGTGAAAAAGAAGTTACAGCCTTTCTGATTCAGGGGACAGCTCATTTGATGCCAAATCTAGCTACACCGGCAGGTATAAAACTCTCTCTCATGGGCCTCTGAGGGAGGTGCTGCCTTGCTAATGTAAATCCCAAAGCGGTAAGCATGTGAGAGGAGCAGGCAGGCTGCTGGGTTCAACTGGGAGCAGGCACGTGGGTGTACAAATATGCGTGTGTCAAGGCTGGAGCATGTGGGAACTGTAGATGTTTAGTTAGAGACTCATTAAGAAATGTGGCAGAGGCAGGGCCAGGCGTTCAAAGAGGAGCAGTGTGAAACATTTCTCTGGAGAAAGATTAATGCCTGTTCTTCTTTACACAAATAAAATTAAAGAGAGAATCCTGCTATAGACAAATCAATTAACTTCTGAAAAGCCAAGGGCACTGCACGCAGAGAAGAGGAGCTCTGTTACAGGGATGCAAGCAGTGCATAGCCTTTCTTCCCTGGAAAAGAAATTCCAGCTACTGCTGCACGAACTTCTCGTGTTAGCCCTGCATCGGCACATTCGCTGTTAGAGGAACACAGCTGCCACCTTCCCAGAACGCCCATACGCAGACCTATATATTGCTGTAACCTCATGCATGAAAGGCTTGGGATCACCTCTGTGAGGACTATGGAAAAATCACAGTCTCACAGTATCACCAAGGTTGGAAGAGACCTCATAGATCATCAAGTCCAACCCTTTACCACAGAGCTCAAGGCTAGACCATGGCACCAAGTGCCACGTCCAATCCTGCCTTGAACAGCTCCAGGGACAGCGACTCCACTGCCTCCCTGGGCAGCCCATTCCAGTAGCCAATGACTCTCTCAGTGAAGAACTTTCTCCTCACCTCAAGCTTAAATTTACCCTGCTGTAGCTTGAGGCTCTGTCCTCTTGTTCTGGTGCTGGCCACCTCCTCCTGGCTACAACCACCCCTCAGGTAGTTGTAGACAGCAATAAGGTCTCCCCTGAGCCTCCTCCTCCTGGCTACAACCACCCCTCAGGTAGTTGTAGACAGCAATAAGGTCTCCCCTGAGCCTCCTCTTCTCCAGGCTAAACAATCCCAGCTAAAATATATCAGAGTAGTTGCCAAAAGACGACTGCAGTGCTTCATTTGGCTGTTTCGGCCTTTAGGAAAGAGAAGATCACTCTCAGCACAGGACACTCAGAACAGCGTGCACCTTTCTACCAGAATCAAGACCCTTCCCTGACACAGTCCCACGTCCTACAGTTCTCCCACAAAATTGACTAGGAATGCTCTTTGCAAAGTTGGCATTTTCTTACAACGATCTAATCTTGCACAAAGCCTAATGAGAGCCCAGATGCAATGGGTTAGGAGCCCAATTCCTCACAGAAACAAAGCTGAAAACCCAGTCAAGAGAAGAGTAATGAACCTCTTGCTGTGCACAGAATAAAAACCAATTTGACAGAGAGAGCTCGCTTTCACAAGGCATGTTTGATGATACATTTCTGTCCTGAGAAGAGTTGTAAGCACCTGAACGATTCACTCACAAATATATTGCTTAAGCTTTGAATAGAAAGCAAAACTAATGCTGTGTCATTTAGTTAACAGTTTATAAGAACAGGCTTCTTACTAGATTTCATATTTACAGCAACCCATTGGGACAGCTTATTAGATTTATCCAGGAAAGCTGCCACAGAAAGACTGAAGCTAACAGAAGAGCTGCCATTAATCTTCCATAACCCTGCAACTGGGAAGAGCAGGCCTTGAACCAAATTCTACTCTCTTGCTATTAATCTCCTGTCCTTTTCTTATTAATCCCTTGTCTGTCTTTGTCTTTCAACATTTATTAATGTCCCCAACTGTTTGCAGTAAACAGGATGCTGAAATCTCATCTTCAGCTAGCTGTAATTTACACAGGGAAAAAAAAGAGAGAACAAAGGAAGAAGGGAAGGACGTGTGCTGTGCATCAAAAGGGCAGAATGAAAGTGCATTTATGTTCAGTGACACAACAGGGTGAAGAAGCACTCCCAGTTTTGGTATGGCATACAGGTGTCTTAGGATTCTCAACTCAGGCAATATCAAGGCAGATGAAGTAGCTCCACGAGTCAAAACCATGAGAGAGCAGAAGAACAAAACCTAGCACACACCCTCCCACATCGCAGTGGGTTGCTCTGAACTCACACTGGCTCGTAACACTGCCCCTGCAGCTTTCTGTGCTGCCTGCAGCTTTCTGGTGCTGCCACCAGTCTGGGGAAACCATCACCACCACATCCTCATTAGCCATGTGTCCTCCTGGAGAACGTCAGAGCTGCTGAGCAGTCACGGATCAGCCACCAACTATCCCCGTTCATTCACTGTCTGCTTCCCAACGAGCCTGCTCGCTGCTTTCTCTCCTCAGCAACCATGATTTCATAGCACCTCTAGCAGCTTTTTGCCTCCTGGGATGGCAAAACTGAGAGAGGACAGACCTACTGCAATCTTAACCTTACTGCAATCAAATCTTCATATTGGGGGACGGTCACAGAGCACAACTCACATCCTGCACAGTTTCTCAGGGTGATCCTTAAGTCACAGCAAAGTATCTCCAGGGAACTTGATGGGACTTATAATTGTGAAAAAAAAACTACTTGTCCTCTCACATCAATTTCTATTTGAGTTATTCTTAATAGGTTTAGATACTTTCCTGGTTTTGTCCACTGAAGAACATTTAAAGCTAGTCACAGTCAGCTTTCCATCAGCACCTGGAAGCTTATCCAGACTGTAAAGAGCCACATCATGAATAGGGAGTGTGGTCAAGTCCAGCAAGTCAGGTTCAAAAAGCAGTGGAAGTAATATGGCCCACAAGACTGCACAATCATTCCCATGCAATACTCCCATTCCCAGGAGAAGCTGCAGATTTGCTGCTCCCAGAGGTGGACCCAGAAAAAATAAAACCCCCTCTAGCCTCTTGGGTTAGCTTAGCCTCCTACCATCTCAAGATTTGGAGAAATGCCTATCCTTTGGTCAGTGTTTGAACACAGTCCCAGGATCTTCCCATCCTCTCTAAACTCTGCAGTTAGCAAAAGCCCCAGGACCTGATTGTTCCTCACCTGGAAACAAGGCAGCAACGTCAGGCACTCAGATGGACGCAGGGACAGGTTCTTCCAAGGGACCTCTGCAGGTGCAAACAGAAAGACCAGAATCATTATTTTGCTCCTGGTGAAAGCAGAAAGTAAATCAAGCTGGCAGTGATGCCTCACCAAGAAAATAGCCCCCAGAGGGCCTGTAACACCAACTGCACTCCTGTGTGGAGCAGACCATAGCTTCTTTTCCTCTCTGATACATCTCATGTGTCAGCCTCTCCCTCTTCTGACCCATATAAGGGCTTTTCACATGTTAGCAGGACAGATTACATCTGAGCAAGTGTCGCAGTGACTGAGCTTTATGTGGGAGAGAAGCTACTTCTTTTAAATCACTGCAGAGCTGGTGAAAGGTACTGATGTAAGGGCTGCAGGTAACAATGTCTCTTTCAGAGCCTCACTAGACACCCTTCTGTCTCTCATGCCTAAAGGGCTGCTTCTTCCCAAGCCTCCTCCACTCCTCAGACCAATAATGAGTCATCCTCACAGCACTGGCTTTGCCATGTGAGTACCAAGAACAACCAAAACTGAGATACAGTAAACACACAGCAACTGTGGAAAAAGCAGCAGGGTGGGACAGCCCAAACCTACCTCCACCTCCAGCTCTGATTTCCTTTTGAGTGCCTCTAAAGACAACCAGTTAAAAAGAAAACATGGGGAGTTTTTAAGTTACCACAAGTTGCTTTCAACCAGCAGCCTTTAATACTTCCAGCTTATTGATCTTTGAGCCTACTCTGGTGGTTTTTATTTCCTTTCATCTCAGTGCTGGACTAAAATAAGTAACTTTAAAGAACACTAGTGATGATTAGTCAAAGGTCCAGTCCACCTCCACCTGCTTCCACTCTCCCAGCCCACCACACTCCTGATTGCCCCAGGTCGCCTCCTAGCTCTTCCTAACTTCACCCTCACCCATCCTAAAGCCTAATTGTGTCTCATCAAACAGGGCTGAGGCTAGCCAGGGAGCTATAAAAAAACCAATCATTAAGAGAGAGAGGACAGGTATCTAGCCAGTCACAAACCTAAGTTTTCACCAGGCTGAAACTCATTAGTCTCACCATTAGCTGCTAAGCAAACTCAGGCCTGGCAGAGCAGATTTGCTGTCCCAATCTGCAGTGGAGGAAGGGGAACACAAGGGAGGAGAACTGGAGCAGTTGCTTCGGATCCACACCAAAATACAAGAAGGCCAGAGAAATTTGCTGAGGATGTGGCCCACACAGACACTGGATATCCCTTTCATATTCACCGTGGCAAAAATGCATGTTAACATTTTTGCAAGCACTGTAAGTCAGTATCAAGTAACAGGGAAGCAGCAGACAGGTGTCCTGACCACAGAGGAGATAGCATATGTGAACAGCTTGGAATTTATTATTAGTGTTATATTTTAAAGAGGGAAACAAATCCCAGAGAATTTTTCTGTGCATGACACATTTTCTGCTCCATGTTTGATGTTGCTTTCAGAATAGAGACTTCAAATAGCTAACACTAACCTATGCCTCAAGCCTGCTTATGTGACCAGAAATGAATGCACGGTGAATCACTTACACCACACACATTGGGGGTGATGAGTGGTGGTCCACGTCTCACAAGCACCACACAGACACAAATACACTGAGGGAAAGTTGATCCTAGCCCTCCCTGCATCACAGTCTGGCAATTCATCTGTAGTGCCTTTGCATTTTTGGAGCTGGAAAGCAGAAGCTCCAGGTCAACAGCCCAACCACAAGCAGTCAGAGAACAACACAACTGCTGGGGTTTTCTGCAAGGTAGGTAGCTCTATACATACACACAACCTGCATAGGCTGCACTTCCACTCTCCCTGCCTGCCTCTGGGAGATGCTTAAGAGAAGCTGCATTTTAATTACTAGCCCCAGCCAAGGGAATCTGATGCTAACAGTAAGGGAAAAAGAGCAACCCAAACTTAGACACTTCGGGCTATGCAGGTCCTAGCTCTTCGCTTCTTTGCTGATATTACTGCTTCTAGGAACTAAATCAAAACCTCACTTAACTTCAGACAGGTTGCAATTTGCATCTAAAGTGCTGCCTAAGCCTCAGTTGTAATAAACAGATACAGCTCCACAGAAATGGAAGGAGTTATTCTGATTTTGTCTTGTTATGGATCCACAGACCCATAAACATTACAGCTCATCCAACCTCCAGCTAAGTATCTTCTAATAGAAGACCATTATCTCTGTCAGATTGATTGGGATAACTTGTTTAAAGCACTCTTGAAGACTCATTAGCATCATTGGGTTTTGATGGTTGTATTTTAAGGATAAACCCCAGCAGCTATTAAACACTCAGAAAAGGCAGGTTAGCAGTTTACAAACAAAGCTGGAGATATGGGTTTGGATTTTCACTGGGAAATTGGCAAAACAGAGGGAGCAAAGAAAACAGAACAATTAAACTGAGCTGTGTGCACACGCTGAAAACTCACCCATATTATTTGACAGGTAATGGATTAAACACAAGGATAGAGGAAGCAAGACCATGTTAGAAGAACCCAATGTTCTCCCCTTTTTGAGCCCTACTAAATGATACTTTAGGTATGGAGAGCAGACAAGATGACATGCACCCCAGAAAATACATAGGCACTTCACTGGTCCTCACTGGCCATAATGGCTAATCTCTTCCTCCCCTCTCTGAAATAAAGCATCCCAGAGACAAGCTTGTGCTGACCATGCTCCCCAGCAACAGAACAATGCTACCAAGTAGTTTTAAAGCTCTCTGTCCAAGAATGGATGCTACTGACCATCATTACCTCCATACAGTGGACCCACATGTGTCATCTCACCAAGTGAACTGGTTCCTTTGGACAGAAAGCCACCCCATCCACTCTGACCAATCTCCTGTTCAGATTGTTGCATTGCCACAGCCTTGTGGATGAAGGAGCCTTGGCTTCTCTGGGCTTTTTCGGTTGTCCTATCCAAATTATAGTGCCAAGCATTGTTACTAGTCAAGCCTCAGACAGAGAGAGGTGAAAGAGTCTTGCTTGACACTTTGCAAAAGATCCACGAGTACCCCAGGCCCTGCACCAAGGTTCATGTGCTGAATAGGAAGGGTCACCAACACCTCATCACAGAGAGGCCCTTTTAGGCAGCTCCTCGACCTGGAAGCCTTGACCAGTGTCACAACCCAAGTTGAGCCAGACAGTGGAGTGCTGGGGAACATCTGAGCTATTGTAGTCTGACCTTCATTCACTTATCACTCAAGCCAGGAATACACCAAGATCCAAGTGGCTGGGAGACTCTCACTTCAGAAACAGCTTTGCAAGTCAGTGAATTAAGAAAGAATGCAGCACTAATGGGTCCTGCGTGAAGAGCATAACAAGGGCACTGTGGTGACAGCCCATGTCTCACACCTATCAGGCTGCAGGATGGCAGCAGATGGAAGCTGCATGTCCTAGCTGCTCTTCTGGGCTGGCACATCACCACACTTACATGTATGACTGTGACACCCACACAGGTGCCTGCACCAAGCACAGCTCTCCACTGGCTCAAAAGGGAAAGAGCAGAGAGCAGCATGGTCACAGGACAAGCACTGACACAACAAGCACCACCGTGAGTACGTGCACAGGGGTGGCAATGGACAGCAACATTTACAACCCCTTTAAGTGCACCCCATTGTAATCCCCTTCTGCTCTTCCAGCTCTGGATGCTGCCTTAAAAATCCATCGCTCAAGACACCTAGCCCATCTGCTGCTGGCTGCTCCAGCTCTATAAGGAGAGGATGAGCTCAATTTTGTCTGTCAAACAGGAAGGGACCAGGAAAAAAGAACAATAAAACAGATGAGTAGCAATACTATTTTGTTAAAATTAGACAAACACACCCCTGGCAAATCAAAGGCAAAACAGAGGAAGGGATAAGGAGAAACAATCTCTACTGCTTCAGCAGCAGAGAGCAATTCCCAGTTGTAACCAAAGCTCAGGCTTCTGAGGTACAGGAGGAAAGTCATCACCATCTGCCCATGTCACACTCTATAGTACTGCCCTCCCATACCAAAGTGCTACTGAACTGTAAGAGCAGTTCATCTGGGAGGGTAGAAGACACTCAAACATGCTGCTTACTGCTCCCCAGCGTGGTTTGCTCAGCCATATATGCAGGAACAGCACATCTGGGGCACATTTTTCTTGCACTGCAAATCCATAGCTGAGCCACAAGCACCCAACCGTACGAGCACCCGAAGCTAAAGGGCAGCCAGTAGAGAGGAGCTGCCAGGCCCTAATCCAGGCCCCTGCCATGCACAGCATCTTCAACATGCAATAAGCAGGTTTGCTCTCTGAGTGACAAAGACCCTCATTCCACCAACCAAATCTCCCCACTGCTATGTAGAAGCTTTGCAGAGAGACCAAAGAGAACAAACGTCAGGCACAGCTCAAATAAGCACCTGCATCTACAAACAACAGATTAAATTCTCAAGCTACAAAACTATGTTTTAGCAAAAGTGCAACTGAACTCCATGTACTTGTTACATTTCTAAATATAGGCCAGTTGTCAAGACAACAAAGAGACTGATGGATCTCTAAAGTGTACTGTATCTATCTAATTGTCAGCATTTCAAACCGACTCGAGGAGGGGGGAAAAAATGCTGCGTGATAAGTCTAATCGTCATGGTTACCACTGGCTAACCCCATAATAAAAATACATATACTTGAGCTAAATGTGCCAAGCCATGTGAGGAGCAGATGGGAGACATTCTCAACACTGCAACAGCCTCCACTGGAAAACTAAAGTTGAGGAAGGATGCGAGAGACTTTACAGAGATCTCAGACACAACAGACATCGTGGGCTGCATCTTCACAGCCGTTTAGCAGCAGCCTCCCAGGCTTTTCCACCGCCCTTATTTGCCCCACGCGTGCTAGGACAACCCATGGGGCTAGGGCTGCCTACATTGCAAACATTCCTGTTTGGGGATCTCATCCCTCACCCAGAAAAGCCTGAGAGGCAAGTTGTTACTCTTTAAAATGTCCTTTCAAAATCTCTCATGTGCCACCTCCTTGGATTTGTACTCCCACTCTTTTTCACTGCCTCTCCTCCCTTTGGGCACTCACATCTGAGCCCACAAGCATTGCTCTGGCTAGAGCCTGCTACAGCCTGGTCCTTCTGCTCTCAGGTTGTCAGCTGCTAAAGCGAGGGCTGCATCCAGCATTGGAGAAGAGAAACTAGTGGGAAGAACCAGCTGCAATATATTGCAGATACACCAGCTGAGGCTGAGCTGGGAAATGACATGCACCTCCAGCCTCTGCACTCCACTGCACAAGCACAATTCAACAGCATGAATCATAGAATGGTTTAGGTTGGAAGGGACCTCAAGGATCATCCAGCTCCAAACCCCTGCCATAGGCAGGGACGCCTCCCACTATAGCAGGCTGCTCAAGGCCTCATCCAGCCTGGCTTTAAATGCCTCCAGGGAGGAAGCATCCACAACCTCCCTGGGCAACCTGTGCCAGTGTCTCACCACCCTCACTGTAAAGAACTTCCTCCTAATATCCAGTCTAAATCTCCCCTCCTCCAGCTTAAACCCATTCCCCCTTGTCCTGACATTACTAGACCTTGTAAATAGTCCCTAAGAGTACCAATATTCAGGTGAGATCCCTTCCAAAAAAAACCCTCAAACACAGGGGTCATTAGGTGGAAAACCCCCACAGCAACATCCTAGATATATACCTGCATCAAAAAAAAAAAATGACTGTGGCTTTCCTTCATTGATCAAAACTCATTCACCTATGATCAGTTCTTGCTTTTCTTTCAGTAAACTAAAAGTTGAAGTCACAGGAGAAAGGCACAGGTTTCAGCCACCTTTGAAAAGCAATGGAAAACAACTCATGTTCACCTGGTGAGCACTGATGTCAATGAACGGTCAGGTTTCCAATTAGCCTGAAGCTCTTCCCAACATTTTCGACAGAAACCACATCAAAGTTGAATCATCCTTAAAAATCTCCCCCAAAATACTTCACTCCTTTGCACAGATAAACGTTCTGCATCTCTGCTGTCAAAGGCTTTCATGGAAGCCATAAGGCATTGCCTAAAAACTATCTTCAGGAGAGCCACAAAAGAAAACTCAATCTGGTTGGAAAACACTACTTAAGAGAAACGTCACTTTCCAGGTGCCTCAAGCAACATGTTTGAGTTTGTGATACTTTCCCTGGAGCTTGCCCCCGCTCACCATGAAGATGAATAACTTCTGAATTCCAAATAGGAGATTGCTGGTGATGTAAAATGAGCTTCTGCACCTTCCAATGCAGTCAGTGTGGCACACCCTGGGGCACTGCTTCACAGAGAGGTCTATGCAGAGAGACCAGCAGTGAGCATGAAAACAGAATCAGAGGATGTTAGAGGTTGGAAGGGACCTCCAGAGATAATCTTGTCCAATTCCTCCTGCCAAAGTAGGATCACCTCTGGCAGGCTGCACAGGAACACATCCAGGCAGGTTTTGAAAGTCTCCAGAGAAGGAGACTACACAACCCCTCTGGGCAGCCTGTTCCAGTGCTGTGTCGCCTTCACAGTAAAGATGTTTCTCCTCACGTTGACGTGGAACCTGCCATGCTCCAGCTTACACACGTTATTCCCTGTCCTATCACAGGGCAGGCACCACCAAAAAGAGACTGTCACCTTTACCTTGACACCCATCCCTCATATTTATAGATGTTGATAAGATTCCCTCTCAGCCTTCTCTTCTTGAGACTAAACAGCTCCAGTTCTCTCAATCTTTCTTAATGGGAGGGATGCTCAAGTCTCATAATCATCCTCATAACTCTTCACTGGACTCTCTCCAGTAGATTCCTGTCTCAAGTAGCACAGAAGTATTGTTTCCAGGATCTGTATGAGAATTATTTCAAATACTATTAATTTAGGAGCTAAAAATGAGTCTGGGGCATAAAGAAGCTTATGTCTCTATTAAAGCCAAATGGACTTAAAGGCAGCTGGCTTTTCACAAGTACTTGGGTACACCCAAAGCTAAGTAGCATCAACATTTCATCCCTAGGTGCCTAAATTTTGAAACTAAGCACTACTCATGAGGAACTTCAAAGAGATTGCAGCACTTCTGAAAGCTGTATCCAGAGCTTAACTGAGCTAAAATCCCAAACAACCAAGAGCTTCAAACCATGCTCCAAAGTGCATATTTCAACATCATACCAGTGCAAGAACCTAACTTTGGCTTTCCTGTTACTGTAAGAGCTTGCCCAGGGCACCAGGACCTTACGGTTATGGCCCTGAGACAACTATCACATTCTGTTCTAATAAAGTATGTGCTCTTTGGAGCAAACTCCCCAGGATAACTCCTTTGCTTTGGCACAAATGGGCTCATTTGGTTGAGATAAAAGGATGTTCCCTTGCATCATTTTCATCATCATTTTTTCTTTTCTTTTTTTTTGTGTGTGTGTTTTGTTTTTGTAAGATGGAGAAAGAGTTAATTTTGCTAAATAGCTGCTCTGTTGCCATGACTTCGCTGCAGACATACACATAGCCATCAAGCTCCTTTTCCCCAGGCATTGTTTCATTTAAACAGGTATTTGATCATCTCGATTCTCTTTCTTTTCCCAACAGCTGGATTTCAAGCAATCTCTCACAGTCAGACAGATACATGATGGTTACAGCTACTCACTAAATGAGAATGATGTTCTTGCATAGCTTTATCCCCTCACAATCCAGCTCTGCCAACACGCCCTCTGTGACTCTGGCACGCAGGGCAGTGCTGCCTGTAACAACAGGCAGCAAAACTCTCCAAAGGAATCCCTAAATTTATGAGATTAGTCCCTGAAAGTCAGAATTCCCACGCTCTTGACAAAAAAAGGACAGCTCCATCCTGCTCACTGTCAAGCCAGGCTGCTGCCCACAATTCAGACTGCATGTTCATTCAGATTGGACGTGAGGAGGAAGTTCTTCACCATGAGAGTGGTGAGAGCCTGGAATGGGTTGCCCAGGGAGGTGGTTGAGGCTCCATCCCTGGAGGTGTTTAAGGCCAGGCTGGATGAGGCTCTGGGCAGCCTGACCTAGGATAGGATGTCCCTGCCCACGGCAGGGGGGTTGGAACTAGATGATACTTGTGTTCCCTTCCAACCCTGACTGATTCTACAATTTTGTCCCTGTCTAAAACCAGAAGCCTAAGTTAAAAGTCCTTCTCACTGTCTCAGTTTCTCAGGCAGATGAAGAAGGTTGCACATAGGAGTCATCTGTTTCCATGGGCTGTTGCAACATTGGTGGAGTTAATATTCATGTAGTACACTGGGGATTAAAAGCATTACAGACTTTACTGAGGTACAGGGCTTTTCTTTTTTCTTCTCTAATGTTTGCATTGAACAGACAGACTAAGTCGAAACGGCATCTGTAGCCTGCAGCCATTATCCCAGTAAATGGCTTATTACAGCATGCAGCCTACCAGCTCACTTCCATCCTGTCTCACTTAAATGCATGTAGGTGGAAGTGCTGCTCATTCCAGAAAACTTTCTTTTTCACTATCTCTGTTTCTGATGGAGACTCTTGATAGCTAGGCTTACAAGACAGGGCTTAAGATAGACATACTTCAGTAAGAGCTTGTTGTTGGGTACCTATTTACAACATCCACAGAACAATTACTTCCCGTCTAAGACTAATTCCCATCTCTTCCAAAAAGGCTGAAGCAGAATGAGTTTTGTCTCAAGACTTCCAGTTTCCTGATGAGTCACAGCAAATTTGCTACAACAAGCTCAATACTTCAGATTGTTTCTTACTCAGGTATACTCAATACATTACCAAGCTGTGGAGTGTGCTATTTTAAGGGCTAGTTTCAGGCATAGTATGCATAATGCCTTCTCATCTGAGCACATGCTTTCTCCTGGAGGAGAGGGAGAGATGCTTGTGCCCCCTGCACGTCAGATAAACAAACACTACAAGAGCAGGAAGTGCAGAACTGCACATTTAACGCAGGGATTTTCACAGCATGCAGCCCTTCAATCAGTAGCCCTCTCTCCCACTTCATCAGTTCAGTCCCTGCCCTTTGGCAATAAAATTACTTCTGTGACAACAGCATCTGACAAGAAGAAAACACTCACAGACTGCACAGGTTGCAACAAGTCCATAGCGTCTCGCTTTGTTGGTTCTAGGGCCAAGAATCATACATTTATTTTTCTGCCCCAAGGAGCAGCTCTGCATCCCTGTACAAATCCTCAACTGTCCCCAGTTCCCACGCCACCCACTCACAAGCTCCCAGGCTCCACTGAGCAGGCAGAAGATACCTTATCCAGCCTCCCAAGTAGCAACACAAGTTATAGGGACCAGCAAATGCCCTCCAGTCCTCATTATTCACTTAATTTAGCAAACTCTTAGATATAATTTACTTTGTCAGTTGGACAATTGATCCCAGACAGGTCATTTGAGTCTAAGACAGGTTATTCTCTGCATCACAGTAAACTGTAGTGAAAACTGCCTCACTCAAGAAAACTGTGAAGAGCAGAGCAGTGGTCACATCTCCCTGGACAATGCACAGGCCTAGGTTCTCACAAGCAATGCAGTTAGAAGCTCCTAAACACCAGCAGCTGCCTAGAAGAGGCATCCATTCAGGCTGGATGAGGCTCTGGCCAGCCTTATCTAGTGTAGGGTGTCCCTGCCCATGGCAGGGGGGTTGGAACTAGATGATCCTTGTGGTCCCTTCCAACCCTGACTGATTCTATGAAAATGCATGGCTCTGATGATAAATAGGTTAAAAACCATAACATATGGGTGAGAGCAGCTGGGTACAGAGACAGACAGCTATGCTCTTGCTTTTAGACTTGCACCATCGAGGGCATCAGCTGCTGCAAAAGCAGCTCCTGAACAGACACCACCTCAAAACTACTCTTCTGCTGCTCACTAAGAGCAGACTTACCCATGGCACAAGTGGACTATGCAAGTAGTTTCTATGCAAACAGCAGCAGTGCCAGTTTCTGCCAAGCCCATGCTAATTGCAAGTGACTCCAGCTCAAATGCTCTTCGGTTGGAAAGTGTAAGCGAGTGAGGTGACGTGTACCCATGGCCCCCACATTTGTCTCACCAGCTCTCCAGTGGTGAGCAAACCTAAGATCAGCTATAAAGCCCTGACAATGTCTCTATTCTTTCTTCCTCCTTGCAAAAACCTTCACGTAAATTCAAATCCTATACGACCGAAAATGCAGAACATTTTGGATCCGTGCGATGGCCTCAGGCTGTTGGTGTAACTGAACTGACAGAACAACACAATGGCCAAGGCCACTGATGTTCCATTAAAGGCCCTCCCAGGCTCAGTGGCTCCTCAGGTACTACTTTGAAAGCATCACATCTATCAAAAAAAGCTCAGGGCAGCTTAGGAACATTAAACCAGCTCCACAGAATCTGTGAGGGTGTAAAGGGCAAGCCGTGAAGGACTGTTGGACATGAAAGCAAGGTTGATTCTGTAGGCACAAAACAAAGTGATGGTGCCCACTGGAGCGCCCACTGTCCCAGCACGGACTGTCTGGAACCCTGTAAGGTTAAGGAATTAGTGTTGGTTTCACTGATGATTTCTATTCCATACTTTCCTGTTCTGAGGTTATATTAACTGCTTTCATTACACCTGGCAACATGAACTCTGAAGACACACACAAAACGTATCAAACCAGCAGCTCTAGGCTGCTTTGCTGGTAGGAAGCAACATCAGAAGCTCTACAGACAAAAATTTATCTTGGCCTAAAATGGTGCTCTGAAGTGCTGAGTAGATCATGATCTCCTTGACCACTCTTGCCCCTTATCAACATACTTCCATTTTCTTATTTCAGTTCTAGATCACTGGAGTCAAAATGGCAATCACCCTGTATGTTGTCAAAGTACCAGCATCACAGCTCTCCAAGTTAACATGTTTAGCAGTATGTGAGGGGTGAGTGTCAGGAGGACAGAGCCAGGCTCTTCGCACTGATGTCCAGCAATAGGACAAGGGACAGTGGGTGCAAGCTGGAGTACAGAAGGTTCCACATGAACATAAGGAAAAACTTTTTCCACTGTGAGGGTGACAAAACACTGCAATAGGCTGCCCAGGGAGGTTGTGGAGTCTGCTTCTCTGGAGACATTCAAAAGCAGCTTGGACACGTTCCTGTGTAACCTACACTAGGTGGTCCTGCTCCGGTAGGAGGGGTTGGACTGGATGATCTTTCAAGGTCCCTTCCAGCCCCTAACATTCTGTGATTCTGTGACATGGCCATCTCAGAGACACCAAGGAAGCAAACAGAGATCAGGTCTAAGTTCAAAACACAGCAAATCTCCTCTTGAGTAGGCCAAGTGAGTTAAGGTCACTTTATTTGAGGGGAGGATACCCAGATGAATTTTACAGATATCCTTCAACTGCATGTCCATGAAACTTCCACAAAACACATTTCCATGTAATATTTTGACAGCCTGGGTGCTTATGAAACAGGCAGCAGGCTCCACAAGGTCTACAATGACATTCACTCTGAGATGCAGGTGACAGAAGAACAGCTCTCAACACATACAAACCCCCTAGCTGGAATTTCAGCATCAGTCTGTCTATTTTAGAGTATCTGTGACAAAGTTTCTCAAGCAAGTCTGAACTGGGCTAGTCAGCATCCATTTCTAACAAGTTCAGAAACATACTAGACTGTGCAGCTCTCCTCTTTCACCTTGACAAGCTGCTCCTTTGAAGGATGTGTCAGGCAGCAGCAGAGATCATGAGCTGATGGCCTCAGCTGTGCTGCAGGAAGTGCCTGAGGAGTCACTGCCTCAAGGCAAGTACAAGTCACTTTCTTTAAAACTAGTGTTATAAATAAGGACAAAATATGGGACTCCTTTAAGGGAGGCAACAGAAAACCCCCAAACAAACAAAACCCCCTCAACTTAATAACTCAAGAGATCATAATTTAGTATTTTGCCCCAATAGCATTGCTGGTAGTATACAAGCCCACAGCCTAAACTGACAAGTGATGATATTTGGCCTCATTTCACGTTCTTAAAACATGGGAGACCAGGATTCTCCCTAGCAGGCAGTTAAGTTTGTGTGCCTTCCTAAAAAAAAAGCCATTTGGGAAGTTTCTACATGCAGCAGGAGTAAAAAATAATCCTGCTTGGTCCACACTTGCATTTCCCTCTCTTCACACAAGCACACTGGGAGAAGGCTGGCTTAGAGCAACACAACACTTCCATTTGAGTATGAATCACTCCTCTGGTGAGAAAACAAAACAGAAACCCATTTCACATGAGCCTTATCTGAAGATATAATGAAAGCCAACACATCTAACAGTAGCAATGGAAGTATGGTGAAAATGCTGGCTCAGACAAACAAAGTCTCCATGCTAGAGGATCCCAAAATGCTCTGTCAACACATAGAGGCAGGAACCATTTAATGTGCCACCGAAATGTGGTCATCTCTGGGTAAGTACTCAGCTCATCATCCAGATGTAGAGAGGAACATCATCCAGCAGAAACTGTGAGAGTTTAGGAAGGCATGATGCTTCAGTGGGAACTGGACTACTCTACTGGGAAGTGGAAGTTGGTGGAATTTTGATACATATGATTCAAAACAGCATTATGTGGGCTGAGCACATGAACACAAAGTGCACATGAAGTAACCCCTGTGAAAAGGGTGGAAACCAAAATTATGTATGCTGGTGCTCTTCGATCTCTGGTTCAAAAGGTTGCAGAAAACAGAAGTAGAGATTTAATTTGTGAACCTGACTGGGGTTCACAAATTAGTTTCTTATTGTCCACATGGGCTGGTTTAAGGCTAATTGGAATATTTTAATGAGAGAAATTAGATCATTGGTCCTGAAAAGAAAATAATGATGAGGTCTATACCATTCATTGGTTTGTTGAGAGGGATAAGAAGCTAAAATGTAAATAATCTTGCTCAGTCTGGTCTGTGTCACTGGATCTAATCACTTCCTCTTAACTCCAATCTGTTCTAATATCTCTCCTCTAATCATGGCTAACAACTACCACCTAAGCTTTGCTGACTTTTGGGTTTTGTTTGCCTATTTGAGATGAGAGGGAGAAAGAGGAGGTAGCTTTGAGCCCTTCTGGGCTGCTTCCTTTGTCCAGGAGGGAGTTTGGATTTCTGTATTATATCTAATTTGTATATAGTTGTAAATACTTGGATCAGGAATTTCTGCCTCTGGCTGAGCTTCTATCTTTGAATGGAGTTTAGGGTAAATCACTTCTCTCCCATCCCATCAGAACAGGCTGGAAGAAAGCAAAAAGCATTACTACTCAACACTGGTAATGAAAGCAGGTCTTGTCTGTCACCAACTCTGCTAAAACACTGACATTTTCATCCTCTCTCTTTCACCCCTTCACTCTTCCCATCCACCTGCTGTGCCACCCACGGTCCACATTGCCACCTCAATGGAGAGAGTCACAGACTGTTGTTGCAGCACTGGTCAGAGACATGATCCACACTCAGGATTTTCACATACCATGGAAATAACAAAAAAGAAGTACAGAAATACTCCAAGGAAGATACCCTGAGCAAGTGATCTGTGCAATTCCAGAGCTAAATGCTTACTCCTGCTGACAGCATCAGCATCTTGCAGAGCATTCACCTGCATCTTGGAAACAGCTATTTAATCCTACAAGCACATTCCCCTTGACTGAAAAGAACAAGGTTTTAGGCTCTGAGGAAATAATGAACAGAACTGTCATCTTTACTTCTCTTTTTCCCTCCCCCCCACACACTTCTTTTTAATTTCTTCTGGCAAACATCTGCTAAAGCTTTTTTGAAAGCAGCTTGCTTAATCTTTCACACATTGCATTCTACATACAGCTGCCATTCCAGGAACAACCCAAACCTTGCTGCACAAATGCAAACAAGTCACTTTGGCCCGACCTGTCGAAAACAAAAGCCAGCTTCCTCTCCTACTGGCACAGCAACAGAGACCCAAAGCCAGTACATTCCTAGCACTTCTGAGAGGCTGACTTTTGGATGGCTTTGGGAGAGTTTGCCTTCAGCATCTTGGGACTGCAAAACAATTCAAGGGAAGTTAATTCCTTAGAAGTAACATGTAGGGTGATATGTCCATTTGGACAACTACTACCAAGCCATTTCACTACAGAAGTAACCTCTCTCCAACCGCTCACTCATGTTCTGATCATGATCCTCATTTTGATTTAAGTAGTAATGAATTTGATTTTCCCAAAGGAAGGAAAATAACCAATGAACAAAAAGGGAAAGTTGCAATGAGCTGAATGTGAATTACAGGTGAAGGGAATTGACAGGGAATTCAGGCAACAACTCATATCCCATTCATCAAACAAGCGACTGAGATGTCTTCAGAACAAGCTAAGAAGAGAAGGGCAGTGAAGCTGGTGAGGGGTCTGGAACACAAACCCTATGAGGAGAGGCGGAGGNTCTTTCCTCTCCACCTCTTATTATCAGAGGGCTAAGACCACCACTGGAAGTGACCTTTTCTGCAAATCTCCAGACCATTTTGAAGTGCTGGAGACTTCATGGAGCAAAAATTAGTTTAAAAAAAAAAACATGAAGTAAATTGCTTCAAAGCCTTTTTATTAAAGGTTGCATCTTGCTTCTCTCTCATCCTTGGTTATTTAGCACAAACTGCCCACTACAGGAAGACAGCTACTGTGCAGTTCTATCTGGAAGTCCCAAATGTGATGATAGAGGTGCTTATTAAATTGCACAAACTAAGGGAGAGAGATGCTGCTGAAATCAAGGGAGAGAGCTTATGATACATGGAGCAAGCCAGTAGCAAAACACAAGGAGAACCAAGGAGCCACATCCCTCAGCTCTGCTGCAGTCTTAGGAAGAGCTTTGACAGGGAGCTGGCATTGCCCATTGCCTGGAACCAGCAGAGTGAGCTTCCCTGACTCCAGAATGTGCTCAGTCTGGTAGAAGAGTAGGAGGTGCAATTGCTGGCAGGAGCAGGCAGAGCAGCAAAGCTGGTGGAGATCATAAGTGGAAGAGTGTTGTAAAACATGGAGGTGAGCACAGACTGACACTCACCTTCACAGTTCCCCCACAGAAAAGCACTCCTTGCTAGACTCAAAGCTTTGAAGCACATCCAGCCTTCACCAGATCGATCCAGGAACCTCATTCGTATGCATGTTTGTTCTCACATGCAAACACAGCAAGGTTTTAACCACACACATTTTGCTCAAGTCCCACAGGGCCAAACCTACAGATTACTTGAGAAACTTAGTCTTAAATTGGATTTTAAATCAAAGGGAAAAGATTAGAGAAAAAGACACAGACCATCAAGAACTGCAGAGCAGTCTGAGTTGGGAGGGCTTTGGAGCCCAACATGGAGGCTTCCCAAAAAACAGTCCTTACTTAAAAGATTGCACCAAGTGACCTTTCAAAACTGATTAGTCACATGAAAACATGGGCTAGGCTCACTTCATTTAATATTCCTGAGTGGAAAGTTCCCATCAAAGCTATAATATACTCAGTTCAATTAGGTAACATTGGATAGGTAGCTGCAAAGGAGAATCAAATGGCTTCGCTATTTATCAGTATGTGCTGTGCCTTTAAAAGTTTCAGAAAGTGATAGTCTTCTTTTTTTTTTGGTGCATGCTGGAATATTCAAGAGCATTTCATATCTATAGTCACAGCAAGACAAGAGCTATTAGATCAATAATGAAACAGGAGTGCTCCCTTTTACTTTCTGTGGTTTGTAAAGAGGTTCATGTTTCTGTGTGAGCGCAGCTCTTGTTTTAGCGATGTGAAAGTGTGTGGTTTCTGCAATATCCAGTTTCTTCTAATATTCGAGTTTCTGTTGTTATCTACCTACAATTTACAGTAAAGCATCTTTTATTCTCACACCTCTCAATCTCAAAATTAGAACGACTTTCCCAAAAAGAAGATTTTATTACACCGTGGAGACGTTCCACAGGTTGCCACAACATGCTCCTCACTAATCACAGAAGATGGCATTAGTGTTACCAAGCCTACCTATGCTGAGGATGGCTGAAGATACAGACGCATGAAGCAGCAAACACAAACTCTTCTTAGGGAAAAGAACCAATTTTGAGTTCAGAAAAGTAGCCAGAACTCAGCTGCAATACACACTTAGGGGCCCAAGGCACTACATGCAGTGGATAAAGAGTCCAAGGGGATGGTGTTCAGTAAGTCCAAGTGCCGGGGGCTGCACTTTGGCCACAACAACCCCATGCAGAGATACAGGCTGGGGTCGGAGTGGCTGGAGAGAAGCCAAACAGAGAGGGATCTGGGGGTGCTGATCGATACCCGCCTGAACATGAGCCAGCAGCGTGCCCAGGTGGCCAAGAGAGCCAATGGCATCCTGGCCTGCATCAGGAATGGTGTGGCCAGCAGGAGCAGGGAAGTCATTCTGCCCCTGTACTCTGCACTGGTTAGACCACACCTTGAGTACTGTGTCCAGTTCTGGGCCCCCCAGTTTAAGAGGGACATTGAGATGCTTGAACGTGTCCAGAGAAGGGCAGCGAGGCTGGTGAGAGGCCTCGAGCACAGCCCTACGAGGAGAGACTGAGGGAGCTGGGATTGTTTAGCCTGGAGAAGAGGAAGCTCAGGGCAGACCTTATTGCTGTCTACAACTACCTGAGGGGTGGTTGTGGCCAGGGGGAGGTTGCTCTCTTCTCTCAGGCGGCCAGCGCCAGAACAAGAGGACACAGCCTCAGGCTGCGCCGAGGGAAGTTTAAGCTTGAGGTGAAGAGAGTTCTGCACTGAGAGAGTCATTGGCTACTGGAATGGGCTGCCCAGGGAGGTGGTGGAGTCGCCGTCCCTGGAGCTGTTCAAGGCAGGATTGGACGTGGCACTTGGTGCCATGGTCTAGCCTTGAGCTCTGTGGTAATGGGTTGGACCTGATGATCTGTGAGGTCTCTTCCAACCTTGGTGATACTGTGATACCAAATCACATTTAAACCACAGTTTACACAGCACTAATGTGCTATTGGTTGTAAAAAGATTGTTCTAAACATTCAGAACTCCCACCTACCACACTCTGAATAGTAAGAATCTAATTCCAGCAAAAACTTCTTAAGAACCTCCCAAACAGCAAAGACACTAACTGTTTGGAATGGGTAATCTGCTGGTTCCAGCACCAAACCAAACCAGGTCACTTACAGTACTTCCATCCTCTCCACTACAGACAGCACTGATATTTTAGCCAGAAGTACTCCCTTCCCAGAAAGCAGTTTCTGGCCACATAAGTCTACTATAGAATCCTTGACTGCACTGTCTATGTGGGTCAGAAAAATGCATCTTTATCAAGTATACCAAAGGTCCTGAACAAAAAATCCACCTGCTGCTACAACACAAACAACAACCCAACAAAAAAAATCTCAGAACAACTGGAATAGTAAATAGAATAGGATAGAACTAAGCAGGTTGGAAGAGGCCTCCAAGATCATCCAGTCCAACCTAGCACCCAGTCCTAGCCAGTCAGCTAGACCATAACACTAAGTGCTTCATCCAGGCTTTTCTTGAACACCTCCAGGGACAGTGACTCCACCACCTCCCTGGGCAGCCCATTCCAATGCCAATCACTCTCTCTGGCAACAACTTCCTCCTAACATCCAGCCTAGACCTCCCCTGGCACAACTTGAGACTGGGTCCCCTTGTTCTATTGCTGGTTGTCTGGGAGAAGAGACCAACCCCACCTGGCTACAGCCTCCCTTCAGGTAGTTGTAGACAGTAATCAGGTCTGCCCTGAGCCTCCTCTTCTCCAGGCTAAACACCCCCAGCTTCCTCAGCCTCTCCTCATAGGGTTTGTGTTCCAGGCCCTTCACCAGCCTTGTTGCCGTTCTCTGGACATGTTCCAGCACCTCAACATCTAACAACAAAAATCATCAACCCTGTTTCAAGTTGTCTGAAACTCTGGAGCCTGAATCTACTAATGTGCATGCTCAGCACTTCCCACTTCTCAGTGATTTCCCTCTGATGCACCTCTCTGGACCAGCCTCATAATTCACACACAAATATTCTTCATGGTCATAAAACTGCCATGTGCTATCTGGCATTAATGTGACTGTGATGGCATAACACTGCATTACCTAATCATCCAGCTGTAAGCTAAGACACAAATGGTCAACCTCGCTGATGCATCTTGCACCTAGACAGGGAGGCTTTGGCTTTCAGCCAGCCACTGGGTGGGATTAGCCAGTGTTCAAGAGGCTCCTTTATGGGGTAAGGAGGTCAAATGCTGTGATCTAAAAATGGACATGATGGGTGTATATAATTCCCCACAAGGCACATCTCTTCAGCTCTTACAACCAGCAACAGGGATGACTAAGAACACACAGCAAAAGCCATTAAAACCCAGGCCACGGAAACGAAAGTGGCAAATACAGTATTTACCCTGCTACCTTAACATGAAGTGAGTTTATCTGATTTCATCAAACATGGCCAAAAGGACAAGTTTGGAAATAGATGCACAGAGAAAACTGTGAGAATATTACTGACTTGGTTCTAGCTGGAGCAGAACTGCTGAAATCTTCTGGTTTTGTTCTTCTAGAATCCCTGCAGGTAGAATCGTAGAGTCAACCAGGTTGAAAGAGACCTCCAAGATCACCCAGCCCTAGCCAGTCAACTAGACCAAGGCACTAAGTGCCTCAGACAGGCTTTGCTTGAACACTTCCAGGGATGGCAACTCTACCACCTCCCTGGGCAGCCCATTCCAATGCCAATCACTCTCTCTGCCAACAACTTCCTCCTAACATCCAGCCTAGACCTCCCCCAGCACAACTTGGGGCTGTGACCCCTTGTTCTGTTGCTGGTTGCCTGGGAGAAGAGACCAATCCCACCTGGCTACAGCCTCCCTTCAGGTAGTTGTAGACATCAATGAGGTCTGCCCTGAGCCTTCTTTTTTCCAGGCTAAACAACCCAAGCTGCCTCAGCCTCTCCTCACAGGGTTTGTGTTCCAGACCCCTCACCAGCTTCACTGCCCTTCCCTTCTTAGCTTGATCTGAAGACATCTCAGTCGCTTGTTTGATGAATGGGATATGAGTTGTTGCCTGAATTCCCTGTCAATTCACTTCACCTGTAATTCACATTCAGCTCATTGCAACTTTCCCTTTTTGTTCATTAGTTATTTTCCTTCCTTTGGGAAAATCAAATTCATTACTACTTAAATCAAAATGAGGATCATGATCAGAACATGAGTGAGTGGTTGGAGAGAGGTTACTTCTGTAGTGAAATGGCTTGGTAGTAGTTGTCCAAATGGACATATCACCCCACATGTTACTTCTAAGGAATTAACTTCTGTTGACCTTCTCTGGACACATTCCAGCATCTCAACATCTCTCTTGAATTGAGGAGCCCCGAACTGGGCACAGTACTCACGGTGTGGCCTGACCAGTGTTGAGTACATGTAGCCCTGACACTACCAGGAAATGGCAGTTGCTAAATCTGGCCTAATGCAAAGCACTTAAAAATTAATTTCTCAACCCTTTGGGCAGTGCTCAACAAAACCAACAGACAAGACATTGTTACAAAAGCACCCCAGTTAGGAGCTGATAGCGTGGGCCACCGCAGGTCAGAAAGCACAGTCTGACCATATGTTTAAATTAAGGGTGGGTGTTAAACCAAAAATACTCTTCTAAATAAATGCCACAATAGGGTGCAGTGACCATGGAGCTCAAGTGTGCCAATTTTCAACAGCACTTGGTCTTCTCACTGCTACCTCCATGCAGGAGACCTGACCACTCCCTCATATCCAAACCTCTTCAGCCCCAGGTATTTCTTAAAAGTATGACATTGTGGGATCTTTCTTTGGAATACAGGCAAAGTCAGGCATGATACTGCAAATAAACCATAGGGACAGTTTGGTTTGTTTTACTATGAACTCCTTATACACCTTAAGAGAGCCACCAGATGGCTTGTCCCACACCAAAACACCAGAAAAGAGCCTCACGCCACTGCCACAGCTTAAACTAATGCTGGGAACAACTCCAAACATCTCTCTGCAAACCAGTGTGATAATAAAACTTCCTTTGAAGTCATACAGCTCTCAGGCAGCTCAAGAGGGGCTAGGAGGAAGTGGAACTCACCTCAAACCAACCACAAGCTCCTTGCCAACAGAGGATAGAATAGAATCAACCAGGTTGGAAGAGACCTCCAAGATCATCCAGTCCAACCGAGCACCCAGCCCTATCCAGTCTTTTCTTGAACACCCCCAGGGATGGTGACTCCACCACCTTCCTGGGCAGCCCATTCCAATGCCAATCACTCTGTCAAGGACTTCCTCCTAACATCCAGCCTAGACCTCCCCCAACACAACTTGAGGCTGTGTCCCCTTGTTCTGTTGCTGGTGATTCCCATCAGCAACATGGCAGCAGTCATTGCCCTCATCTGGGCTCTTGACCATCAGAAAATTTTGGAAGAACCTCTTCCATTTTCCTCCTCCTTCAGACAAGTTCACTAACCATCACTACTGGATGCCAGCTATTACCCTTCATCACTAATCCAACTGCAGATGAGGTGAAGAGTTTCCTCCCCATCCTCCAGAGGAGCCTGCACATCCTCTACCCCACCCTGAGGTTAACAGAGATTGTCAGCATCTGAGTGACCTTGGTGTGAACAATAATTCCTGCCTCTCTAAGCAAGAATTCAGAACACCACTTTTTCACGGGACAGATCTGTCTGGCTGAGATTTGTGATCAGATGCAATGCACAGTACAGTGTGTGACCTGGAGAAATATTACCATCAGCCAACAACAGCACGCATTTCTTTCTTCCCTGTCCTTCATTAGCCTCAGAAGCTGGCCTTGCCAGCAGCAGTAATGCAAGCTGAGACAACAAAGCACATTAATGATGGGCCCCGTCATGTTCCGTATTAATTACTGGAGCTAGTAGTAAACTGTTGGCTATAAATTATGTTTTGATAAACTGCCCTTTCTTTGACAAGCCGGCTCCAATGTTTAATGTTGCACTTAATCCTCAGATAATACCTCAGGAGCCCTCACTGTGCCCAGCAACAAATCAAAGCAACCTTCAAAAGTCTGGCACACGTCCCCTCTTCCTACACACCCCAACCTGAAACTACCCCATTGCACCATCGTCATTATAGGTCAGCTTCAGAAACTGAGCTGCCAAAACCAACGGCGCTCAGTTATCAAGGGTCTTATAGAGGTGTCCCTGCACTTCGCTGGGCAGGGGGGGGACAAGGCAAAAACCATTAGGGACTACATTTATATACACAAGCACAGGTAACAGTATTCCAGAAATGCTGCAGTATTAGAGTGCTGTGCAAGGGGGAATAACAGGGTTCTAAACCCCAGAACACCTCAGCATTCAGAAGAGAGGAGGATTTCTTCTATACCTGAGACCAAAATAGTCTAAATCTAAACTAAAAATCTTTAATTGAAAACATATTCTTATTTTTGTTTCATTCTAATTCAGTGACATTTAGCTAGCAGCACAGCTGTTAGCGAAGGTCTGGGAGAGGTGGAATTCCATTTTCTATATAAAGAAAAAGGTTTGGGAAGAAACTGCAATTTGACAAAAATACTCATTTAACAAAGTACATTTTGAAATGTGGAAAAATACATTTTGTTTTTTTCTAAGGTAGCAAAAGATTCACAGCAGCTCACAAAAAGGACTCCAACTCCCAGAAACAAAGACACAAAACTATTTTGCAACACACTCCCAGGAAAAGAAGTAGGAGGGAAAAACTCCCCATGTCAATTTTGTGTGCCCATCACCTCCCACTACCAACAAAACACATGAGAAAAATAGCCATGGTCTTCCCAAAGAGAGGGTCCAGTTCTCATTGATGACAGCCTGGACTTTGTAAATGGCTTCAGACACAGGTGGGTCAAGTGTGTCACAGTCACTCTGCTTTACTTCACTCTGAAGGCAAAACTCAAACTGAGCAACAAGACGACAACGCACATAGAATTTTACAGTGTTAAAAAGCCAGAAGCTCGTGGAGAGAATCAACAGCAACCAATAAACTCATCCTCTCCTCCACAGAGGGATGCAAAGCCCTATGGTCTCACTGTAAGTTGCAAATTAAAGCTGCTTACAGCAGTCCAGGGTTTGGTCCTGTCCTTCCACCACCGGTGCCAGACGGTGCATGGCATTATTAAACTTTGACTTCCAGCATATAACAGCAATTGTATGAAGAAGTCTGCCCTTGGACAACAACTCCCTATATTACGGGGGGTGTGTGTAAAGGCAGAAGTCTTGTAGCTAAATAACTTTCCCATTTTAACTTCTTTTTGGAAAAAATAAATGAATAAAGAAACCTTCACACAGCTCTCCTAATTGGGAACACAGAGAAAGTAAGATATGGTTGTATTAGTTAAAGGTCAGTGCACACTTGCCCACCTCTTCGAAACCGACAGTATTCTCGTGACAGCCATCAAAGCTGCTTTGAATTTTAGTTCCCTAGAAAGTAACTATAAGGAATCCCAAAGCTGTAACCACAAGTGCCACAACTCTTAACACTGATGTCATATTCAGCTTAATGTGTGCTCCAGAAGTCAGGATGGTAACGCTTCAAAAATCATCTCATCTATGCTATATGGGAAGAAAACAGTAATTATTCCCCAGCCCATGGCCCCAGGCATGTACCACAATGCCTTCATTTGACGCAGCATTAACAGCAGGACATGTTTTATTCCCCAGCATTTAGTGCAGGGCACTGTGGGGCTGGTGGGACCATTTACAGGGTGTGCTGCAGCCAAGCGTCTCACGCTACCGTACTTTTGATTTCACTTTGCATCTGCTCCTTCCAATTCCAAATACCAAACAGGCGTTGCCTTTCTCGTAGGCACCAGCTTAAGTTCGCTTTGTGCCAGTTCGTTTCTGTAGCAATGAGTGAGGGCAAAGGGAGCTGCCTTTCAGACCCTCTTCTGGTAGGTTAGATGCGATGGGGACGGTGTAATTAGCAGATGTCAGGCGCAGTCCTCCTTGATGCATTGATTTCTCCCTACTTAGGAAAGGCTTGGGGAAAACACAATCACTCCCAGCTCTCAGGGGTCCCAATAAAATCTATAGGCTTGGATTTACAGAAACTGCTAATCATTTTGGATGCTGAGAAGGAGGAAGGTGGAGTCTGATTTTGTAAAGCAGAGGAAATCTCTTTATTAACTGTAACGCCTTAGTGTACTTCAAAGGGAGCTTACTGGAAAGCAGAGACAGACAGCCAATTGCCTCCAGAGTGAGAGGCAATTAAGAAAAACCCTTTCAGTGCCAAGACATATCGAGGAAGATGCAAGCATTGTCCCCGAGTCATCATCTCTGAGATGCCCAGACCAAGGATCACTGAAGCCAGAGCTGTTTGCTACCTGGCTCCTCCAGTGTCACACCATATGACACTCGCCACCTTTCCAACTTGCATTTCACCAAGTCATCTATATATAAAGTTGAGCTTCTAGGGAAAACACCTTCCTGTGACTATATACCTTGATTGTTTCCTTTTAAGGTTTAATTTTTTTTTCCATCTGATACATAAAGTCCTCAAAAAAAAGCACTCAAGATAGCTGATTATTTTAATCACTCCCCAGTTCTGCCCAGGAGCGTGCAGCTAACAAACCACACCAGACCAATATTTGTGCAGAGCTTAGTTAAAATAGCCTCATTAAGCAAATACTAAACCTCCCAACACACACCACACAAATAAAAAGTATAGAAAGCAGGCAGCCCACAAGTATGTGAGGCAATCTTGCTGAGCATTATGCTTAGCTCTGCACAAGAGATAAAGTGTTTTTCACTGTGCACCAAAGCTGAAACCCCAAAATGGCTATCCAGAACTGCTCACTCCTTCCCACCTCATAAGGCATAGGAGATCAGCCCTACTTTTAAAGAAAAATCCCTGCTCTTCAATTTGCTGAGTGATGCTGAGTCCTTCTGGAGAGATAATGGCACTTTGGCTGGGCAGTATGTTTTAGTATCAGATGAGAGAGGGAAGAAAGGCTGTCCAAGAAAGGAGATGCCAGTGCCACGCAGCCAGCATGCTGCAAACCTTGCATTTCAAACCCATCTAAATGCCAAATTGTTGCATTTCTCTCTTCACAAGTCAGAAAAGAGCCCTCTTCAGTGGTTGACTTAAAAACGCTGCCCTATGTCAGCATCTAGACAATCCAGTGATCTGGTCTATGACTCAAAGAGATGCATGGTGGAGAAGAGAAGGAAGTAAAGGCTGGTCTGAAACAACACCATATGCGTGCAGTCCTGCACCACCACCCACTAAAGTACACATCCATGAGCAGCTCAGCTTCTGCAGCCTGCAGCTGCTGCATGCTTTTTCCACTGGAAACCTTTCTGCAGCAATGATTTTGCTAGTGAAGGAAAAAAATCACTAGAGGAGGACACCCAATAGCTTCCAGTCAGCACACACCACGCCTTCAGCAAGACCTTTGATTTTCACAGGCACACTCAAGTTGTTCTTCACAACAAAGAGCAGCCCCGTCTGTTGCATAACTAACCTTAGGCAGCATTAGATAAGTTGTGCCTTCTCACAGATCAACTGACCTTAAATAATGTCCCCTGTGTATTCAGAGCCAATAGGTTTCTCTTTAAGAGCTCAACTGACAGGTCTTCTCCTTCCAGCTATTTCTTCAGAAAGGCACACAAAGAAGGTTTCAAGAGAAATCTCATGCTTACTGTTCCAAGAGCAGCTTTCTAGGCCAAAAATGAAGCACAAGACCTCAGCTCCAGAGCCGCATCTCCACTTTGAAGGCTTCTTCAGCACTTCATTGCAACAGACCAAATGAGAGCCTTTGCAGGACAGAGCGAGGATTGAAGTGGATAATAACTGGAAACCCAGTAAGCCTCAAGCAAGCTTGCTGCGCTTCTGCCACTGAGTCGAGCCAGAAGGAAAACAGGCAGCCATGCCAATGAAGCACTGCTTTGTATTCTGCATAAGGCAAAACAAAGGTCTGGTGATGAGGAGCTCTTGTGTGTCATGCAAGGGTCAGCAGCAAAGGCAAATTCCACCGTGGCATTTCCGTTCTGTCGCCCAACCCACTACCAAGGGTGGATACAGCTTATCCAAAAATGCCACTTAACATAGCTCTGCAGCATCACCCTGCTGCCATGCTCCACTCCAAAGGTGTGTATATCAATCCTCATGCAGAGCTGTAGCCACAGGGCACTGTGCAATGAGTAGATGAGCTCTTTTGGCAGCATTTCTCCAACTCCTATCCGGGCTGTGAGACAATGCACAAACTCTGTAGCAGCCCAAGACGTAGGAGCACGCAAGAAGAGACAAAGACAACGTGGAAGTCTCTGCACTGCTCCTGCCAGGTTGTTTCATTGTCCACGCATATCTCTCTGCATTCCTCCCTGGTGGGAGCAACGTTTTAGAACATAAATGCTCAGGCAAAGCAGGGCCAGAGCTACTGCCCAGTATCCCTGCAGCAAGGCAGAGGCACCAAAAGCATAGCTATTTTCTGACACCAGCTTAGCTATCACATAGCCTTCATGTGAGCACCAACTGCTTAAAAATCAGGGCAAACAGGGCCTTCCTTCTTGCTACATCTTGCTCCACTCACCCAGTTGCTGCCTGCTGAAAGTTTTGATACAAGGGCAGATATAACACACAAATATCCGCTGACTCCCTGACCTCTTCTGATGGAGTGAGGGCAAAATCCCTGCCTCGCCTCCTGCAATCAGCCAAACTGACCTGCATTGAGAAGGCTCTGCCCTACAAAAGAACCACATAATTTTATGCACAAGCCATCATCACCTTCTGCTATAACTGCCAGACTCAGACTTGCAAGGCCTGTTGATGCCTGAGGAAGTCCACAGCTGCTGAGAAGCTTTCTAGTAAACCGAGTACTGATCATGAAGCAAAGGGCTCCCAGAGCTGCATTACTAGAGTCTATTCCTCCTGCATTAGTCAGCATGTATGAGTACATCCCCCTTGCTTCATTAAAATTTAATTGGGAGTACATGTGAATAGGTTTTGCTGGTTACTTAATCAAAGGGAGCCTGAGTATGAGGCGTTCACATGACAAGCTTAGGAAGGCAGCATCCTTTTGGGCTTTTCTTTCAGATTCTTTAAGCATCTATTGTCAATTTCTCCAGGTCAGTTGATATTGTGGGGTTGCTGCAAAGAACCATGAAAAGCAGCTCTGAAGTGCAAATAGAGCACTTCCAGAGGGAAGCCAGACACAGATCATTAACCCTGCATTTCTCATTATGATCCAGATAAAAACGAAATGCGAAGTCCCAGAGCAGCTGTTGCATTAGCTAGCTGACTGGTAGTGCTACACACAATTGCTTTGCTCTTGTGCACCATGCATGTTTGGGCTGGACTGTCTGGAGCTTCATTCTTTTAAGTGTCCTTAGGTACTCTGAAACCACACCAGATTTCCATCTATTAAAAAAATCCAACTTGTAAACTTTGGGATTTCCTCAGCCTTCCCCTGTACTGCAACACAGATGCTTATTTGTTCACACATGTTTTCAGTGAGCTTAGAGAAACTCTGCATGTACTTTTCTGCCTGCCCAGAATATGACAACCATCTCCAGAACTCCTTCCTGACTGAAAACCATGAGCTGTATGACCAGATTCTCAACTTCCATAAAACCCACATAGTACAGCTTGAATTGACAACTTCACACTGGCTGAAAGCGTACCAATAAAGCAAGTCCAGTCTGCAAAAGGCACAAATGGGGGCAGAAGCCTGGTGCCTGGCTCCACGAGATATAAGGAGCAGCTACGTTGTTCCACGTAGCAGTATTTGCCACAAGAGTCAACAAATGATAAAGGAAGAAATTGCAGCAGTTTAAAACCACAGCAAAGTGTGCTCCTGCACGGTGATAGGCTCTGGCAGCTTGAGACTTTGACACACTTTCTATGGCAATGTCCTAATATTAGAAAAATTTGGTCATAAGCTGAAAACATTACAGAAATAGCACAGGATCATAAGTTACCAGCTGAGTCAGAACTTGATCTGCTACTTGACTTTCATACTATTTCAATAAAAGTACAGAAAAACACCACCAAAAAAACCAAGCACATCACACAGTGGTTCTTTTTAAACAGTTTGCTTCTGCCACCACTTATGAAGTAGAATAAGCCTTTGTAGGAGGGAATAAAGTCCCTCAAAATGGCAAAAATCAAGCTGCAGGAAACAAAGGACACAGACCTCTCATACACCCCAGCCATGTGTGCAGCAAGCCCTTCGCTACCAACACAGTCCCAGCATGCACAATCTCTGCTGGGCAGGAGGCTGCCACTTGATCATGCACTTTCCTGTATCAGACCCCCAGGGAAGACAACGGGTTTGTACCTGCTAGCACAGTGGCATGAATCCCGGGAATCTTAGGTGTGCAAGGCAGTATTCAGCATCAAAGCAGCTTATTTGCACTCAGTACGTGTAAAGCATTGGTAAATAATTAACAGACAGCACAAGCAGGTAACAGAACTGAGCCGCAGGTGTTAGCTGTGGAGAACTGCTATAAATGGGTATGGCACAGTAATAAGCTGCCTGTTCACCTGTTGGGTGCTGTAGAAATCAAACCATTTAGTTTTCATACATTAACTCCTGAAATCCAGAAACAGAAAGCACAGCCTTCTCTGTTGTGAACAAGACTTTAGCCACAGCTTGGGCAGTCTTCATATGAAGGCTCCACTTGCTGAGGAGAACTGCAGAGACAACCTGGCCATTCATCCATCTAGCAAAGGGGAGATGGGAATGAGAAGTCCTGCCCCAGCATCCAGCTGGGGGCTTCCAAGTCTGATGGCTGAAGCCACAGGAAAGGAATAACCTCATATGAACATATACCAGATAAGGTGGTGGAGAAGAAGACTCCCTTGTTCCACATCGAGGGAGGTTATTCTGCCCCTGTACTCAACACTGGTCAGGCCACACCTTGAGTACTGTGTCCAGTTCTGGGCTCCTCAATTCAAGAGAGATGTTGAGGTGCTGGAATGTGCCCAGAGAAGGGCAACAAGGCTGGTGAGGGGCCTGGAACACAAAGCCTATGAGGAGAGGCTGAGGGAGCTGGGAGTGTGCAGCCTGGAGAAGAGGAGGCTCAGGGCAGACCTCATTGCTGTCTACAACTACCTGAAGGGAGGCTGTAGCCAGGTGGCGTTGGTCTCTTCTCCCAGACAACCAGCAACAGGACAAGGGGACACAGCCTCAAGTTGTGCCAGGGGAAGTATAGGCTGGATCTTAGGAGGAAGTTGTTGGCAGAGAGAGTGATTGGCATTGGAATGGGCTGCCCAGGGAGCTGGTGGAGTCACCATCCCTAGGGGTGTTCAGGAAAAGCCCGGATGAGGCACTTAGTGCCATGGTCTAGTTGACTGGCTAGGGCTGGGTGCTAGGTTGGACTGGAGGATCTTGGAGGTCTCTTCCAACCTGGTTGATTCTATTCTATCTCCTTTTTGATTTCTGCCTGCTGCTCCTCACGTCCTGCAGGCTGTTTCAGATAATGCAACCTAGAAGTTCTTTTCTTGCTACATGTAGCAGGAAGGCAGAGGAGCAGAAATCTGCCAGGCATCAGAATACAAGAACCCAGCTCTGCAGTCAGAGCTTTCCACCGAGACATCAGGCATCACAACATTTCAGCCACAAACGCACAACTGCTTGAAGGACAACAGGCAGAAGCCTGCTACAACAAAGAAATGGGAAAGGATGAGTCCTCTGAGAGAAACAGATGCCTAAAAAGCTATTTGACCCACAGCAGCACACCAAGGGAGCTAAATTCTCAACGTCTTAATTCTTCACTGCGTGTTCCTCACACAGATGCCAGCTTGTCTGCAGCTCTGCCTGGAAACAAAAACCAGAAAGGCCCTTGTCTGACAACAACTTCGAAATGTTTAAGCTCCTTTCCTTGTGTTTGTTTTGGTTTTTGAGTACAGTAATACACAAGCAAAGAATTCTTGAATTTCTTTCTATTTTTTTTAAAGTACAGCTCCCATAAGCTTAAAAGTAAACGAGAGTGTTTTGCTTCCTGGGGTATGGAACTGGAACATTTTCCTAGCACCTAATAAAACATTGTTTGGTTGATACTAACCATTAAAATATGTGTTTCAAGTCATGTAATGTTCCCTGTGAAATTTGCCTTTTTGCTCTATGAAAAAAAAAAAAAGAAAGGGCACTGAAAAGAATCTTGCAGTCATAAGGATCTCACTTATTTCATGGAAGTATCATTTTAAAAGCCTCACAACATGATCAAAGGGCTGTTGAGAACAGATGTTCCAGGCTTTACAAATTCCAGCATAAGTATTTTTATGACATTTATCACAGCTACATTCTTTCAGCCAGTTTTTTTTTTCCCCTGCAAGAAGCACACAGGCACTTTGCTCCTGGAGGAGTCTGTCCTCATGTGCAGCCACCACCTCTCCATCATCCCTCTCCAGCCACCCTGCAGGAGAGCCATGTGGTTTCTCCAGTGGCCACGGTGGCAGCCAGCCTCAAGCAACACTGGTCCTGCAGTGCTGGGCATGGTGTTCCCTGATTCACCAGGGCAACTCGAGCTAACACCTGTGTCACTGTAGAGCTCAGAGCAGCTGACTGCTCATATGGACCCTCTTCTGGCAAGCTCACTGCTCCACTCCATTGACACCAAACTATGGTCTCCAACGCCCTCCATAATGTTTCTTCTTGTTGACCAAGACACACACCACCACCATGACTCAAGATCAGACCAGACCACCATTGCCATGGCAAGTCCTGAGCAACCTTATCTAACCCTGCAGCTAATCCTGCTTTGAGGCAGGGGCTGCACAAGAGGCCTGCAAGGTCCATTCTGCCTAAACTATTGGAGGACTGCAGATCTCAGGTAAGATTCATATGGAAATACCCTCAATCAAATCAACATCCCAAGAAAACACCTTTCCCGGTCCCCTTCTCTTCCTATGGATATAGGAATTCTCTGCCTGTGCACAAGACCTAGCAGGATGCTTCCCTGGCTGTAGCAGAAGACACTCAGTGCTACCTAGCTACAAAGCTAGATGCAGGTGAGAGATGAGCAGGTAGCTAACATGTTGGAACTGCAGGGACCTGCTTGTTCCTGGGACAGCAGCAATGAGTCCCCACTCCTGCAGGTGATCACAGATGTAGAACATGCACATTTCAAGTGCAATTCCAATCCACTGAGAGCAAAGTTTCCAGGAAGTTTCTCTTTCCAAAGTTGCTCTGTATTCATCTTGCCAGGAGCATCTCTGGTTGACAGAAAGCCTAAACACCTTGCATACCAACACAAGACAGATAAAACTTATGTATTTCAGATTCTTGAGTAGTTATCTGAAGAGTAACATGAATTTTGGTACCAAAAGAACCCTAAACCAAAAACCAAACTAGAAAAAAACCAGGATCTGAAACAACCAGCTCATTTCAGATTTCACATAGTCACAGAAGAGGTTGTGAAGAGGACCCCACAAGGACATCACTTCTCTAATATGTGCCCAGTTTGGTTTCACCTGTCTCCATGCACTCCCTTCCCAATTCCTACAACCTGCTTGCACATCCTGTTTCACTATGACCATAAGCTTCTGCCCCATGGCAGCACTGCCTTCACTTCTCCTCATGAGGTGAGTTATCTAACAGTCAAAATGGAAGCACAAAAGACAGACAAGTTAGCCCTTGTGCTTGCCAAGGCATTGCCAGGACTCTGGCAGCTCTTCACCATGGGCATCAAGTCCCACCACAATGGCAAAGAGTGATAGGTCCACCATGAGTCATCCATTTGGAAGACAGGAAAGCAACTGAGGAAAAAAAGCAGCACAAAACTGAGGAGATCTCCCAGAACATAGAAAGATGACAAAAAAAAAAAAAAAAAAAGGAGAGAGACTTCAAGTTCCAGTGATGGAGAGGAGAACAGGGATGCTGGAGTGAGCACAGGTTTGCAGAACCACAAGGACAACTGAGGGGGACAATCTGAAGCTGAAGGGTGCTGGAGGAGCAAACTCAGGCTGAGGAATAGGGGAATGTGCAAAAAGCCATCACAGCCAAAGCAATCACAAGCAACCACAGCAACAGTCTCCCCCTCACCACGTTTGTGCTTTTCTTGATGGACCAAAGTCTGAGGAATTCTTGTGCTGTCTAAGAAGCATTTACATCTTCAGTACCAGGGTGCAAATACACAGTTTAAGTGCATACAGAGTATTTGCCCTCAAAATGCCTTTTGCTGTCACAACCACACACACATGGACTCTCGCTGTGCCTGCAACAGGGAGTCCTGTAAGCGCACCCACGCCTGTACATGCACGAGCAGGTGCAGGGACACAAACAGGCGTGCACTGACAGCTCATCTGGGAAAGGATTGCTCCCCTCTGTGTGCTCAGACGGAGAACAGAAACAAGGGGATCACGCAGTGCTGTCACACAGCCACACCGTGCCCCCCCGGCTCTAATACCTGAGACAATCAGCGCCGACACCAGAGGGCTGTTTGCTATCTCTCTGGTCTGTGGGCACCTCATCCCCACAGCACACGGCCACATCACTGCCCAGGCTACAGCTGGGGCATGAGGCTGAGCCACCTCTGTCCACAAACCGCTCTGTCGTCAGCTGAGGGAGAACAGTGTCCTCAGAGCCTTGGACACCACAAAAGGAGTTTGAAATGGTGCTCCAGACGGAATCATAGAATCATAGAATCAACCAGGTTGGAAGAGACTTCCAAGATCATCCAGCCCAACCTAGCACCCAGCCCTATCCAGTCAACTAGACCATGGCACTCAGTGCCTCATCCAGGCTCTTCTTGAGCACCTTCAGAGACAGCGACTCCACCACCTCCCTGGGCAAGCCCATTCCAATGCCAATCACTCTTTCTGGCAACAACTTCCTCCTAACATCCAGCCTATACTTCCCCTGGCACAACTTGAGGCTGTGTCCCCTTGTTCTGTTGCTGGTTGCCTGGGAGAAGAGACCAACCCCACCTGGCTACAACCTCCCTTCAGGTAGTTGTAGATAGCAATGAGGTCTGCCCTGAGCCTCCTCTTCTCCAGGCTGCACACCCCCAGCTCCCTCAGCCTCTCCTCATAGGGTTTGTGTTCAGCACCAGAACTTACTGAAATCTCTCTGCTGAGTTAACATCACAACTCTGTTCTAGGCCTGAGTTTGTTTTGGTATCTACTTCCCACCCAAAGAGAATTTGCTGAGAGACTTTAAGGAACAGAAAAAGATTCTGACCAGTTTTGAGGACTTCTAATTTAGCCATTAAAACAGAAAAAAAAACCCCTAACCTCCTACAACATTTCCCACTTGTTTTTCCAAATAAAAATAATGTACAGGCCTAACTTGATAATAAATATGCTCAAAAGCTGTCCTTAAGTAAAAGCTTTTGATAACAAATTGCCTGTGCTAACTGCTATTTTACTGTTGAATTTTTTATTGTTGCTTAAGCGCTGCAATTATGCTAATAAGCCTGAAAGGATGCTACACTAAAGCATTGAATGTGACAGATATAATACAGGTATAAAATGTTCATCTTACTTGAAAATTGGAACCAAACAGCCTTATTAGTATTTATAGATATGGCATCTCCAACATGTTTCTTAAGAGGAATATGTACATGAGATCCATATTTCCAAATGGAATCACAGAAGCAACAAGGTTGGAAGAGACCTCCAAGATCATCCAGTCCAATCCCCAGCTCCCTCAGCCTCTCCTCATAGGGCTGTGCTCCAGGCCTCTCACCAGCTTTGTTGCCCTTCTCTGGCCATGTTAAGGAGTATCCTTTGCAAATAATCTTTCCCTGACCAGTCCAAAAGGTCAGAATAATGAAAAATAAGAAGGAGAATCTAAAATAGATAAATAAACACACATGCAAGGCTGGAAAAGTCATCACTGCCATTGGCACAACCTCTCAACTTATTAACTGTCCTTGTGATAATGTGAGCTGCAGTGTCTTGGATTTGATTGATTGAGATCAAAAGATCAGGGGGTGTACAGTAAATTGTCTCTTACCATGAATGCATTTTGCTTTCAGGATTTGAGCAGATAGTTGCAGGAATTGAAAAGCTCAAGAGGGGAAGGAAAAAAAAAGAAAGGGGGAAAAAAAAAGGTGTACAAAAGTGGCTCCAGAAAGGCAGCCCTTATTTCTCTCAACATCTGCATGATTTTATAGAGCTCTTTGAAAGTTCCTATTCCTCTACCCCTGGGACACAAAGCTTATCTCTGCTGAGCAGGAGATGATAATAAACAATATGACACTGGTCTAACTCCAGAGGAGAGACCAGTATTTGCTGACATTAAGGATGAAAGGTAAGTATTAGAGAAACTAAATGAATCCCAAACAAAGTCCAACTGCAGGCTGAAGAATTTCCCACTCAATTTAAATGTCCTATGAGACACAAGAGGCATCTCCCTGTCTTTCTTAATTGGACCAAGGAAGATGAAGCACCTGAATGCGGTTCCTCTCACAATGACGGCTCAGAGGCTGCCTGTGCCCAGGCTAGATTTGTCATCCACAGCTCCCCGGAGAGTGAAAGAAAAGCAAGGGAACTAGATGAGAAGTAATCTTCAGGACATATTTGCAAGGCCCAGATGGTAGGCCAGTGTGTTTTAAATGCAGAAAAATCCTGCTGTGTTCACTGTCGAGCCAAGACAAAGGAAAACAAGAGAGAACAGCAACAGAAGAGTAGGGTGGGACAAAACAAAACACTCCTCCACTTCATCAGCCCCTGGAAACACAGCAGAAAAGTAATTTTTTGCTCCCTCTCTCTATGTTCCATCTGTTATTTGCATTGTGCTCAGTATATCTGTATTTGTAGCCCTGTGGTCTCACGTCTTAATAAAATAGGTGAGATTATCCGCCCGAGAGTATGAGTAAAACCTTTACATGGATCACAGAAGAGTCCCCAAACTCCCAGGCACTTGCTGCAAAGGAACCAGAAATGATCCAACCTGCTGCTTTTATCCAAGTTTACACTACATTCCAACAAGAGAGGATTCAACTCCTTTTCCATAAGCTTACATCTCCCTCCAGAAGAACATCAGCAGTCAGGTAACACAGATACCAAGCAGAGAGTTAATAGCCAGGTTCCAGAAGAACATCAGCAATCAGGCAACACAGATACCAAGCAGACAGTTAATGGCAAAGCTCATCATCAGATCAAGCAGTTCTTTCTGCAGAGATACCCTGAGCTCAGTCTTTTACCGATTCTGAATGAGGTTGTTAAGATAAGAATTCTCATACACCCACTGCCAGCCACTGATGTGTTAGGAGGACTCTCCAGAAATCATCTAGTCCATTTCTCCACTACATGGAAGGATCAGTTCTCCCAAAAACATGTCTGCTAGAGCTTTTCCAACTTGTTCTCAGACCTTTCCAATCAATGAAACTTCCTAGAGCAATCTGCTCTAGCATTCAGATATTCTTAATGCAGGAGATGGTTTATTAATGTCTCCTCTGAATTTCTCTTGCTGTAACTTAAGCTCACAATTTGTCTTCTTTACAGTGGGTAGATTCACAACAAGTTTAGTTTCCAAAAACTCCAGGCTGGGTCACCAGTGTGGTTGGCCCTCTTTTTGCTATTCTGCTTCTCCTCAAAGCATATTTGAAACCTTGTGCCTCTGCATGTGTGTTTCTTTTCTTACCCCAAGAGAATAGGCAGTTAGGGTATCACAAGGCTGTTTCAGAGGAAGATGCTCACATCCAAGAGCTGATGCATTCAGGCACTCCCAGTTATAAAGTACTCTGAAACAAGACAAAGAGAAGTTTTATCTTTAGGATGATGGGTTCAGTAGTAAGGTAAGCTCAACAACTCTGAAGTGCAATTTCTTCCATTTAACAGTCAAACAGATCTTCAAAAGCAACATCAGAAACTGTAGATTCAACATGCACCACCACTCAGACTTGCACACATTTTCTCTGACAAGCACCCCAGGGGTTTGGTGAATCTGTGTTCTAGGAACTGACTTTGCAGAAAGCTCTGCCAAGCTCCAAGCATTACCCAGCACTCAACAAAAATCAAACAGCTCTAACTCTGAAGCTTTATTTGCTGCAGCAGAGGACAGATCTTGATGTTGTCACTGGTGACTTTATCTCCAGTGTCACTGAAACCAACAGAGGCAAATCTTCCAGTCTACTCTGAGGTCTGAATGTGTGTAATTATGGGATAGACCCAGAGGAGAAAAATTGAGTCTGATGAAAGACTGAGTAACGTTTGTGTTCACAACACATGCCTTACCTTCTGATCTTCAGGGTGTTCTATCTAGCAAGGAGAAATCTTTCTCCTTGAACCCAAGGGTTTGGAGACCAGGAAAAAAATAAAGAAAGGATTTACATGAGCAGTGCTTAGAAACACAAGGGAGAGCTCTGAATAACAAAAACAACCCAAATTTCATGAGAGAGAATAAGCAGCAGAGGATACCTTTTCCATCCTACTTTTGGGGGCTCTTAATAAACCAGGTAAATGGTAGCAGACAACTTGCCACAACAGCATATTCTTTCTCACCACATCTCATCTAAATTCATGTCTCCCTTTAGCAAGGCCTGCTGCTGCTAGCCCCAAAGGAACATGTGATTTTGCAACACATATGCCTTTGCTGAGGGCCAAAGCCAAGAAATACTCAGTTTGCCACCTCATGAGAAACTAAGATGCCTGTTGTACATCTAAGGATGCACTAATGCAACAACTCAGTGCCTTCTCTCTTGCACATGCTACCCCTCTGATTCTCTCCCTACCATCTTTGTCCATCTCCAAGTTTCCACTTGGGATCTTTGAGGGTTTTTCCCCCTTGCAATCCTTCTCAAGGCTTTTGGTTCCCTCAATCATTTCCACTCTTACAATGCCAACACTTGCAACCTGCCCAACTGCTGTCAGCACGAGAAGGTGACATCCTCCTATTTAGCACAGATTTGGCAACAGAAGTGCTGTTTCCAAGGCTAAAGAGGAATATTTGCATCAATAATGTCCACACAGCAGCACCCAGAAGCTGAGGAGACTGAGCAATAAATGCTTGTTACTAAAGATGAAGAACTCAAAGTAATCACAACATGTATGATGGCCAACTAAAAACAGTTTAAATCTCTGACCATTTTTAAGAGTAAAAGTAGCTCCAAGGCCTTCAGCAAGATCATCTGCAGCATTAGAGATGTCACCTTCCAAAACACTGGTGAGGTAAAGATGTCTAGTGAGGGACAGGGATACAAGAAGTGCTCCCACCAAGAAAATACACCCAATTTCTACAGCTGAATTCCAACAGCTGTTGAAAACCATGGAGTAGCATTGAATGGCAGTGCAGGACAGGCAGCCAAGACAACTACCACATGCAATTGAAACTGCCAAGGGATTAAGTCAGGTCAAATGTAATTACACAAACTGGAACCTGGCCAGGGTACTGGCTGGTTTAAGAAAATTAAAAGAGGTGTTCAGAAGTTTCAGAGATGGAGTCCTCCTTCTGTTAATTATTTGGTGAGTCAGTTACTGAAGTCTCAGTTGTCTGGGAGGCTGTCTGAAAGAGGGGGGAAAAATGAGGCATAAACTTGAAAGGCGTTCGAAGCGATTAGCAAAAGCCTTTGTTCTCCACAGCAATCCCTGCTGCACCAGCGCACGAAAGCCTTTCATTTCGTGCTGAAAAGTAGCCTTAGCTCCTTTGATACTTTGGGGAGGAAGTGTTTAAATTTACAAATACCCCACTGTCAGCAGTTACAGACAACAGTCGAGGAACTTCTGTGTCACCCAGACAGAATATATCTAGCTCTGAAAGCAGCTCTCAGGCAGTGCCCCTGCCAAAGGGAGGAATGCAAACAAGAACCAAGAACACATGGAAGCTCACTGAGATTTAGAGCAATGGCTACTCTGCTTGCTAGTTGTGTAAGAAAGCCAAGAGAGGTGAAAAAGGAGGTCGCAACTGTGTGGGAGAGTAGCTTCCGTAACTTCTTTCAGGTTGCAGAAGATGAGGAGCATGCAAAGCAGACAATGGTAACAAGACCAGAAAGAATGCTTGGTCCAACAGCAGAGTATCACAGAATCAACCAGGTTGGAAGAAACCTCCAAGATCATCCAGTCCAACCTAGCACCCAGCCCCATCCAATCAACTGGAGCATGGCATAAGTGCCTCATCTAGGCTTTGCTTGAACACCTCCAGGGATGGCAACTCCACCACCTCCCTGCACAGCCCATTCCAATGCCAATCACTCTCTCTGCCAACAACTTCCTCCTAACATCCAGCCTATACTTCCCCCAGCACAACTTGAGACTGTGTCCCCTTGTTCTATTGCTGGTTGCCTGGCAGAAGAGACCAACCCCCACCTGGCTTATTGATGTGTTTTTTCCTGCCTCACTAAAGACTCACGATCATCCAGAAGTGACAAGAACCAATGGCCATGAACAGAGATTCTCTAATTGAGACTTGTACTATAACCATGTACAGCGCTGCAAAACATGAAGTGTTGTGAAAAAACAGGCCTTGGAAGTCTCAGCTTTGGCACCTGAAAGTAGTAGACGCCTCTGCTACCTCTGCATCTGAAAATTATCATTAGAGACACATTCATTACTGTCTTCAAAACAGTTGGATGCGACAGTAAAAGCACTGTGGAACTGGAGATTAACCTTTTTGAGTAGCTTGTTCAGTGAAACGTTCAGATGACACACATTAACTAAACCTTTTTTTTTGTACTTAACATGGAAAAAAAAAAAAACAACACACAACAAACCCAACCAGAAAGATTCAGTATCTTCTCAACAAGTGCTGTACACCCAGCAGGCTGAGTGACATGATTTCCTCTCGAAGCGACAGCAGGTGAACGCACAAATGAGGCCTCTGCCATATTGATTCCATGCACTTTGGGATGTGTGGTTGGTGGGTTTTCTTTTTCCTTTTCATTAAACAAGCCAAGAAAAGGCAGACATTTCACAGCACAGATTGGTGCAATTTGTGCTAATGGCCTAAGCATATACAAAAGCAGCAGCTTGCCTTCTCTTTATGTGGGACAGTCAACAGGGATAAGTTCTTGTAGGGCAACTGCTACCGCAGCACACCTTGCTCCAGCCCAGCAACACCTCCTTCAATGGCTTAGTAATGAGCAGGGTAAGAACTAAGAGCACATGAGGAAGTCTGTGATGTTTTGCAATGGGGTGCAAAAAACAATGGCAAGATGCTCTGGAGCCCTCAACAAAGGAAGAACATGGTCTTGATGGAGCAGGTCCAGAAGAGAGCCATGAAAATGATCAGGGGGTTGGAACAGCTCTGCTACAAAGACAGATGAGAGAGTTGGGGTTGGTCAGCCCAGAGAAGAGAAGGCTCTGGGGAGACCTAACAGCAGCCTTCCAGTACCTGAAGGGGTACAAGAAGGATGGAGAGAGACTGTTTACAAAGGCCTGTAGAGACAGGACAAGGGGCAATGGTTTCAAACTAAAGAGCAGATTTAGATTGGATGTTAGGAACGAGTTCTTTACCATGCGGGTAGTGGAACAGTTTGCCCAGGGAAGTAGTTGAGGCCCCTTCCCTGGAGATATTCACGGTAAGGCTCAACAAGACTCTGGGCAGCCTGGTCTAGCTGAGAATGCCATTACTTACTGGAGGAGGGCTTGGGCTCGATGACTTTTGGAGGTCCCTTCCAACCCAAACCATTCTGTGATTCTATCTGTGGAAAAAGGCTGCAGTCTCTGCTGACCACATGCAAGCTGCTGCTCTTCCAAAGTGTACTCAGAGGTTCCTCCAGATAGCAAAGCTACAAATGCCCCAAACCTTTCATTTCTGACACTCCTCTGAGAAGACAAGGCACTTCCTTGGAGTCCACAAAGATGGCAAGGGCACACATTTCTTTTATAAATTAGAGCAAAACAGTACTGCAGTTCTACCCATTCTTCCCTAAAGCCTTCCAACCAGCAGATCCTCTCCTTTAGCTGGACAGACTGGCAAAAAGAGGTTGGGACAGAAGCAAAGACCTAGTATGGAAAACCAAAGCCAACCCCCTAGGAGTCAGAAAAGCTTATTGGCAGCACTACTACACAGCTTTTTGAGTTTAAAACATTCAGCAAGGTCAACACAGAGCACTCCAGGCCTCTACGTGCCCCAGGCTACGCACACCAACATTAAGGCAGCTGCCTCGCCTGAGTTGGGTCTCTGCAGCAGAGCCACCAGCAGCTCGCAGTCCTAAGCACTCTAACAAGCAAAGGGTGAGGAAGATGCCTAATGACAATGTCATTGCTCTGAACAGCAGCATGCCCCACGCCTTTGAGTTGGAATGTAAAGCCATGTAGTGCATTGACACTGCAAGGGGCACACCCTCACTGCAGCCAGGGGCAGGGACCACCGTAAGGGGAAAGCACAGCACTGGTGCTACACAGACCACAAAGGATGCATTTTTCAGTATGATTGCACACAGCAAGCCAACCCACAGAGCACATACTGGGGAGAGCAGCCTGAAGGGTTTCACGCTGAAGAGGGACCTGTTGCTGAGAAGAGATGGTGGTGAGAGTGGCTGGAGCACAGGGGGAGGTCTCCCTGCAGTGATTAACTGACCCCAAAAATGGCCTCTAGCACCTAGAACAAAGCACAAGGTATCAGCATGGAAAGGACTAGTGCCAGGCAGTAGCCAAGACAAAGTCAAGGATGTTACACAATTTCTTTTTGCCTAGGTTACTTGTTGTTAAAAAGTTTCTGTATGCAGGGACATCCTGTTCACTGTATTAAATTAAAGGGATGATTCAAGAGGGAACAGCTTTCAGTAGGCGAGGGGGGGGGATCAATTTCAGGTTGCTATGGACAACTGGGCTGTCTCCTGTAGAACTAAATTGGATTCAGCTCTACAAACCTGAATGCTAAACATTCCCTGGAATACAACACAAATAAGCTCTCTAAATAAATAAATAGAATAAAATACAGTCTGATGTCATCTCCAAGCTTTTTCTGCTGATCTAAGGACATCCTCAAAGCTGCTAATTACTGCAAAATACAGGACTGGAGCTTTGGCTCAGCAGTGGCTTTCTGACTGCCAGTTCAACACCAATGCTGCCTTACAGGGGAAAAGATAGTTAATGGCAGGGTAGCATTTGGTAAAACGAACCAGAGCAGTGTCTAGATTCACGTCACTCTAGGCTCTTTCATGTGCTCTGGGTTTGCAGCAGGATCTCAATCAATGTTCTGCTGATCCACACTCCTCTGGAGTTCAGTTAGCAAGGGCTGGAGAAAGCTCAGCCTGGGGCTTTCAAGCACATTCTAGCTGATGTTGGATGTGGTAGTTTAACCTGTCCCTGGTCCCTCAATAGCCTGAAGAGAAACAATGCTGTCTGGCCTGTGGTGACAGTAGTCAGGTAGGAACCTCACATGGAGGGACCACCAGGGACAACAAAGTGGCCTTAGTTTGACAGCTTTCCTCTCCCCATATCTTGTACTGAGATCTTTTCAAGCAGGTTTTTAAACAACATCCACGCTCCCTGCAGCAAGCAAAGATGTGTAAGCACAGCACCACATCACTTCCACGCTTCAGGGACATCCTCCTCCAACATACCCTCCATCATCTGCAGCCCAGAGCAATGCACCAAGACCTCATCTGCAAACCACAGATCCACCAGTCCTCCTACCCTCCTGGGCAAAGGCAGTGTGGAGTTATGGTAGCCCAAGGAGCATCACCATTCCTCTGTGCCCAGCACACTAATGGCTGCAGTTGTTGGGAGCCCAGGGTAACTGGCAGCAACATTTATGAAAGCAGAGGCACAATCTGGCAAAGCTCAGAGCCAGAGGCCAGAAGCTGCATCAGGTTTCTCATAGGTTGCAAGGAAGAAAATGAAATCAAGACTGGGGAGGGAGAGATGGAACTGATGCCTCAAGAAATAAGGGAATTGGGCAAGGGATGATTGTGCTCCACATGTGCGAGCACCTGCTGTGGCATATCCTCCAGCACAATGCCCGGCTGGAGTCACACAGTTGGTTATGGTCCTGTAGTCACACTGAGCTCAGCAGCAGCCACTCCTGCATCACAGACAGGCCCAGGGGATGGATGTCAGCTCATCACAGCAGCTCACTGAGAAAATGAAGGGTAAGAGCTGGATGCTGAAGTCCAAACTCCTGGTCGGAGAGGCTGGCAGAGAGGAGATGAGGCATCTGATTTTGTAACCTTCCCCAACAGCTGTTAAGCCACCAAGTAAACCTGTTTAGATCAATCTCTCCATCAAGACAAGAGGAAACAGTCCCATCCCCTGATACTATAAGTCTTATTTTTATGGAGCAGTTGATGTTTTTCCAATGAAATGTGCCATTAAAATATAAGATTTTATTAGCAAAATCAATGATGTATGCAGAGACAGTTCCTTGGGGCTTTAAGAAACAACAACCCTATGAATAATTATAAAACTGATAGCAATAGGGAACATTGTGCAATTATTACAGCTGTTTTACAGGATTCTCTAGTAATGACAGCCTCTGCTTCTGGTAAGACACCTTAAAGCAGTACCACAAAAATAAAGACAAAGCAACTGAAGCACATCATTTCCCTGCACTTAGAGAGTATAAACATGCTGCTTGCTTTGCCTTTATTAAAGTGACTTTTTTTTTTTCCCAGCAAGATGATAACATTCTGGAAAAAAATATTTACAGGTATTTTTACCAATCACCTGTCTCTTTCTCCTCCATAATTTCCTGTGTTCTGTTGCACCAGAAAAGCAACCAGGGGAGATTTACTCCAATTTAAACCTAGCAGAAATGGAAACAAGAAAGAAAGGCTGTGACCCTTCAGCATCCACAAAACTCATGATGCCCTTAACCATGCACACAGGTCAGGTATCTGCAGTAGTCAAAAGCCTTCTGCAAGCAACACACCCACAAGAGACACAGGACTAGAGTCCTGACACCCATTTCTCCCAACAGGCTCATCAGTTTCCCATGATGAGCAGCCACAATGCCCAACCTGCACCCAGGTTAGCACTCACCATTACTTTCCACAGGATGCTGAGTGTACCTAATCTCAGCCTGCCAATCTCCTGTTCAGAGATGGTAGCCATCATCCACCTCCATTTCACAGTGAGCTCAGATACTCAAAACACAGAGGCACCTTAGATCAAACATTCACCAAGCCGACTGCTCAGCTTCTCAGGGACCTCAAGCTAATACACAAAGAGCATCATTAAGTCTTATCTAAGCACTAAAGAATGCACTTACATGGTGTCAACAAGCAACACTTGCCAGTTCTAGCCCAACTGTTACCCCTAGCATCCATACCTATCTATTCACAAGAGCCTAAGGACCACTTAGAACGAAAAATGAAAAGTCTCTACTCTACCTGGCTTTAAACAAACCTTTGGATGTGTGTGGGGATGGATACAGAAAGAGCAACAAGAATACTCAACAGATGTTTTCATTACCACAAATTAGCCATTTGTTTATCTTCCTTCTACCATCAAACTCCTCTATTATCCTAGCTGGATAATTTACAGTGCTTGTGGCAAAGTACATTCTCTGAGAACCAAGACAACACACTTGGTAATGTAGAAGTTCACAAAGCTGAGCCACCCATGACCTGTAAGCAGATTGTTGCTATTTCCTTGCATGTATAAAAGGACTTTGCCTTCATGCAATGCAGGAACTTGTCATCATGAAACACTCTCCTATTACAACATGGCCCAGAGGAGCTACTATTTTGGGTCCTAATAATGTGCTGGTTTTACAGGCAAGAAAGAAGGCAAGTAACGTGGAACAACCCAGCTGTCAAGCAAAGAAACAGATGGGATCCTCACAAGGCTACACAGATTGCCTTAGTCAAGTGCTGTCACAGCCCATCCTCAAGATGGGAAAGCACAGTGCAGGAGCATGATGAAAGGAGCTTGTGAAATTAAGTAGCATCATTACCTCCACAAGGCCTGTAAAGAGACAATAGAGAATTGCTTTCCAGGCACTCTGATCCCAAGGCAATAAAACATGACTCGAAGTTGTAAGGCTGTTTTGTTCCCTGCTAGAAATGCCATTTGGCTGAGTGACAATTGCCCAATTCTCCCACGTCCCACCAAACACAGAGAGCATCCACAGACAGATGCACCAGGAAGCACAGGTTGCATCTGTGGTCTTGTAAAAGCTCTCCCTTCAGCAGCAAGAGCAGACAGGGCTGGCTGAAGGTGTCCCTGCTAGCATGGCCCCAGGTGCTGGCAGGCAGGTAGGCAGCCTGCCCAAGCAGAGGCAGTGCTGTGATTCACTCTGCTGTGGCTTCCAGTCCACACTTTGGCTTCAAAAGACTCTAGGAAACCACAATACCTGCCATGGCAGTTCACCTCTTGTGTTGAAGGAGATGCTTTTGCACACCACAAGTCAGTGGCGAACCAGGAAAGACGATGGACTGGTCCTCCTCATTCAAACCCTCCAGGAGATTCTAAACCTAAGGTAACAAACCAGAGCTCTGGCAAGCTTTGGAAGCAGACTTACAGCTATCAAGGCTTGTATCACAGCCTGTGCTGTGCACTGATGGAGTCACTGAGTGCACCCAGCCATTCATGCCCATAGTTACTCAGGCAACGCAAGCTACATGCAGAGGGAAGGCTGAAGCCAGATTATGAATGAAGCACCAGGATCGATTCCCTAACCTCTGCCTACCACTAACAGGAAGATGCTATTCAGGGAACATATAATTTAAAAGGCAGAGGCTAATGATGAATCAGATTGATTTTCAGGCCAAGAAAATAAATGTAATTGCAGTCTACCTGCTTGCAGCTTGCCAAATCACAGCAAGTTTCAGGACAATTTGGCCTCCTGTTCCCTTCCTGATCCCAGCTCCTTTACCTCCTCTGCTCCACATCAACAGAAGAAAAAAGTCCTCACAGAAACAAAATTCCTTCACCAAAGACCAGTGTTACCCAGAGCCAGCTTAACACTGGCTTCCCTCTGACTGCTAAGCATCGCAGAGCCTGAACTAATGCATGTACACAGAGTCCACTTTCCAGGGAAAACCAAATTCCCAGGTTGCAGCTGGGAGGAATGCATTGTATGTCTGGTATTCACACTGGGCACTCTTTTCCTCTTCCTTTTTTTTTGGTCATATAAGGAGCTGAGCACAGCAAGCTATGCTGGACAGCTCAGCACTGCGTGCTCAGTGCCATTAGACTTCAGTCTCCCTTTTGTCTTTACTGGAAATCCAATCAATGCATCTAGAAAAGAAAAGGCTACTGCACACACCACTGCTGTGGTAGGCCTGACAGGCCCAAAATGGGCTTATACATGGCTTGCCTTGCCTAAGCATGTTTTTCTGCTCCACCAGAGAGGCAGGCATGGGAAACACACACAAAAGAACCTGTAGCCATCGAGTCTGGCCTGCCCAGGCCTGTGCTGTAAGGTACACACACTTAGCTGGTGCCTGTGCTTTTCCCACATTAGGGAAAAGAGAGCCTGTGGCTTTGCCTCATATGGCAAGGTTTGGCTAACTGCCATCCCGATTGGCTATTCTGTGTCCAAAGGGCAATTCA
>WAAF01000866.1:107782-340016 GCA_013400475.1 Tricholaema leucomelas
CCTCCAGGGAGGAAGCATCCACAACCTCCCTGGGCAACCTGTTCCAGTGTCTCACCACCCTCACTGTAAAGAACTTCCTCCTAATATCCAGTCTAAATCTCCCCTCCTCCAGTTTAAACCCATTCCCCCTCGTCCTGACATTACCAGACCTTGTCAATAGTCCCTCCCCAGCCTTCCTGTAGGCTCCCTTCAGATACTGGAAAGCCACTCTAAGGTCCCCTCGAAGCCTTCTCTTCTCCAGGCTGAAGAGCTCCAACTCTCTCAGCCTGTCCTCATAGCAGAGGACTGTGGCTAGCCCCCACGAGTGGGTAATAATAACCTGTGAGTAAATGCTCAGATGCCTCTTTGTAATTCTCTATTGCCTTCTGCCATAGAGCAGAAAGAGCTCCTTGAGCCCATCTACTGGGCAAGTGGCGTTTGACCACAGGAACCTTCTCTTCCAGTTTGATTATTTTGCTGGTTATTACTAGATCCAGATATTATCCATAGAACGTTTCCATGACAGTGTAAGAACCAAAATATTATTAAAATGAGTGGTGGGGGGTGGCAAGAGTTCTGAACAGCAAAATTAATAAGCAATATTAACGTTGGAAAATATCATCTCGCATCAATTAATTTCCCCTCCAACCATGGAGTGTCAGGCTCTGACATCACACTCCTGAGGTGAAGGATAAAGAGAGGAGCAAGCTGAAGTAGATGAGCCCAGTAAGTACCCCTGCACAGATGTATGCACACATTCACAGGCAATAATTTCCTTAATCTGAAAGTATTTCAGCTGCAGTCCTAAGGGGTTGCTTCAAGTCATACCTGCACAGGAGAAAAAAGACAATCTTCATGTAGGCTTCAACATGTGCACCTGGGACCAGGAGGGTCATGCACCCTTGGCCACAGAGAAATACATCCTCTCTAACACACACAGGTTATAAAGTGAAGGCTTGAACCACATTTTAGAGATTCAAACCACTGGGAACTCTTCCTGAACATCTCAACTCCATGGCAATTTCAGCACCTCACTGGGATTTCCATATCCAGGATGCACCTGCAGTATTAGGTTAAAAACAAAAACTAAAACCTTTGCTTCTACTGTAAACAACAGACTGCTCTTGTGGGCAGAAATTCTTTGTGGCCAGAATTCTTTGTAGGAGCAAAAAGAGAAGAGAAAGACACACTCCTCTGTCAAAGGCAGGAAATCCTGAATTACAAAGACCCAGGAAGAATCTGCATCGACCACCCTTTCTCAGCCCTGTTCATTATCAGAAGAGCAGCTCTCATTTCATCCTGCAGGACAGCGGTGACAACAACCACAGAGATGGAGAGACAAAAGAGAGATTAACAGAATAGAATCAACCAGGTTGGAAGAGACCTCCAAGATTATCCAGTCCAACCTAACACCCAGCCCTAGCCAGTCAATTAGACCATGGCACTAAGTGCCCCATCCAGGCTTTTCTTGAACACCTCCAGGGACAGTGACTCCACCACCTCCCTGGGCAGCCCATTCCAATGCCAATCACTCTCTCTGGCAACAACTTCCTCCTAACATCCAGCCTATACTTCCCCCAGCACAACTTGAGACTGTGTCCCCTTGTTCTGTTGATGGTTGTCTGGGAGAAGAGACCAATCCCCACCTGGCTACAGCCTCCCTTCAGGTAGCTGTAGACAGCAATGAGGTCACCCCTGAGCCTCCTCTTCCTCTTGATCCCCATCAGACCTTGAAAAACAGCCCCAGAAAAGAAGAAAGGCCACAGACACACTGCCAGCATCTACATTCTCTCAAGTTCAGTCCTGGCTTTTCCTTCCATACAGAAGACATGAAATGATCAGTATGACTATCTGTGCTCTTTCTTACTCTCAGTTACTTCAGAGCAATATGCTTCTGTCTGCTTTCCTCAGTGAGACATCAGGGTTCCAAGTGAGGCCACAATACAGCTGACCAGAAAAAAAAGACAGGGAATCTTAAAGAAATTAGCAGCTTGGCTCAAGGACACTGCCTTCAACCCAGGCTGGTTCTTGATGCCTTGAAGGATAATGCAAATTTTCCATAACAAGCAGGTACACAGCCTTCAGACCCAGATACCATCTCATTCCATTGTCCAAAATATAAAGACTGATTTAATCCTAAAACAGGAGATTTAATCTTGCTCTCAATTTTATTTTGTTCTTTTGCCAGTAGTTGCTAGCACTGAAATAATTCTTCATGCACACAGAAGCATTCTGTTTGCTCTTGGATCTTAGGTCACTGGCCTCAAGAGCCTCTATAGCAACCCCTGTACTCTGAATTACAGGTTGAGTGGCATTTGTTTCATTTTCCTTACCAGCTTCAAGATTCTCATGTTTCAGCTTCCACTGACTACTGTATGTGTCTGTGTATCAGGCTAAGGAGAGCAGGCACACCAAAGCTGCCTCCATGCTTACAGACCTCTCTCTTGTCTCTCAAAGAGGATGATCCAAATACCTTCAATCCCTGCAAAGACATTTAGAGGGCAGGACACTGCTTGAGCAAAAGCAGGACGCCCTCCATCAGCACCACTCTAGCTTCACTCTCTGGAGACTGATGGATGCTGCCCTGTTGGATGACAGTACTGACCATCGAGGTCACTCATGCTTGGCTGCAGAATCATAGCAGAGGGCAGCACCTTATGAGCAACCCAAAGCCACTCAATCACTCTGCTCTGTCTTCCTGCCTCTGCCAAGCATGTCAAGTCCTATTCTAGCACCAGGACCTGTGGCCTGTGGTTCCTCATTGTCAGCCTCTCCTTGAAACTCAGTCCCACATCCTGCAGCTGCCTGCTCCCAATGTTTCACCTGTACAGAGTTGCCTGCACCAGGGAACAGGAGGAACAGTGGTCAAAAACTTCTTCATGATGCCCAAATTCAGTCTTTGGCCTTCATCTTTTGCATGCAGGTGGAGTAAGGGATGCCTCAAAGCTCACAGAGAAGCAGCCTGAAGACACAGAGAGCTAAAACTCGACTATGGGATGGGAAGATTTCTAGCTTTACTAATAACAGCCTGAAATTAAAAGCAGAGCTTCAAGTACAGCTGCAATTTCAGCTACCCCACTGCTTGTGTTAACAGTGTGGCTTTATTATGGTCAAGGATTAAAAACAGCTCCAACAATTAAAGGAGGAAAAAAGAAAAAGAACACAACAAAACAGCTGAGTGAAAGACTCAACAGCAACAAAAATTAGTAAAGTAAAATTTCCTGTGAGCTGGAATCATTAACAAAAAAAAGCTGTGGGCTGCAAGAAGCAAGAATGAATACTTCCTTCCCCACTGCCAACAAGCCCACACATTCATCTCACCAAGTGTATTTGTCCCTGACTTGAAACCAGCCACACACTGACCTGTGACTCAGCACCAACCACTCTTGGTTGCCCATGGGACATCACCTCCTGCCCCAGAGTAGGTGCTCTGCAACCATCCTGGCTCCAAGTAGTTGGTTTGGAAACTTTCCTCATTCCCACTGCCTAAATGCTACAGCATTAATGAAAAAAAGAAGAAAATCAGACCAAAAGAAGCAAGTCTTGCAATAAATGACTAACAGGCCTGGAACTTCTCAGGAGGCACTGGTTCTCGCCCAACAGAGGAGGTGGAGGGGTGAGAGGTAGGGAGGATTAGCAGACCCACGCAGCCACTCACAAGTGCTTGAGCAGAAGCATGCCCACACTTCTTGGAGGTGTGTTGGTTGCCCAATAGTTCCTGAAAAGGCAATCATCCTGCATGCTGTGACACCTGCCCTGCCACCACACAGGATGAAAATGGGGTAAGAAGCCAGTGGGAAGCCTTAGTTTATTGTGCCTCGATACAGTAACCACTGCTTTCAAGGGCTCAGAAAGCAATGCTGAGATCTGAACCTGCTTTCTCTTCTTTACAGGACTTAAATTACTCAATCCACGAGAAGGAGGAAAACTCTCTCCCCCCACCACTTCCTGACAGACAACATGCCCCTCTGTATTGTCAAGAGCTAGAAGCTCAACAAGAGGGCCATATCTCTGCAGCTGAGCCACTGACTAGGCAGAGGTCTGGCAATCAGTTGGGCTGGCCTTTCCCAAGGGAAGAGTTACCAGGGAAATCATCTACCTTCATTACAAAACTACTCAAGAACACAAGAGCCTTAAGGACCAAAAATAGCACATGTAAGGCTCATGCTTTCTTTTCCTCCAAGTGTTTCTCCTCTCAGCCTTCATGAGTTTGCAGCCCAGTTGCCTAGGAGTTTTGGAGTTTGGGATTCCTTTTACTTCTTTTATTTCACTGTTGCTGATGACTTTGAACAACAAAAGAAAGCAAGCAAGGCAAAACTTTGCTGTCAGCCAAATACAGTCATTCCTACAGCTCTCCCACCACTGCAGAAGGTTTGGCCTTCACAGTCAAACCTACCAGCCAAAGCAGCCTGCAGACATAAACCTAAGGGCCAGAAAACAACCAGAGAGATGTGGTCTGAGCACTAATTCCTTCATCTACCAGAGCTGTGATGCTGCAGAACCAACCTCCCAACGTAATGATGGTCACCAAAACAACACATCCAGACTTCTTCAGTGTTTCCTGTTGGCAAAGAGAGGACAAGTTTGTTCCTCATGGTTGCAGCATGCCAGCAGTAAAAGTCACACTGGAAGTACCCAACAGATTTGAGTCCCATTCTTGCTCTGAACAGATGCAGAATCATTTTTCATAAAGGATAGGAGCTCCTTTCACAAGGACATGTCTATTACTTGACAAAAAGTGTCTCGGCTACTTGCAGAGACAGAATGGTGGATTCAGATAAATTCTTGCTGCTGTAAGGAAGGATGATGATGCCCAACCCAAATGAAGAAGATCCATCGTTATATGACGATGCGTGTGTCTAGACAGCTGCTCTTAAAAGCCTGCCAAAGCCATTTTCCACTCTTCGTTTTCATAAGCTCAGAAACTCCAAGCTAGGCTGTGCAAACACTTTATAATTCCCTTCACTGTAGGGCTGCAAAGGGCTTCAATAGAATTGTACTTGAAGCTGTGTCTGCTAAAATATCACAGCTAAGGTGGCAAGTCCCCAGCAACCACACAGCTGTCTGCACCATGTCCAGGGCTGCTTTGATAGCATAAAACCCCCAAAACCTCCTTTCTTTTTCCCAGCAGAAGTCTCCAGCATTTTAAAAACATGAGAATTAAAACTAATAAACCCCACAATACATTTTGTTTCCTAGACACCAGAACACTTTCTAAATACCAAGGTGACTGCAACCAAAAGTCACCATGCCTTAACAGATTTGGGTGAAGTGACTTCTCAGTGGTTTCAGCTAAAGGGATTTGCCTCCTGTCCGCAGCTGGCCGAGAGCACACACGGTCACCTCAACTCAGTCAACGTTCAGCTGCAATAATGAACTGCCTCCCTGCAGCCTCTCGGCCCTAGGAAAGGGAGTATTATCCTTATTTTGCAGACAGGAGAAGTGGAAGCTCAAGAACAAGCAGCCACCAAAACAATATACATTTAAAAATCCACCAAACAAATATTCCCCCAAACAGTAACAACAACAAACCCAACCCAAAACACAGCCCACAAAACCAAATGTGCACAACAAACAGAAAACACCAACCAAACAAAAACGGAAAGTAAAAAACAAAACCAACCCCAAAGGTGAAGGTTGGAGCTGTGCTACTCCATCACACTCAGTTCTGGATGGGGAGGTGAAGGAGTGCTTGAAGGGTGTGGGGATGTGGCAGGAAGTAAATGGACTGAGCTTAGGGAAAGCACATGGGACCAAGAGGAGCTGAGCAAGTGCAGTCAACAAGGAAAATGATGTAGCCAAAAGACACACCACAAACCAGAGCTCCTCTCAAGGAAAGCACTTGGTGGAACTGGAAAGAGGAATGAGTATGTAGAGAGCAGTAACTGAGCACCAGGGTCCTCAGCTAATCCCAGAAAACTTTCACAGTATCACAGTATCACCAAGGTTGGAAGAGACCTCACAGATCATCAAGTCCAACCCTTTACCACAGAGCTCAAGGCTAGACCATGGCACCAAGTGCCATGTCCAACCTTGCCTTGAACAGCCCCAGCAGTCAATCACGATTTTAACCAGACTACTCTTAACCTTTAGCAGAGGCAGAAACAACAGCAGGTCATCCAGCTACCCAGGAACATGAGGTGGAGACTATGGAGTGTTTCTTCTAGAAACATGGGCATTATATAGGAGTTGGAAGGGACCTAAGGAGATCATCGAGTCCAACCCCACTGCCAGAGCAGGGCCACACAATCTAACACAGATCACAGAGGAACACATCCACACAGGCCTTGAAAGTCTCCAGAGAAGGAGACTCCACAACCTCCCTGGGGAGCCTGTTCCAGTGCTCTGTGACCCTCACAGTAAAGAAGTCCCTCTTTGTGTTGAGGTGGAACCTCTTGTGCTGCAACTTACATTTGAACTCTCCTTTGGAGCAGATGCCCGAGTCTTTATCCTACTTCAGGCAGCTGCACTGAGAAATATTCCCCCTCTCACCTCAGAATCTGTGGTCTTCTACACTACTTGCATCCAAAGAGCTATGATGTCCACCTCTGCACATGCAGATGGGCATCAATATCATGGCTGGTGTCAAGCCAGGCTGCTTTCTCTTAAAAAACTCTGCTTCCAGCTTCAGTAGAAGTCTCCTCATGTGCTCAGATACCACAAATGGCCAAAACCCTTAGAAACTTCAACAAACATCTGAGCAAAATCATGATGGGTCACCTGCATACACTCCTCAAAAAATGTACCTGGTTTACAACCACTCTTCCCTCATCTTCTCTGACATAAGCCCATATTTTCCCCTTAACAACAGAGGCACTGCTGACACCCTGAACTGGATGTTGATTCCCCTTCCAGAGCTTCAAAGTACCAGTGAAATAATCAGCCGCAGTTCAGGGAGGAAATCAACACTGGGATCAGTAGCTCTCATGCACTAAAACAGCTCTGGGGGTTGCTTCAGAGCATTACTGGAATTTATCAGGTTAAATACGTTGATGTAACAAACCCACCAAGGACTTGGAGTTTTGTACCCATACAATGCAGGAACACACTCACTGCAAACGTCGTAACACACCTACAAACTATTACTGCATTTCCTGAGAGGGAAATTTAGGCACCCAGAGCAGCAGCAGGTTGTCAGAGAGACAAAGTACTACAGTCAAGGAAAGAACTCAGGTTTGTCCTGTGTTCCAGCTTATCACAGACACATGCTCCAAACAACCAAGACTGACCTCATTAAAAGAAGAGCCAACCATCTCTTCTGTGGTGACACCTCAAGCTTTGGGTTTTATTTCCATTTGAGGGTGTGCAAGCAAAGAGGAGCTAATGGGACCTGTGAGCTGATACTGCTCACAGAGTCTAGACACTCTTGAGCAGCATCTCTCAGTAGTTCCAAGGTGGTACCTTCCAGTTTTTGCCAACCTCCTTGGTTTCCAGAAGGTAGCCTGTGGTCCTCTTTCTAGACTGCCAAATCTGCTTTTGTACCAATGCTCTTCCAGAAACAGAGAGACATCTGATTGCAAAGAAATACACATCAGCAGGGCTAAGAGATGTCAGTATAGTGCAAGCAAGCCTTCAGCACTACATCATACATGGAGATGAAAGCCTCAAGATTCTACTCTCTTGCTATTTGTGTTAGTGGATTTTAAACACTGAAAACTTTACTCAGTGAACTGGGTCATCCAGTACCATCAAAGGAACAAACCTTCTCTTTAGGGTGACTTGAAGTTGAAAGGTTTTCCTTGGGCCAACACTGGAGAGAGGACTCAATCTGAAGAGCATCCACCATCACTGCTCGTCTTGGTAAGGTTGGATTTACTATAACAAGGACTAGACAGTGGATTTGCCTACCCTGAAGACTGGAAGTTCAAAAGGCAAGCCAGAAAGTAACTCATTCCCTTTCCTAACAGTGTTTTCATCTAGAAGTTGCTTGGCAGCCTTCCTACCAGAGGATGTGGGAGGTCAAGACAGAGGCTCACTCCTGACCAGGCCAAGCAGGGACATGAAACACAAGAACAGGCAGCGTTCTGCAAACATGGACTGAAACACCAGGAGGGCTGCATCTGCTGGGCTGTCCTCAGACAGCAAGGGATGCTGCTGGCCAGGGTTGCTGAGCTCCAGGAAGCACCAAGCTGCAGCAGAGCAAAGATGGTTATGTACCAAGGCACACAGAAAAAGTAGCCAAGGCAACTCTTTAGGCACCCAGCTGCACCGCACCTGCCTTGTGAGCACCTCCGGTTTCTCCTTTCTGTGAAAATCAAACACAGTGGCATTCTCTAAGAAAAATGTCACTTAAACTCCTTATTAAAGGTAATTTCCTCTCCCACCCCTTTTCATTAGCAACACTCAAGCATTTGTCACATGATCCTGTTATTTCCAGGCAAAACATTAGTCTTCCTAAGAAGAATCTATATATTAACACTGTCTATTGTTATAAATACTAAAAGTTCTACCAGCCCCTCCCCCCCGCCAAAAAATATCAGTTCAGGAGCAGAGGGTCCCATCCACCTGACTTGGAAACCACCTTAAATAACATCACAAACAGGAAAACTCCTAAGTGCTTGGGGAGCAATTCTCACATGGGGAAAAGACGCAGCAATAACCACCTTACATCTCCCTTCTAGGCAGTAGCTTGCTGCTTCAATACTGCACCAAAATGCACCTGCTTATTATTCTTATTACACAAATCCATGCTGCAAGCATTCTGCTCCTTGCAAAAAGACTTCAGGAAGGAAGGAGGGGGGGGGGGGGAATCCATTAAAGTAACCTGTAGCAGCAGATTGTACCACAGAGGTTTAAGCACAATGTCACTCAGATCTTTCCAGACAGCATTTTGACTCCCACAGCATCCTTCAGTGAAACATCCTGGTTACTGTCTCATTGATGCTACATGAAACCCTTTGGAAACGAATGGTACAAATTCTCTTTGTCATTTCCAAAGGATTGTGCTGCTCACATGCTTCTAGCTTTTCATATCACCTTTTCCTACACCTTGCAAAGCAGTAAAGCCAAAACAGGCAGTCCTTAAGGGAAGAATAGAAAATAAGTTAGCATAAACCTTGGGAAGGAACTACAGAACAGAGCTGTGGATCCCAAATCAAGGGAGCCTTATGTGCCATTCCAGAACCAGGCCAACTCAGAAAATCACTTAAGCACATACATGATTAACTTTAATATGCTTTGCCTTCCTTAGGACTTAAGCATATACTTATGTGCTTTCCTGGACAGAAATACCCTGCTATGCCAGATCCTGTTTTGTAGGGATACTGTACAAACACACACGTGCAGCTCATCTCCTCAGGAAACCTCTCTTTAGCCTAGTTGCAGACTAGGCTTGATTCTGTATCCACCTCTGGAACAAACAACTTCATCCAGAGCTTTAAATGACCACTTACAGGTTTGAAAGGGGTGATTTGCCATTGGAATGGACTGCCCAGGGAGGTGGTAGAGTCACTGTCCCTGGGGGTGTTCAGGAAAAGACTGGATGAGGCACTTAGTGCCATGGTCTAGTTGACTGCATAGGGCTGGGTGATAGGTTGGACTGGATGATCTTGGAGGTCTCTTCCAACCTGGTTGATTCTATTCTATTATCTGTGACAGGGACTTTATGAAGGTTCAGATCTAGGTTTTACACTTGGTAAGTGATGCAAGGGCTGGCAGATACTGTAACACACTGGAGATACAGACCTGTCAAAGAGGCAAAGATCTCTCCAGGGCCTCTGGACCACACTATCCCCATGCCATGTGTGTACAGCAGGTAACAGGAACACCTTTCACTATTCCCCTTTGTGCCACTGCTTTGCCTAACAGAATATGGGTTACAGCTCAAAACGCTTCTGAGTTCTGTTCAGATGTACAAAGACACAGAGACCCACAACCAAAAAGCCTCCCAGCTTCAAATGAGATGCCATGTTTCAACATGCTACCCAGGAGGAAGACAGCAATTTCCTCCCAATCTTCCACCACACTTCTTCACTGGGCATCTGCAACTGCTGAGCTTGCATGCCATTTCAAGTCTCTCAGATGCCTGTGGTCTTCTGTGGTCTAAGAGAGCAACACAGTGTAGACACCAGGAAAAAAAAAAGTTGTATTAGGACTCCATCAGCAACCCTTTCCTCCCAGGATGTTCCATGCCAAACTCAGTGAAGTCTTGGATTCCCAGGCCAGATTTTGTCAGTTCACTGTGCCATACAAGAGAAGGGTTTCAGCACAATGCTGCAGCCAACTGCTCACAAAGGACTGCAGTTAACCGGTGGCTGTGAGCACAACGGGACCACCACACAACCCAGCACATCCTTTGGCCATGGCAGCTAGTACAGCATTGTCTTACATGGTCAACTGCACAGGCAAGAGCAAGGAAGGATGCAAAACATGGCAGAAGCAACCTATACTCTTGCCCAGCAAATTGGGCTGAAGGACAACCACAATGACCAAAAGGGCATCTGAACCACCCCTGCCATCAAGGAGTTCTTGTGCTTCAAAACAGAGCCTCAGCTAAACAAGCCCTTTTGACCAACCTCTCATCTCACAAACTATTCTCCTGCTCTTACAGTTAATTTCAAGCACATTTTTTCCTGCATCTTGTCTGATAGAAAATACCTCCAACTACATGGGAGCTTGATTTTCCCATTCTGGGGTTTTCCCATTCTCAAGGCAATGCAGTAAATTATTATTATGTATGTTGACTTTGCAAACAAGTAAGGCATCCATGCTGAGTGCCTGCATGGGGGCACGCTGTTTCTCAGTGTGATCCAGAACAGCCAAGACATTAAAATCTCAATAAGGACCAAGTTTTTAATGAAAAAAAATGATGAGCCAGATGTTGACATTGACAATTATTTCACTAGCCTAAGGCAGAGTGCAAATCCCTCAAGGTGAGAGAGCCTCACATTTTCTTGTTCTTCAAAGACCCACATTATAGTGTAGCTGCTCCCACATCCATCCACCCCTTGGGTCACTCGCCCAGAAGAGAGATGCACATAATCCTTTCCAAGCCCTGGCCTTCCCCCTGCATTAAGCATTACTCCCAAAGCACTCAGATAAGGGATCAACAAGCTTTTCCATGCTGAAGTTGGCATGGGAAAAGACACAATTCACAGCAAGCCATGAAATGCCACAATCAGGTTGATCCCTCTAATTCAGTGGCTCCACAGAATCCCCCTTTTGGAGAAACCTCATGTGAATAAAACCCAACTCTGCTTCAACACTCTCTTTAGCAGTGCAGGATTACTATTTTACCTCTTGAAATCACTCTTTCCATTGGATCTGACCTTGTGAAATTATTATGAGACATCTCCGTGGATTCAAGATGAGGAGAGTAAACCACATCTTTCAATGCACCTACAACTCCTCTGTGCCTGGCATTCATGCCTAATTCAAACCCACGCTAACCTTTTTGAACTATTTCTCCCCAGCATGGCAAAAGAGGTTCCAGAAATGATGGAGCTGCCTGACCCATTAGTTTTGTGCCCAGTCAAGCCCAAAGGCGCTGCTTACTAGGGCTGCTGCACAGAGATATCAGCCAACATCATTCCCTTCTGTAACACAACATCAAGGCTTTTCCCCCTGACTATGGTTGCTCCTATATCCTGTACAATGCTCCAGCAGCCCAGGAGCACACACAGCTGGGAAGAAGTCTCAGCCTGCACTCTCATGCAGGGAGGTGAGGGGCTTTGAACTGGAGGGTTTCTGTGCAAGTCTTGCATTGAACATAAGATGAACAGTGATACTGAGCCTTGCTCCAACTAAAACACGCAGATACCAAGATATTTGCAGAACCAGAACAGAAAGTCATCACTGCAACCTGTTCTGGTTAAGAGCATGATCCCAGTGCACCTCCCAGAAGAATAAAACCAAGCACCAACTAAAACTGAAAAGGAAATAGAGAGGTCTACTGCTTGTGTCATTTAAACATGGATTTCTACAACATAGCCTGTTTCCCTCCCTCATCCTCTGCATGGAAACACATCATTTTCCTCTGAAGGCCATAAGAGAGCAAATAAGATCAGGAGTGACAAAGAGGCAAGAGGAGGAGAGTTACAGGGTGCCGTAACTTCCCATTCCCAAGTAACAAACTCTTTCTATCATCAAGTTCAACTGAGCATCAATAAAGGGTAAGAGCTGAGGAAAATGCAGGTAGTTTCAGGATGTATACTTGTGTCGAGTTCCTCTTCATTATGTTATTAAAAAACCCAAAAAAGAAAATAAAGAATTCAGTGGTTGTCAGTAGTTTCCTTCTCTCTGGGCTGCTGTGGAAAGTCTTGCACAAACCGTGGTAGAAACTGACTACTTTGAAAGGCAAACATGACTGCACACATCTCTCTAACACGAAGCAAAACTGAAAAACATGGTTTTCCCCAAATTAGAGTGTGAAATTGTGATAAAAGGGAACATATTTTCTTTGAAGCCAGTGCTATCTTTTCAAGTCATGCTTCAGTCGCCTGAATCACATGCCCAAGACCACCAACATGACGCAATTTCCATCTCCAAAGCTTTGGTCTTGTAGGATTTACTTAAGCTGAGCGAAGGAAGCACATTACATGCTGCTGATGGTGTGCCCTTGTGTGCATGAACAGAGATGAGGACAAGGTGAGATTAGGACAAGCTGGAGGGAATTAGCCCAGTGGGTTATTTATTCTGTGGCTGACTGCCCTTTTGGCCTTAGAAGCACTCGCATGAGTTATCAGACATGTTTTGTATTGGAGGAGAGGGGAGGAGATGTAAGTCTCTTAACAAGTACACAGTTGGTGCACACAATCAACAGCACTTTGCAAGAGAGGGACAGAGACACCTCCCAGGATCCCAAAATGCCTTATAAAAAAATGCTCTTTTTAAGCCTGTCTGGAATGGGTAGGTTGGCTCAGTCCCAGCTGACAAGCAAGCATGTTGAGTGAAAGCCACCAACTCCCCAGCCCACCATCTCAGGGTACTCAAGCAGGACCAGCCTTTCCCAGTATGCTCCAGTTCAGTAGCATCAGCCATAGAATTATAGAATCAACCAGGTTGGAAGAGACCTCCAAGATCACCCAGTCCGACCTAGCACCCAGCCCTAGCCAATCAACTAGACCATGGCACTAAGTGCCTCAGCCAGTCTTTTCTTGAACACCCCCAGGGATGGCAACACCACCACCTCCCTGGGCAGCCCATTCCAATGCCAATCACTCTCTCTGTCAAGAACTTCCTCCTAACATCCAGCCTATGCCTCCCCCAGCACAACTTGAGACTGTGTTCCTTTAATCTATTTCTGGTTGCTTGGCAGAAGGGACCAACCCCCACCTGGCTACAGTCTCCCTTCAAAGCCTCCCAGTCCCACATGGGTAAGTGTCATTGCTCATGTCCTCTACTACTGGCCCAGGCTTTGCCAAGGCTCTCAAGGCATTTAGTAGTAGAAACTAGGCAGTGTCATTCCTACTGACCCATTCTCACTGTAACATGTTTCTCATTTCCGAGTCACTGGTTGTTGTCTCTCAGTTCTGGTTAATATTATTCGCTTTTTAATGCTTTCTAGGAACCATTCCAGCTTTACATCACAACAAATACCACTGGGTAGGAGAAACAATCTGCCTGGATGTGCTTTGGGTACTTCACTTCAGGAACTGGTCCAGGTAGTCAGATAAACAGGCCAGAGCTGTGGGGCTCTGAAAGATGGCTTTTGGAAAGGATGAATTCTGGAGCTCCTTCAGAAATCCTCCAGGGAACATGAGCAAGTAAAATAAAGAGAAACCCACAAAAGCTTGAGATCAAAGGACTCTTTGGGTTTCTTGTCTTTGCAGACACATTTGGTATGTCCCATTTTCTTCCTCTTAGACTCAGCAGCAACAGGTTTTTGTGTAGCCATCACTGCCACAATACATCTCTGACTGAGGCTAAGCTCATGTTGTCCAACACCCAGGAGGAGGTTTCCACAGTACCACTTACACGAAGGGGAAGCTGAGGCATGAAGAAACATGGGATGTGCTTTTCCAAGCTCCAAGAATCAAGTCACTTCAGCCTTAGTTCTGCTACTAACTTTAAGCTTGGCTTTTTTAACTTAGGAATTTCCACACTCGCCCCACTAAAACACAACATTCACACAGGTCTGCTGGAAAGCACTTAGGTAGCCCAAAATTATGCAAACATCAAAATGGGATTTTGCAGGTTCAAAACCCAACCTACCCTATAAAATATTTCTCCACCTCTCAAGAGTATCTGTATTACAGGACTCTTAGGATTTCATGCACGAAGTGGCAGCCAATCAAGAACAGCCCACGGCCACAGCCAAGTGGACTCTCACAAAGCCAGGTTCCAATGCTTTAGTGGCCCAGAAGGGACAACACAGGGCATAAGATTTGGCCCTACAGAACATACAAATTGTCATCTCTCTTCTTCCCATCTGCCTTGAAACAGAGCAGAGCAAGTCAGATGCCCACCTTTGCAGGTAGGCAAACCTGTGGGTAGGAGGATAGACCAAACCATGCATGAACCATGCTCCATGTCCAGCTCCCATTCTGAGACCACAAAGAATCCCAGCAGTACTGCAGCACCACCACATTTCCTCACTTCCCCAGAGCTCCAGCACAGACTCCAACCTGTGCACATCACCACACAGCCTGACAGTATGCCTAAAACCAAAGCACAGGCAGAGACTTCGCTCCAGCCCACAATGTATGTTTGGTTTTAAATCAGTTCAGAAGACAGGCACTTTAGAGTGACATCCAAACCAGCTGGCAGCATCCCAGGTGCTTAGGGAGCAAGGGGACCTGATATGATCACATATGGCAGGAATTTGGTGTACAGATGAAGTTCCCAAAGGATTTGGAACTTCTTGCTTTAGGATAAACAGAAAAAAAAAATCCAAGGAATCAGATAATTCCAAAGTTTCCAGGAGTGCAAGCATCTATGTTCAGTTTCCAAGTGCATGGCCTCTAATCAGTACAGCTCAGACTGTCGTCCCCTGGCCTGACACGAAGGCTTAGGGTAAATCACTGTGGTATCACTGCGAGTCTCTCCTCTCCTGTAGAGCTACCACTGTTCACCTTTCAACGATGGCATCACAAGCAGGAAGGGATGATGCAGACTGACTCTTCCACAGCTATTTGCCATACCTTCCCACACCCATGAAGCACTTTCTGAGGATGTGACAATCCCTGGCTTGTCATCTGTGGAGTCACAAACCCATGAGAAACCATCATACTGGTGCACATACAGCCCAAGTCACCAGATATTACCTGCCCAGACACCACCAAACAGACCACAATATTTCATTCTCTCTCATGTAAATACTCTACTACCTGCTGCAGAGGTTCCAATCACTTCAGGATATTTTTCTCACATCATTATTCTTGCATGCTCATAGCCACACACCTCAGAATTCCTTTTCAGAATCACTTCTTTTCAGTCTGTAACACCCACCAAGGTTTCAACTCCCACTCATCATCCCTTCCTTCCCTAATGTCTAACTCATTAAACTCATGTTTTACAGCAGCCAGAATGACCTTCAGATCTGCCACAGCAATAAGAAGCCCTCTTCACCCAGAGAAATATTTTGTTCCAGCCCAGAGTAATTACAGAAGGCTTTTTGGAGCAATGTTCCTCTTTGCAGCACACACCCCATTCAGGTCAGGAGGAAGCAGGCAGAAGAGGTGAGCAGGTTATCAGGCACATCCAAATACATAAGTCTGGGTGCTGCTGCTTCATGAGTTTTCTCTGGAAGCTCAACCAGACCCCAATCAAGTGCAGCTCTTTGCACAGAGTGGATTTATCCTTGCATCAGTTTGAGCAGGAAGAATTCAATTTACCCCTTTTCAAGCAAGAAACTGTTTTTGCCACTGAGCAGAATGTAACCAGATCGATGAGGACTTACAAGTCAGATCCTCACCTGCAGTTTCACCTCTTCTTTGCAGTTTGTGCATTATTTACTCTCACAAAGAGGAGACAAAGTATATTAAGAGACAAAAATAAATTAAGAGAACCCAATAAAAGAGATCTGTTCTTTGGGACAGGCAGGACAAGTTCAAGAGGGGAACATTCAATGTCACCAGTCAGCCCAAAGAAGGGTAGAGGAGAGGTGGAGCTCAGTGTTACTCCACGTTAATTATTCACCCAGATTTTCTCAAGAACTGGTAACTCACACCCAGCACTTCAGGAGCATGTCCACAGCGTGGAGGCAATGAGGAAATCGGCAAAAGAGAAGAGGAGATGCCTTAAATCAGCAGGACAACACATCTCACCATTTGCTACCTTGTTTTCACACCAGGATAACTGACTAATCACTTTCCTCCACTCTTCCTTGAGTCAGATCAGCTCCCAAGCATTGTTTTTGTGTAGGTCCTACAATTCCACCCACCACAAAATGCAGTACATACTCGCTTAGACTTTTGTCTGGTTGGGTTTCTTTTTAGCTTTAACCAAGTGACATTTTTCAGAGCAGATGAGTTCTTTTCCAGTTTAAGTGTTAACAAGAGAGTGCAGGTGTGGGAGGCAGGGGGGAAATGGTGAGGAAATTAATCTCTTCATTGGTCTCTTCTCCCAGGCAACCAGCAACAGAACAAGAGGACACAGTCTCAAGTTGTGCCAGGGGAGGTGCAGGCTGGATGCTAGGAGGACATTCTTGACAGAGAGAGTGATTTGCAATCTGCCCAGGGAGGTGGTGGAGGTGTTCAAGAAAAGCCTAGATGAGGCATTTTGTGCCATGGTCTAGTTGATTGGACAGGGCTGGGTGATAGATTGGACTGGATGATCTTGGAGGTCTCTTCCAACCTGGTTGATTCTATGATCTTTCTCCTCTAGTTTGATGCAACACTGCCCTTATTCCTCTTATGCAGCAGCATTTCTTTCTAAATGCTTAAATAGTGCAAAGAAAATGAACATATCCTATCCTGACTAGTCTGTATCTTCCTTTTTTTTCCACATTTTCAACTAGCATTGCTGTTCTCCCATGTCTTTTACCAAGCTTCCTCACATCATATATAACATCCATCTTGCTTTTAAATGCCACAAGAGTGGCTCAGGCATCAGTAACACACGACAGACAAATCTTCCAAAGCCACTCTAGGTTAATACACAAGAAGCATGAGTGCAAGGTTCAAGACTAAAGCTTTATAAACTAAAAGTTCCTTGTGTTGTCAACAAGTCAGCCTCAAACCCAATAAAGGTAGCAGACCTTGAAGATTATCATACCACATCACCTTCTCAACCCACTGGAGCACCAGTAGGTGCTCAATTCAAGACAAAAACAGTCTTTGTGTGCTTCCAGGTAAGTCAATGACAATAGTTATCTTCTTCAGTCCAGTTCATCTTCCTGCTTGAGGAGGAACCACATAGTGGTTGCTCCTGTCAAATAAGAGCATCTCATGTTTGCCAAGGTGAGCAATGGGGAAGGACAGCTTATCTACACAATACAAACCAGTTCTTGACCTTGATGGATGGAGCACAAAGCAGCTTTAACCACGGAGAACACTTGAAGAGATGATTAGGACAGCAAGCAAATACTCAGAAACAGAATAGGCAGGAGAATAGGGATAAACCACCCTACAGCCAGAACAACTTCTGGTAGGGAGAAGTGAAGAGGTTGACCAACATCCATCTCATACACATGGATACTTTACTTCTTGTTTTGCTCCCTTTTCTGATGCTCTCCTCTCAGTCCCACAAGTTTCTACAGAAACACTGCTTCCTCTCCTATGGCATGCATCAATACTCTGAGTGCTCATCAGCAAGCCCAGCCTCCACCTGATCCTGATAAAGCAGATGGCGAGTCTTCCCTGGTTACAACCCCCAATGTATTCCATACACCACTCCTAAAGCAGCTGAGGTTAGCAGAATAGCCTAAGGAAAACAAAGGTAGATTTCTCACATTTCCAGCCTAAAAGCCATTCCCTGTGGTTGGATTTCACAGATTTGAGCTAAATGTAAGTCTTATTTGCCATAGGAAAAGAACATGGCAGGATTAGACCACAGCAGTCAGAGTATTTCAAGAGCCTCATCAATTTCCACTCAAACTTTCTTTTTCTCTAAATTCTTCTTCAAGGTACTTTCCATGCCCCTCCCCACCCAAAAACCCCCACCAAACAAAAAACAAACACCCAATAAAAAAACCAAATGGGACACTGCCTGTATGTTGTCCTTGTATTATCTGTCCAAAGTCTAGAAACTACTGACTTCTGGTCACCAATTCAATAAAGAGGACTCAAAGTTGCAGGTGAGAAGTAAAACCTCCTCCATTTTATATACCCTTGTGGCAATTAGCTCTCACCCACTAGCATTATCTGTTTGTCAGCTGCCAAGAGCATACCAGCTCCTTAGCACTGCCATCCTTCCAGCAGGAAGGTGTGGAGCAGACACCATCCTTGATGGTAAATCTAAGCAGAAATCCAGTTTGTACATTCCTGTTAATGTTTAACCAGTGCATTGCCTTCTAGACCAAGGTCCAGTACTTAAAAGCAAGGACTTGCTGTCACTTCTGTTTCAGCAAATACTTTTTAATCAAGGAAAGAAACAAGGAAGAGAGGATTCTATGGTTCCCCCAATGCTAGGATGGAAAGCCACTGGCTCTGTTGGTGCACCCTACTGTGGCCACAGGATTCAGCCAGGGCAGGATGTGGGAGGGAAGCGGTTTGACACCAGGAACTGTGGAGATTCAGGTTTACCTTTCCCCTTCAGTCCTGCTCTGTCCTTTCCCAAAAGTAAAAAACAACAACAACAACAAAAGAGATGGAGGCAGGAAAGCACAGTGAACATGTCCCACCATCTGTGCAAGATAAGCAACAAGGCTTGCCACAGCACTCAGGTGTGGCAGAGGGAAGAGGAAGCTTTGCCACGGAGCCAACACATCCCACTGATCTGAAGGTCACCATGTGAGTGTGCAATTAGCCCAGTTGCAGATCTCAGGCCATTCAGCCTCACTTTCTACTGGAAAATGTGAGATGGGGAGGGACACAAGTGTGATACCAGAGAAGCAATGGCAGTTGGGTAACACCACAGGAAATGGGAGGCAGGAAGGGTTACATAGCAGCGTGGGAAAGCAAAGCCCAGTGGCAACACTTCCTGCTGCCCCAGCAGTCTACAGGGACAGGTCACTTCCCAAGCCTGGCTTCTACTGCAGAGCACCAACCACACCAGCACCACCTGCTCTCCTGGCCACCAGCTCCACCAGGGTGTTCCACAGGCCAAAAGGCCCATGGCCACTCCCAATGTCACACTGCCCACCCAGGAAGGCAACGCTGAAATCCACTCCTGTTTTCCATGAGCTAAGCAAAACAGCTCAAGTATTACCCAGTGCTGCCAGCCCTTGTGATGGGTAAATGCTTTTGGGATCAGGAGGATGTCTTCATTTAAATGGCATCTGTATGGCAGGTGGAATCCCATCTTCATCACCCTATTAATTTTTGTCAACCACTTATGCAACTGGGTGCAAGTATGGCCTGTCACTCACGCAGCCTGCGCATACAAAAGGATGATGTGCCAAGAGAGGGCACAGGAGGCAGGCATGCTGACCCCTCCAGTAAAATCAGCAGCACCCCACCTTTTATAGAAAACAGCTGATCTCCTAAAGGACTCCCAGCTACCAATGAAATGAATTCCAAAAATGTCAGGGGCCCACTGCATGGCTCAGTATCTGCCCACCCAGGTAGGGCAGAAGCTCAAAACACAGCCAGCTCACAGAAAAGATGCCCGGTGCAGATCAGCTTCTTCTGAAAAGATGATGTTTTTTTTCTTCCTCCGTGTTTTTAGCTTACTCCACTTTCTAAAATAGCCTGAACTAAGTCAAAAAAGGCATGTTCGTTTTGGAATGAAGCAGCACGCATATGAAGCCATCAGAGGAGGTGTGGCAGAACAACTTGTTCCTCAATAGCTATTCTGAACCGTGGCTCAGTAACAGATCCACAGTGCTGTCTCGGTAAAGAAGACATTGTGTCGATCTGACAACCCAGCTAAAGTGCAGGCTAGAAGCTTCACATCTTTACAACAGCTCTCAATTCCCCTGAACTAAGGGCACACCAACCCCCCAAAAGTAGGCATCGTTCACTTCTTTTCTAGAGACCTGCTTTCCAGCCTCAAGTGTTTAAAAGCCATCAGTCTGGCCTCAAAGTTGGTACAACCAGCTCAAAACTAACACCATAAAGACCTTTCTCCTCCTTGTTGTCTCTCTCTACAGAGAGCCCTTTTCCCAAATGATCTCCTACACAACCAGGAGGCCCAGAACTTCGAGCTTATTTTAAATGAAAGACTGGGTATTAAAGGAAATTCGAGGTTTGAGGGAGCAGTTAACTTGATACAGGGCTGAGTTTACAAGATCACAGTCAATAGAAATCACTGAACATCTCGAACATTAAAGCTAAGGTATCGAACGACTCAAATTAAAAACTCTATTTTACTTGTTACTGTTAGCTGTGATTGCAAGATCAAAAGGCACCTCAGGGGAAGGACCTTTAGCCTCAGCGTTCTCACAGAGGCTGAGCATACAGAGACAATTTAGTGAAGTACAGGGATAGTATTTTCTTCTTTCCCCTCTCACCCCCACTTCAGATTTTCACTCTGCATTACAGACACTACAGTTAATACAATCCCCCTCCATATGCTCCATTTCACTGTCAGGCTCTCGGTATCCAGATCTCTGCCACAGTGGGAATACCTTTAGGAAGCAACATTTAAACAAAATAAACCACAGAATTTCCCCCCCCTCCCCCCCCAAAAAAAAAGGTCTCACAGGCTTTGGGTTTTACACAATAGGTTGTTTTCACAAAAGGTACATTTAGGATCCAGTTTAAATCGGTGTCTTGTTACAGCCACCCTGCCTGAAACATGCACTTACTTCCTTCTCAGCAATGTCAGTTTGCTCACTACAGCAAATCCACACCACATCTATGTACTAGATAAATATGCAATCCATATATATACACGGGCACATACGCACAGTCACACAGTGCCTCATCTGGCACTATCTATGACCCACACAAGGCTCATTCCGCCAGGAGGAGGGTTAAAGTGTTATCTGCACTTGAAGCGGTTTAGTGTTACAGGGCTGAAAGGAAACAGAGAGACATCCTGTTTATAGGCTGTAGAGCCCCAAAGGATAAACAAGTGCACCTCAGTTAAAAGCAGAGTCGGGGGGGGGGGTTAAAAAAAAAAAAGGCAGAAACAGACTTGGTGGGTAAGAGGGTAGTGAAATGCCAGCTGAGCTGCATGCCTGGCGGCACGACTCAAGGCTGCCGGGCAGCCCTGTGTGCTGCGCGGCTGCAGAATGTACAGAATGTGCCACCACACCAGGGCTCCTCCGGCCCTGCTGGAAACAGACCCCGCTCGTCTTTCACTCCAATGCCAGGCCACTTCCTGGCACCCAGCGAGATGACACCAGAGCTATTTTTCCACCTCTGTCCTCTCTGCTCTCCCAACGCACGCCCACTCTGCCGAAGCTCTCTATGTATCTTGGTCTTCATCCGCCAGCAGGGCTGCACTGTGGATGCTTAGGGCTTTTGGAAGGTCAGAGTGGGAAAGGCATCGTGCAAGGTCAGGGCATACTGCAGCTGTGCCTCTCTGCTTCTGATGTGAGGAAACCGATAGTCTTCCCTTAGCATCTGCTGCTGACCACAGGCAGAGGTGGATCCTGGCTTGGATGGATGTGGTCTGAATTGACCCAGTGTCATGGCTCTAAACCCAACTCCAGATCCAGGAGAGAAAAGACAGACCCAAGATGTGCCCCTCCCACTCCTCTTGTGTCAGAAAACCACTTGAAGGTCTATCTCCATGTTCAAAGGAGGTGTCAGGCTTATTCTCTTGTGCTCATTGGCCTCACGAGAGTGAGTGCACCCAGGCCAGAACTGCAAGATGGATGCAAGAAACAAGGCACCTATATAAAAATCCCTACAAACACCACTCTGCTACTAAAATCAATGGACTAAAAGCAATAGATTACATTGAAACTTTGCCTTGGTCCAAGCCCAAGAGTCCCTTGTGCCTTCAGTGAACATAAACCCACAGCACACTTCCACTCCTGGGCTGCCCTCGAACGGGAAGCAGAAACCCTCTGGCCATTCAACACCTCTCCAAGCACCAATGTCATGGCTCTTCCAGCCTGAAAGATTCCACCACAAACCCAGTCCAAAGCATGAGCAATGAAGAATTACCCTCACATGTACAAGCAGAGCTTGCTGACAACACCAGCATTCGCCCTCTGGGTCCTTCCATCATAGTATGGTTGGCACAGCCAGTGCTTGGCAACCACCACAAACACCCCACAGCTCCGCAAGGACACGCAAAATTGAGACTTGGTCACAAGAGACAAGCAGCACTATCAGGTCCTCAGCCAGTGACCTGAGGCTTGAGGAATCTGAGATACACTCCCAAATGAACATCCTGAGCAAGTCATTTCTCATTTTTTTTCCCTATGCTACTCTTTGTCTCATGCAGCCAAGACAGGTCTGACTCATACCACATTTCACAGGGCCTGACACAACAGGTTGACATTCTCGCCTTGAAATAAAACAACAGCATGCAAGAAGTGACTATCTTGGCCAAGGAGGACCCAAACTCGAGACATCCCTCAGAGGCATAACTCCAAAGTAAATAATTGTTAATGAATTCCTTGCTCATCAGCTGGGTAGTCCTGAAGCCTTTATTTCTGCCTGCCTTCCAGCTGGAAAGAAAGCTCATTGAGAATGAAAGCTAGCGACTCGCAGGGAGGAGTGACAGATGCTGCATGCCTGCATGTGTGAAAAAACTGTGACAGGCAGAAATAACACACCTCTCATGTCTTATGGTGGCACTGAAGCAATAAATCATCTAATAGACTACTAAGGCTCATAGTAATAACGTTGTGCTCCCTTTTCAGAAGCCACTCCCCGCTCTGGATGACATCTGCCATGGTAGAGATGTTCCTGGAACAGGAAGATTTAAAAATATCACTCAATGTGGCACAAAACTGTGAGTGTATCAGCCAAAATACCAACCACCATGGTGTTTATATATAGCCTTGCACATACTGTCTATAGATGGGAACATAGACAGATCCATGGTATCTAGCAGCATTACAAACAGACATCCTTCTGCTGGTCTTGCAGCACTTGAGAGGAAACTTCCCAGCCCATGTCACCTTGCCCTCTGTATCTCCCCATTGGCTCCTGCTTCTCAAGTGTGTTAAGTGCTGCTTGTTGATTCCCAAGGGTCATCAAAAGCCTGTCCCTTCACCTCCCCATGTGTCTCCTCTACTACAGGGCACAGTGGTGCTGGTAAGAGGGTTTTCCCACATCCCCAAGCATTTCCCTGCACACATACCTTCCAAACCAGGATCCATGGGTCCCAACACTTCCTCCTTACTGAGCTAGGTTTTGAGAAGGGGTGAGAAGGTATTCAGTGCAGTGTAATACGCTCAGAGATGCCTCCATGTGGCACACTTAAACTCTCACTATGATTCCTATTAAAGCCCACAACAGAGAGCTGCTCATAAGGACAGAAAAGGATTTGCAAGCTCAAAATTAGCAAGAGCTCCACAAGAGCTAGCTGCTATTCACACCTTGAGTACTGTGTCCAGTTCTGCACTCCTCAATTCAAGATTGATGCTGAGATACTGGAACATGTGCAGAGAAGGGCAACGAAGCCGGTGAGAAGCCTGGAGCACAGCCCTGTGAGAAGAGACTGAGGGAGCTAGGAGAGTTTAGCCTGGAGAAGAGGAGGCTCAGGGCAGACCTCATTGCTGTCTACAACTACCTGAAGTGAGGCTGTAGTCAGGTGAGAGTTGGTCTTCTCTCCCAGGCAACCGGCAAGAGAACAAGGGGACAGTCTCAAGCTGTGCCAGGGGAAGTCTAGTCTGGATGTTAGGAGGAAGTTGTTGGCAGAGAGTGATTGGCATTGGAATGGGCTGCTCAATGAGGTGGTGGAGTTGCCATCCCTGGAGGTGTTCAAAAAAGCCTAGATGAGGCACTTAGTGCCATGGTCTGGTTGACTGGACAAGGTTGGGTGATAGATTGGACTGGATGATCTTGGAGGTCTTTTCCAACCTGGTTGATTCTATGATTCTAAGAAGCACCTGTAATCACCTCCCAGCAACTCTACTGGCACCCAAGTCACTGCAGGTGAGAAATCAGACAAAACTAATTGAAAGAAGAGGCTTGAGATAGTGTCACACATTTTCTCACAAGCACCAAACACGCATCAGCATTTCAAACAGAACGCTGCAGCCTTCAGAACCAGGTTGATGTTTACGCTTTTAATACAGTTATCTGCCTAATATAACCCCAAAGAGCACTCCTTGCCTGGCTGCCTGCCAGACCACATGCAGAATCTCTGTGTTTCCCCCCACACACACACTTTTTAACTTTTTAGAACTTTGTCAGACATTGAAATGCTGACTCTAAGAAACTCAGCCTCCTCTGTGAAACAGATTGAGACTTCATTTTTGTTGTTGAGGAAACCATGATTTGGAGGCTGGGGAGAGGAGATGAAGGGGAAAACTCCTGCATTTTGTCTTCATGTGTGCTTTATTTTCTCCTCTGGCAGGAAAGAGTGGGAAAGAATATGATCCAGTTGTTGTCAGCTGCGTTGGAAGTGATTGTATCAGCTCCACCTGCTTCACATGGTTATTATTCAAGACTGCAAGAACAACGATTTAGAGACAAATCAGCAGCAACTGGTGCCTTCTCAAGGGACTGAAGCACCACACTTGTGCATGATGAGCAATCTATGACAGTGGGACAAGCTGAAGGGGACAGGCAGAGGAATTAAAGTGGGCAGGGAGGGCAGAGCATCTCTGCCTGTTTGTCTAGGGAAAAAGCATGTCACTTGTTCAAACATTTCTGAGTTTACTCCAGCACTCAGAAGCAACAAAAGAACTGTGCCAAGACATCCAGCGGCTACAGCTCGGGGAGGAACATGGTGTCTACATCAAGTTTTCAAAGCCTCGTAAACTGTGAGGAGTTCAACATGATATCTTTTTATTCAGAGAAGAGCAGTCTGCCAGGTACTGTGCTTGCCATACCTGCTATGGATCTGCTCCTGTGCCCCACTGAAACAGGTCCTGTAAACCCTGGCTAGTATACTTCTGAAAGCAGTGTCAGACTAAAAGTAGCCTCCAACAAGCCTGTAGGCACCAGTACTGTGGGATGCAACTGCCACCAAGACATCAGAGGCACTTAAATGGTTTTTAAAAGGAAAATATTAAAAAAGAGGGAGAAGTGTACCTTTGTATGTTCCAGCACAAGCAGAAAGACACAGCTCACTGTGGTAGCTAACCAGGAGAGTGATAGCAGCACTCACTGTGCTCTTTTCAGCTCAGCAAGGCTGTTCTGAGTGAGTGCCCCATTGTCAACGCTCAGCACAGTGCTTGGAAACATCCTCAGGCCCTTTATTCCCTTTTTTTTTTAAATGAAAAAAAGAGGAAGTTAACTACACACAAACATCATTGTGCCCACAGCAAGCTGCTGCTATGACATTCACACTGCTAGTAACACCCCGTGAAGTTTGGATGGGCAGGTTTTGTCATCCCCTCTTCTGCTTGCACCACTCACCCCATTCCCCAGCAGTTTTACTCTGACAACTTCACAAGCTTTCAGCACAAAAGCTGCACAGGGACAGCAGCCTGCTCACAGAAACAGCAGGTACAGATCAGAGGGAAGAAGGAACCCTTCAGCCCATTCACCACCATACTAGTGTGCTAGTTTGAGCCTAGCTGGGATATTTTGGTGAGAAGAATTAGATTATAGGCTGTGAAAAGGAAACAATGGTGATGTCTACTTCACTCATAGACTTGCTGAGATGTATAAGAACAAGAACACAAACATAGATAAGAGTCTCTCTCCAGGCTTTTTGGGCTGCACTTCTCTCTCTAACCTGCCTGACTAATCCTTCTGCTTCCTAACCCCCCTGGCCCACCCTTCAAACTACCTTGAAAGTAAGGCAAAGTCTAGGGTAAGGTAAAGGGGTGGGAGGAAGGTGGAAGCACGGTTGATAGCCCCTCCTAGGGACTCAAGTTCCTGGGAGGGCTGCTGTGTTTCTGTATTACTGTTTAACTTGTATATTTCTGTATATATAGTAACTATCTGCTTGTATATTGTGTTAAGCTGTAAATATAAAGCTTCATTCTTTAATTTCCAGATCAACTGAGTTTAGTCTGGGTGATTTTCCAAAGTGTGGGGAGGTGTATAACACCCAAACCATCACAACCAGGATCAGGGTAAACAGTAACACCTTGCTATCTTGTCCAAAGCCCTGAGAAATGCCATTGTGCTACACCTGCACCTCTCAACTGGTGTATCCACTTCAAAATGTCCTTAAACATACACGTCCATATGCACGCACAATGATGCCAAACAACACTCCACCTAAACTGAACAATGTCAGGTACCAGACCCTTGTAACTCAAACAGGTGAGTTTTCATGTGAATTTACTATTTTTGCCCCTACACAATAAGGCAGCTGGAAGCAAGCCAGGAACAAAGGCAGGCATTGCCCTTTGCAAACACCTAAGGAGCCTAACCGAAAACACCAAGCCCAGCACTTTCAGAGACATACACACACACACACCCTTGTCATGGCAGGCAGTTGGAGATGAAAAAGACCCACAGGGAAAGCTCTTCCGTAGCTGATGCTTCATCTATTAAAGAAGTTTCTGTTTAAACAGACATTAATTGCACACACTTAGGAATTTCTCAGTTTTACCACTTGAAAAACACCCAGAGCCACTTTGAGGGTTTTCCTTTTTTCTCTCCCACCTCTATTTGCTCTGTAAACACATTTGTGTGTATCCTGGATCCCATAACATTCAGTTTCTGCAAGAGCAGCTTTGAAGAAGAGCAGCAGTTACCTGGATGGCTCACCAGATACCACCGACCATCCTGGCTCCTGCCATCACAATGCAGAACCATGCATCACCCAATTCCTCCCAAGACCTTCTCCCAGTGCAGGATGAGCAGAAGATTTCATTGGTGCTGTCTGTAGTAGCTGATAACACTGTCAGGAATGCATGCTGAGGAGCTCAGCCACCTCCCTTGCAGGTTGAATTTCTCCCAGCAAAATCCTACCTGTTAGCAGTTGCTTTGTTCATTAAAGGAGAGCTGCAAGCTTACCAGCAGATGAAGGGCTTCAATTGCTGCAGGTGGAAGATGCACCATAATTGCAAATACCTTGCAGCCCTTTAAAGAGGCCACTGAGGTCAGCCCAGTGATATTCCCTATCCCATTGGTCCCCACACAGTTCTTGCCATGCCAAATACAAGCAGCGGATGGGAACCACCTGATGGAAGGAGCCCCAAAGGGGAGCACTCTCCTGTGCAGTTATGGCTAGCTGCCACAGTGGGACTGCCCATAAAGGTATCCCTGAAGATCCCAGGGAGAAAAGCAAGACAAAGAGCAAGGAAAGTTAGATCAATTCTTGGCCTTGCCATACAGGTACATACACATGCACACATATGAATGCTTATATCTACTTATCTCTGCAACTTTGGGCAAGTCCCTCAGCCTCCCTCCCTCAATGGTCAGTAGATGGAGGGTACTATCACTGCCTCTGACATATATAGAAAACCAAGACTGTAAACAGCTGCAGAGAAAGCCCAGCATCTCCAACTCAGCACTGCAAATAGAAAGCAACTTCAGCAAGGACACACCACTAAAATGTCTCATCAGCCCAAGGGAGTGATCAGTGGCACCAGCCCAAAGGGGCTGCTGGCAGATATCCCACAATACTTTCCATTATGTTCCTCGGTGTTGCCTTGTGTCTTGCACATCCGTTGGCCTCCCTCCCAAAGGGAAAGGCTGGAAGTGACTCCTCTCAAACAGGTCTGCTCCATGTCTTGAGTGACATGAAATCCCCCGAGAGCATCCAGGAATCTCTTTCCCCTCTGAAACCAGGTCATGTCCACCATGCTTAACCTCAGCCCAAACTAAGTACAGCCTGAAGTGAAACTCAGGCTGAGCTGACTATGCCACTGACCTACATGCACCAAGACACACCACCACTAGGTCTAGCAAAGCAGCTTCCACAGCATCTCAGAGAGGGGGAGGGTGGGAGAGAGGAGTCATTTTTGGCAATGTAAATGCAATGGAACATTTTGTATCGATCTATTGTGGAATGAGTCAGTTTTAGAGTGACTCGCCTCCTCTTCCCCTGGCTTCCCCACCCCCCCCAATTACAGACTGCAAGAAATGAGCCGAGATAATGGGCAATTTCAGATGTACAAAACTCAAGTTTCTCTCCTGCTGCAACAGCATGCCACAGCAGTAGATGGACTGAGCTTCAGAAGAGGTGCTCTTCATGTTCCCATGCCTTTTACTGGCTACAAAGACGTGGTACCTAAGCAATGGGTAATTAGGAAAAGACTAGATCGATGAGGGACTACTTTGGAGAGGAGATGATGAATCACAGGAAGATCTAGAAAGCATCAGCAGTGAAAGGGAACCCCAAACCAGATGAGAATCAGACAGGAGCCCACATAGAAGACAAGTAAACTAGTAGGGGATTAAACTGAAGAGAGAAAGGGTTTAGGTGAAGCTACTACTGCCACTCCAGGAGAAATACGTGGCACTTGCCAACATATAAATGCCAAACACGAAGGACAACCACTTCTAAAAAGAGAGAAGAAAAAAAAAAAAATCATAGAAAGGGAAGTAAGACTGGTGACAATTAATTCTTCTTTGACTCCTTTAGTCCTTGAGCATGAAACAAAAACTCTAAGGAAGCTGGAAGTCTGAGGGCCTTTTTAGGGAACTGAAAGCTGCACACATAGGAACCAGATGCCCAGTGAGTTTTACCTGCTCGGCTCCACTCAAATTAGTACACAAAGACCTTTGTGCAAAGATTATTGCTCTTTTAGTGGGGAGTGGGTATGGCACAGCATAAACCACTTAACCCACCCATACCCCATCAGGTGTCACTGAAGGCAGCCTGTACTCAAAAACCTATTCATACCATTGATATTAAATATATAGCAATATATACATATACAAGCACCAATCCCTGATTTGCTGTTTAAGTCTCCAGAGGGCTAACTCTGGTGGCATTAAGCAGAAAGTGGCAAGTTCCTTACACACTTGACTATTAAGGTCTGGCAATGATGCACACTCCAGACTGCACAGTGTGCAACCACCCAGCACCCCATTAGCCAGACAGGGCATGTGAGCCAGGCCATAAAATTTTCCAGTGCTCAGTACTCTCCATTTGGAGAAGAAACTGGTACCTCATACGCTGGGAGATGACTAATCACAGTAGCTAAGCTATGACCTACCTTTTAAAACACAGGATGAAGAAATATTAAGGTCATCTCAACTCTCATCTACAGCATCCCACAGCTGACTTGCTGCTCTTTTTGTCCTCCTACTTCTTTTCTCACTTTCTACACTCCCCTTCAACTTTTCTTCTCTTTCAGGTCTTCTTATCTTCTTCCATAACTATTTTTATGTCTATCCTCTCCTCTAGCACCTTAAACATCCTTCTCATCACCCACAACTCCAATCTCAGAAGTCTTCTGCCTCTAGGAATCCACTTTATCTGGATTTTAACCTCCAGCAATCAGCCTAGCCATCCCTTCCCCCAGCCTTCAAGTGCATATTTGTCTGCCTGGGACTGAAGACTCTTTACAAGAAGGACTGCCATCTTCTCCACTTGTAAAGCAGACATTTATGGGGTGGATAAATGACAAATAAGCAGTCTAAGCACTTCAGGGTATCTTGGCATGGGCTCCCTGCAGTAAAGTCCCCTGGTGTTTGTTTGTCCTCCATGCAAACTAATCTACCCATAAGACTTTTTCTTCCTTATCTCTCAGTTGCAAGGTTATCACCTAGATTTATCAGCATTCTTCAGAAAATAGTTGAGAAAGGGAGGTGTGGAAACAAAGGGACTTTACCAGCTCCACTCAGCCATAAGCACAAATCCAGAGATGTAGAGGAGCTTGTGCAAACGCTGCAAGAGGAAAACAAGCCCAGAAATAACTCACTAGGATCACTTAAAACCCCATACACCTCACTTCTATGCAATTTTCAGTGGGTTTCTGGATGAGGAGACACAAACAGCTGTTTGTTGAGGATGCACCTATGAAATCTGCATCAACTTTCACCTAGCTGAGTGTATGTCTGCCATCGGAAGGAGGTTGGAAAAATGGACTACTGAAATGTAAAGCTGGTGGAAGGAAACAGTTACAAAGAAAATATTATCCGCAACACACAGGACATCAAGAGGTGACTCTAAGGTGCATGCTTCAAGCTGAGGAACAAACAGTAAAGAGAAAAAAAGAATATCCAGGTCAGGGCCGAGAGAATGCACTGAACTGACTGGCTGTTTGGCACCAACACCCCTGTGTGATGAGGGATTTGCAGCACAGGAGTAGCACTTCTCAGCAATCAATATGATAAAATGATCATTCAACCCAAAGCATTTTAAAAAGGATGAGAGTACAAGTACCTGGCCAGACAGACCACAGACCTGATGCTATGAGCTGGTTCTTTATCTCATGAAAAGCTGAGTTGTCTAGGGTTTCCTAATGACCCAAGTTGCTGCTTTCCTAGCTCCCTGCACTCCTCCACCACAGACTTTGTCCTCTACCTCCCCATATGCAACAGCCCCTCTCCTATACAGGGGAACTGCCTTGGTCCTTTCAAAAGACTCATCTCCAGTGCTTTCCCAGCTTTCAGAAATCCTTCACTGGGAGCATGCTCAAAAGCCATGTCCTTCTCTGTCCCTACAGTCTTAGCAGCCTCTAAAAGATTATCTGATGTAGCTTTCTTATGCTTATACGGCTCGACAGAGAATTAGCTGATAACTAACACAGCACTGCGGGTAGCATGTGCGTCAGGAAGCGTAAGCGATAACACCACTGTGCTATGAGAAACCTCCCCCAGACCCTCAGGAAAAACTACCATTTTTGTTCCTGGTTTTATCTCCACTCACCAGCTACCCTCACATTACACAGCAAAGTGGAACACCTTCAAGTAAGCAATCAAGAAGAGGCCTTCAAACCACCCTGTGGTTAAAGATGGTCACTGAGTCCGTGATGAGAAAGACATGATGAAAATTATGAAGTCAAGGACAAAGCAGCCACCTAGATAACAGGACATCATGCAAGAGCAAAACAAACCAACAAGTACCTCCTTATGCTGAATGCACTCTTCTGTCCAGTAGCATCTCAAGACAGAGAGACTGAAAAGCTGCTGCTTAGCACTACCCCTGGAGACTCGCCCAGAAGTTTTCACATCGCTCAGCACTCTGTGCATAAAAGGGCAGCAGTGGTGATGCTCTTGGTGAAATCCTGCTGGCCAAGATGTCTGGCAGGTATAACTAAAAAAAGCCATTTGGGGGAAAATATTGCCTTTTTATAGCTTATCTGAGTGCAGACAGCTGCCTCCTGTCTCTAGAAATAGCAGGAGTTAGCAGTCATGTTTGCAGGGACAGATTTTGAAGGCTCCATCTTCTAAGAAACAACCTACACATCCAGAAACAGGAGGCCAGATTTGTTTTGATACTGGAACCCCCTTCCATATGCTCAGCATGCCCACGGAATTGCAAAAACCCTGCTCTGAAAATGGGATGTTCATTCAGCAACAGGCAACAAGTAACTTGCATTTGCCTTCCCACAGCGTCTGTTCCTAGCACAACCAGCGGCAATGCAGCACACCATTAAGCTTGGTAGTGCCTCGTGCTGGAAATCATTTCCCAAGTGAAACAGTGGTGGAGGACAGCACTAAACATGGGAAAACAAGTCTACTGAGTAGCACTGAACATGGGAAAAGAAGACAACTAAGTAAAAACAGCCAGCACCTACAGCTGAACAGCACCTCTCTGTTGCTCCTCTTTGGATGGAGTGAACCAGGATCACACCCCAAATGTTGTTATGATTCATCTGAGGTGGGAGTTGGTCTCTTCTCCCAGACAACCAGCAACAGATCAATGGGACAGAGCCTCAAGTTGTGCCAGGGGAGATATAGGCTGGATGTTAGGAGGAAGTTCTTGACAGAGAGAGTGATTGGCATTGGAATGGGCTGCCCAGGGAGGTGGTGGAGTGGCCGTCCCTGGAGGTGTTCAAGAAAAGCCTGGCTGAGGCACTTAGTGCCATGGTCTGGTTGACTGGATAGGGATGGGTGCTAGGTTGGACTGCACGATCTTGGGGGTCTCTTCCAACCTGGTTGATTCTATTCTATTCTATTAAGACAGAGCCACAGGATGGATTTCCAGGTCAGTCCCACAGCTACAAACTCCAACACCATGGGCCTGGAGCTGCCTCTTCAGCCACCTCACCTCCATCATGTTTGCAAGTGTGATGGTGATAATGCCCTTTTCCTGCCTTTTAGCAATAACAGGCCTTTTCAGATCAAAAGTGCCAAATTCCCATGAATTAAAACTGGAAGAGCTGAAGGATGTAAATGGCTCTGAATCACAAAGAGGCCTTGCAAAACATCCATGGTACCACCTTTTACTAGCAACAGTTGGACCACTTTTTCTATAGCATCTTCCTCATGAGATTTTTTTTCCCTTAAAAAAAACCAAAACACCAAGCTGAATGAAGGGGTACTAAAGATAAGGACCTGCTGTGAAATGACCAAAATTCCCATGCAAACAACTCATTAGCAGTGTTCAAATGCAATTTAAATTACTAGTTGCTAAAGTGCTCCTCAATTTCATGGTAAGTTTCCAAGGAAAATTACATGCTATGTACTATTTAATTGATTGTTTTCTACTTAACATCCATTTATTCCCTCCTCCTGTCCTTTCCTTAATTTCAGGGGATGATAATGACTTTTCAGGGAGGAAAGGGGAGCAGCTAATGAAGTTGAAGAGGGATTTACCTGAAGAGCAAAGATGTAGGAGGGAAGTGGCTGCCAAAGTTTGGCAGCTTCGCTGGAACTCCTCCCTTAGATAGTTTTTTCACAGTAGGGGTGTGAGACAGCACACCACAAGGTCTTCTCTCCTCGGCACAGGCAACCAAGCTTTCAAAACCTGATGGTTCTTTAAAGCATAGTCATCCTTTCCCTGACACATCAAGCAACAAGCAACTGGGGAGCCTTACACCCAGTTAACCACTAGAGGATGGTGGTAAAAGAACAAAAGCATCTTGTTTCCACCTCCCGGGCATGCTAGTCCTTGAACCAACATACTCACCAGAGGTAGAGTTATTCTCCTTTGCCAGAGTTATTCTCCTTTGCGAGATCTCATCCCAAATGCAAATACTTCATTCACAGGAGCAAATGCCCCTCTCAGAGTTGACTGAAGAATTAGACTCGAATGAGACCTCCTGCTGTTTCCAACAGCTGTTACAAAGGAATGTGCCTTATAAAGCTAATAACGACAGACATTGCTCAAAAGCCTGCACTCTGCTCAGCTTCTGGGAACGAGCAGCAGTACAATCAGGTAAAATGCCATCAGGAAATACCTAAAGAAACAATTCACACGTACCAGGAACACCTAACAACTTTATGAAATACTCAATACAACTTGCTTTGCCTTTGAAGTAACCAATGCAGAAATATTTTGTGCTCAGAGAAGTATGACTTTATTAGAGTAAGGAGGCGAGTTTTACAGTACCGCTTGGCTACAAAACACCGTCTGTCTGCAGGAGCTGAACACAAACCATCGCCTAGAATCCACAGATCTGCACTTTTCCCCCGATCTACCATATGGTGCCTCAGTTTCTACATCATCACACCAGGATAATACAACTTTCCTCAGCCTGCAGGCAGGACTTAAGTGTTTAAGGGCTCTAAAAGCTTTGCCAACAAATGTGAAGTATCAGATGCGCAAGCCATCCTAGGCCCGTAATCGTGTCTCGACTTCAGTCCTTCTCTGCCCACGCATGCTAGCCCCTTGCTCTCTGGGGCAGCTTTTCTCACCTATTCTGGGGCAAATACACACAACCCTTGGAGCACATTAAATCTCCTCACAGCACCCGAGTCACACAGTGACAGTGTCACCACTTCAGATCCTCTGCAGTGCCAGCCCTGGATCAATCGGTGCAACAGCCAGAATAAAGGATGGGCTGTGAACCAATCCTCCTTACAGGGGAGCTAAGGCAAATCCTCTGTGTTTAATACATCATTAGAAGTGATCGAGAGAGGTTTAAGAAAGGCAGGCATGAAGCTCTCTGAGCATGCTCCAAGGCAAGTCCATGGAAAGCTGCTCAGATTCAAGTGTTTACAGGGTGCCAGGCTGCAGGAGGAATAATCTTTAGACAGCTGTATTAATTTACAGGTCAGCCCTTAATGGCTCTGTTCTGGAGATGAAGAAAATCTGCAGTGGATCCTGGCTGGCATCAGTGACCATCAGATCTGCCCAGGTCCTGGAAAAATACCAGATGGAAAGCCCTGACAGCCTGCAGTCCTGGCTGTAGGCACTCTCCATCCTCTGGAGCTCCCCCAGCCTGCCCAGCACCCATTTAAGGGAGCACAGGTGGTACATGGGGAGCTCACCCTTCACAGTCCATCCAGCTCCCAAGTCACATCCTCGTGGCAATGAGATGTTGCACAGAGAAGGACTGGCACATGAAGATGCATGGCCCAAATGTGCTTCCTTAGGCATGCCAGAGCAGCACTGCCCAGAGCCCTGGGTTATGGCCACGATGTACTTGCTCATTCTTGTGTTCCAACAAGCAGTCTGTCCTGGCACATGGGAAAGGGAGGAAACTGTGAGAGGAACAGAACATCATAATTTACAATCTCACCAAAGTGTCCCCAAAACAGCAAGCTTAGCCATACACAGCTGGCAAAGCCCAGACATGCCATATCCAAGTGCCACCAGAAGCAGAGGCTGATCCAGGGCATGACCAAGCAAGGCAAGCACTGTGCAGGAAGACATCACCCATCACACAGGGCCCCACATGCAAAGGCAAAGCACACTGCATGAGAAGCAGCGTGGACTACCAGCTTGCTGCCCTCAATAGCTTGGCACCACCACACACAACAGAGGATGGCTGGCTCCTTGGCAAATCACTGGGCTAAGGCTGCAGTGCTCTGTTTTCCAGCCCATCACCTGCAGTGCCCATTCAGAAAGTACACTCTTCAGGACAGAAGCTCTTTCTCATGCACTGCTATGAAGTTCAGCCAGACCCTGACCTAAAGAGCTGCAGTAATCCAAGTAGCTTGCTAAGAACGCAAGGATTAAAATGCAGCTGAAGCCTGAAAACTCCCAACACATTCCACCTGCAGGAACAGACTCCAGCAGTCCCATCCTCAGCTTTTGGGACTGAGCGCTTTTGAACTCACATGTCATCGTTGTGCAAACTAAGTGAAGTTATCTTCCCCTGACCAGAACAATCAAGCCAGTTTTAAACCTCAAGAACCATGTGTCTGGAAAACCAAACCTCACACTGAGTATTAATTCCTATTTAAAAGGGCAGAAGAAAAATCAACAAGAGAAAAATCTAACAAAGGTCCTACATTTAAAACAAGGAGATAATGGTAACAACAGGTTTGGGTCAGCCCAAAAGTATCAGTCAGCTAAAAAGATAATAGACATCACCAGGAACTGTGAAGGGTTTTTCACCAACACTCCCTCCCAAGTAAAAGGAGAAAGTGCAGTGCTTTCTGTCCGAGGCACAGCGCTGGCTGCTATGCAACCCCTGGAGCAGCACTAAAAGCACTCTATACGTGTTACATGCTCCAAATGACAAGAGGAATGCGGGACTGTGGATCCCCGCTCCAGATTCCTCAGCATAGTTTCAGCTGCCATGAATAAAACAGGAAGCAGAACATCTTTCAGGTTCCCCCCACGCCCCTGACTGTCTGGATGAACTAGAGTTTCCTTTCAGGAAAGCGGGGGGGGGAAGAACGAAAAAGAGAGAAGTAGCCAGTTGAATATCAGACAGACTAAAAACTTCACACTAAGGAAAAAGAAATAACAATAGGAAAAAGCAGATACCAAACCTTCATCCAGTTACAGCAGCTAAACATCTTCAGGGTTAAATACTAAGAGCTGAGCGCAATAGCCGCACATCATGCAGCCTGTTCAGCACACTCTCACTGGAACAGAAATCATACTTCAGCTATATTTTACTTGCTGACCACATGCACGTATACTCGTTCAACTCCACACTGCATTAAGCAGTAGAACTGAGAGGAAGAGCATGAGTGAATGGGAATTGGCTTGTATTATCTTTATACCTAGGCCTGAAGAAACATTTTGCCTTTGAAGATAATCCACTAAGCCAACCTTCCCTGCTAGAGTGGGCTTCATTGGGTCCCTTGCTGTTGAGTGGAGATCCGCACGCCTGCCTTCAGCAGCCACGCGCACACAATTTGATGCAATCCATCTGACTAACAAAACAAAACCCCAAATTGCTTGCTAAAGCAGCACTGATGCACTTACCAGCATCCAGACAAGCTCCTTCACTAACACGCTCCCCTCTCGAGCAGATCAAATTTGGAACAAGGTCCAGGAGCAAGAGAGAACTGAAAACTGACCACAACAAGCTTCCAAAACAAGAAAGGATTCGGGGCGGGGGGGGGAAGAAACCTTACTACAGGAATTCAAATCCTGCTTCCACCAGACCCTGAGTCACCTCCCCTCCCTTGCAATAGATCAGAGCAATGGGTAAACATTTCCAAATATGGAGATCAAAACTCCAAAGGATGTCAAAAAAAAAAAACCCATCACCCTTCTCTCCCTGGCTTTGGCACAGGGATGATTTGCCCCTTTGGAGCCTGAGCCCAGTACATCGCTGCTGCTGACCTACACACAGCCTGAACACAGGCCACACATCACCACCCTGACCTACGCTTTAGACGCTCCTGGCTCAATGGGTGACACTGCATCTCTGTCCTCTGCCATTGATGCACAGGCAGATGAAATGGGGGCAGCTCTTCCCCCTCAACTCATCAGCAGAAAGTCTCTTAGAACTTTTTTGGAGTACTCCTTGAAGGACATTCAGATGGTGTTTATAGTGACATCAACTCAGCAACAGAGAAGGCAAAGCTCAGCCATGAGTTCCTTTAAAGGGTTCCACTGACAGCTCCCACACCAGCTGCTCACCTGGGGCAGGGAAATCTCCCCTGACCTGAATCATCTAGTTGGCACCTGGCAAAAAGTGTGTATTTGATTTTGCTTTACAAAAAAGGCAATCAATCAAACAAAGATGTCCACACAGGTCTGCAGATCACTCTGCAGGGAGATCGAGCCCCAGCGCTCCTCAATCTCTGATGGGACATGCAGAACAGGCAGAACAGGAGAGCACCCAGGCTGTCCACCCCTGGTAGAGGGGCTTGAGAGTCAATTTGGGAGACATTAGAGCTAAGTTTGAAGGGCATAACTGTTCCTTCAGAGCCTGCCTGAACATGGGAGCAATACACCCATGCCACTGCTCCCACGGGCATTGCTCCTCACCACAACAGCCAACCTGCAGGCAGCAGCGAGGTGACTATGCCACAGCCTCCTGGTAGCTGCAGCTATCGGCTCCAGAAGCAGGCAGCCTCTCAGGAATGTGCAAATCAGGACGTTTTCAAGGGGAACAGGCTGCAGAGGCAATCCAACCACACCAGTGATTCCCCAGCACCACCCACAAGATGCTATTGAATTTATAGGGAAGGAATTCCAGAGCTGACTCTGCCCATGTATGGCCAAAACAAACTGTGAAAAAGCAACATTAGAGCACAGCTAGCTTTCACCGAACTGAGGAGCAGGCTTCCGAGGAGCTGAAACCCTGCAGCGACAGGGGCTGCACAAATACCTCCAGGAACCAGGCAAAGGTCGGGGGCTCATGGCAGCATGAGTTTAGCCCAAATATCCCAGGTGACAGAACATGCACAAACCTTTTCTGCAGAAAGAAACGAAGCCTTCTGGGTTTTAAACTAAGAAGCACTTTTAACTTAGTGACCACTTAGTATCAATGCAAAAAAATACACACTTGTCAGGCAGCACCAGCACATGTCCATTACGTTGCTAAAGGCAGCTCTGAAGAGCCAAGAATCCAAGTGGTGCTACATGATACAGCAGAGCAATGCCAGTGCACTGCAGGCTGGGACTAGCTCTCCACGGGCAGATGATCCATTATTTTTCTGAAAACCCACTAAGACTTCCCCTAAAGCCATGTGCCTCAGGCACCAGCTGTGCCACCAGGAACATTCTCCACATTCAGAAATGGAGATGTGCTGACTGAACAAGTATTATGAAGGACAGCTGAAGGAACTAAGGTTGTTCAGCCTGGAGAAAAGGAGGCATAGAATCAGTCAGGGTTAGAAGGGACCACAAGGATCATCTAGTTCCAACCCCTCTGCCAGGGGCAGGGACACCCTACCCTAGAGCAGACTGACCAGAGCTTCAGCCAGCCTGGCCTTAAACATGTCCAGGGACAGGGCCTCAAACACCTCCCTGGGCAACCCATTCCAGGCTCTCGCCACTCTCATGGTGAAGAATCTCCTCCTCACATTCAGCCTGAACCTACCCACCTCCAGCTTCATTCCATTCCCTCCAGTCCTGTCACTCCCTCATATCCTGAAAAGTCCTTCCCCAGCTTTTTTGTAGGTCCCCTTCAGATACTGAAAGGCCACAAGGGAGATGATCTCACTCTTTACAGCTACCTAAAAGGAGATTATGGCAAGGTGGGGGGTGGTCTCTTTTCCCTAGTATCAACTTGTAGGACAAATGGAAATGGCCCCAGGTTGCACTAAGGGAGGCTTAGATTGGATACTAGGGAAAATTTCTTCACAGAAAGGGTTTGTCAAGCCCTGGAACAGGCTGCTTGGGGACTGAGTCACCATCCCTGGATTGATTTAAAAGAAGTGTAGATGCGGTGCTTAGTGACAGAGTCATGGACTTGCAGAGCTGGGTTAATGGTTGGACTTCATGATCTTAAAGATCTTTTCCATCCTAAGCAATTCTATGACTGTATGTTCTGAGCACACAGTGCTCAGAAGTGGTAGAAGATGCTCCAAAACCAGGTTTTACAAATGGATTCAGTTTTCCAGTGTCTTGCAGAAAACTGTTCCTGAGGTATTGGGTTTTTGCAAGGACAAACAATGAGATGAAGTAGGGAACAAGGTAAGTCAAGTCAAAACCACAGTGGAGGAGCACTGCAATAGCAGAATCCGCAGCCCAAGCATGCTCTGGGCTCCCACAGCATGAACAGATTAAGGTTCTCTTTAACAGTGAAATGTCGCTACCTCGCCTGCCCTGCCAGCGGGGAAATATTAGCTGTGTCAGCTCGAGAGGCAAAGGGCTTACCAAACCAGAGAGGAATGCAGGATGCAGTGACACACGCAGTGGGGACAGGGAAACTAAACCCAGGGGAACGCAGGCTGCTAGTGCTGCCTCTGCCTTTGCAGCGGGGTCAGGCAGGGCACATTTCACAGCTCCTGGGGTTGAAACCTGGGACTAACGGCTTCGTGACCTTAGAGGGACGCTCGTGCCAGGAACAAATATAGCTGTTAGAGAGGCTGGGAGCTCAGGGGCCCGAGCACACAAGGACAAGCAGGTTCCTGGCTCCTGGCAAGCTGCCCAGCACTGCAATAAGCACAAGTTGTACCCATCAGACCAGGAGCGAGTGCATGTCTCCTCCAAGCAGCATTTGCTGATGGGAGACCCACCATGTGGCCAGCCCCTCAGCTGCACCTTCCTAGGGATTAGAATCTCCCCTCAGTTTCCCAGATGAAATGGTATTATACCTTCTCCCTTGCTGTTGTGCTCACTTTAAGAAGAGGTATCTAAGCATGAGCTGGGGTTCTGCATCTCTGCTTTAGAGCATCTTCCACCCCAAACAACACAGACAAATCAGGAGTGGGCACAGCCATGAATAGAGACAGCTTGACCAGGAACTCTGCTACAAGTTCCTCTCCTCGACACAGTCCTAATCTTGAAAAGCAAAAGCTTGAGGGCATGGGAATAAAATCCAACTCAAGGCTCCTGCACAGCAGTGCAGGTCATTACCAATAGGCCATCAGTCAGGCATGACTAATTTAATTCAAATTACATTACATAAGTGGGATGACTGAGAATATTTGATTCATAAAAATGTCTGGAAGGGGCAGAGAGCACAATTTGTGTGGCATATATAACACAGGGACCACTGCAGCAGCCAAGGAACACAGACCACGCAATGCAGGCAGCAAGGAGCAAAGGATACTCACATGCACTACCACACACATACATCTCCTCCCCAACACACACAAAGGTAGACTTAGCATTTGCAAGCTGAAGTCCTGTGCAGCCAAAGGTTTAGCACAAATGTTTGTGACAGTTCCACTTTGCAGACAAAGGCAAAAAATGGGTGCAGAGGAATAAATATAGAAAGAAGTCAGGCAGGCAAAGCAGGTGCTGGCTTGTAAAACCTTGGCCAGAAAGGCTCCACAGGAGGTTGAATCTGGTAGTTTTGCAACAGCTCCACAGAGTGACAGAAGAGACAGAAAAAGAAGAGAGAGAAGATGAATGCATATGCATTCTTTTCTTGCCATATATAGTATAGACAGACAGTTGGTGCACACACCCCGAAGCTCTCACACGCAGTGTAGTACATACTAGATCCGCGCTGCGCATCTTTGTTTCCATGTGCTCAGATCTGTGCAGCCTGTGCATATGCATGTGCACTTGTCACTGCTCCCCACATCACCTATCTGGGCACGCTGTCACAACACACTGCTCAACAGAGCGTGTCAAAAGCCTCAGCACCCCAGTCTGCCACGACTTCTGAACAGTCACATAGCCTCTCTCTGCTCAGCCTTTCCCCACCAAAGCCTCTGGGTGCAAGTACCACCAGGGAGCCACCAGTTTGTCTCATCTTTTCCAGTGATCCCACTCCCCTCTCCAGACTCCATTAGAAGAAGACTTTTTTGTTCTGAGTTTGGTGTTGGTTTGGGGTTTTTTTGTATTGCAGAGAACCACCAAGAAGATGCCACTGCCAGAAAAGCCAGTGGACCTTCAGAGAAGTTGCCCCCTGTTCCTGTGAAACACGCTTACGTACCGATTCTCACACTGCACAGCCTTGCTAGCAGGACAAACTCAGGGCAGGACTTCTGGAGACACACGGGGTTCTGCCCAGAGTCACAGATCTGTGGTTCCTTCCCAGCCCTGCAAAGAGAGACATATCAGTGTGACATATGCCAGATACTCCTATGATAGCTCCTCTCCAAAACTCGCATTTTAACCCGCAGCTTCTGGGAAACGCAGTATTTTCCTCCGCAGCTTTCTTAAGCAGAAGCTTTCATACTCCTGGACTCTTTTTGGTAACTCCCAAAAGCAGCCATCACCTCCTTGAACTGGGCTAATGAGCAGCACCCAGTGTGAGATGTCACAGCTTCACTGACAACTTGCACCCCCTCAAACCGCAGCTTCTTTACTGCTGTTAATGTCCCTGAGAGCAGAGAGGTAAAAGGAGATGTAAAATGAGGTATAAAGCAGGAGAATGGAGTGAATCTCTCACTCATTTCTCTGATATCAGGCACAGCAAGGCAGATAGAAGACACCATTAAATTTAGTTTGAAACTCATGGGGTTTATCACTACCACAAGCAAAGCTACATCACCATCCAGTTCACCAGCCCTATACTCCAGCAGTCTCTTTTCTCTGAGGAGCTCTGCCCAATTCCCATTGAAGACTGCCTCACCTTTCCCTGCAGCTGCAACACAGACATGACCCTTTCTTGAAGTGACCAACTCGGTGTCATTTATTTCCTCTGCAGAAAAGGAAAGTAGAACAGAGGAGACAGCATCATCCTGCAATGTGGCATATCAGGACACACGTCGGGGTGCATCCCATAGAGATAGGCAGCATCTGAATTCCACACTCCTTCCTGCCCCCACCAGGCCACAGCCAACATCCCACCCCAGCCCACATACTGGGTGCTCTGATGGCTCTATCTCTGCTCATGATAAGCACAGGCTTGCTTTGTCATTTCTGCTCAGCACACAACGTTACTGCTATTTGCTGCTGCAGTGATGGAAATGCCCAATTCAGGCTTGCATTTGTTGTACCTGTGCTGCTCACGAGGGTGCCTGTGAGCCTACAAGTCTGAGTGCTGATGGTACCTCACATTTCAGGTCCCTCCTCCCTGTCACATGGAGAGATGGCTTTCTACCCCTGCCGCCACCCCTTGTCCCCAGTGTCATGCCTGATGCTGCAGCAGCCAGCAGCATGATAGGGCTCTCACCTCTCCCAGGTGATCTCCAGTAGCCCAACACCATGAGAGCACACTAAGGTCCACTCTGACCCAGCTCTGTCCCTCAGTCTCTGTGGTGGCACTCAGCCCTGATTCCTTGCAGGGATAAGCAGGTATGAAAGTCTCCAGGACCCTCACACTCCCCCTCAGGTGTGATGAAGACAAAATTCATATCAAGATCATAAGGGCTCCTCCCACTCACTGCAGGCTTGGGATGAAGATGAGTAACTGCAGGGTTTTATTGCTGGTGCACACAGCCAAGAAAGCAATTTTTCTCCATCCATCAAGGAGGAGACAAGTACAAGCAAATATTATGGTTGTGCATGTTTACTTTTCATTTTAAAATGATGTAGAGTTATACACAATTCAGGTCCTTCCCACAGGCTTTTGGCAAAATGCCCTTTGGTCTTATCTGCAAAGGCAGAAGACAACAACATTCCCCTTTGGTTCCAACACCATTTCAATTCAACTCACAACAGCACCTCCAGGAGCCTCAGGTAAGACAATATGTTTAAAAGATCTTGGCTCAGGCTTGTGTTTCAACAGATCTAGCTCAAGAAGTGTTTACAAGATCAGTTACAGGACTCATCATATTTGGCTAGCTGAACTACATCTTCCTGGCTTTACTTTCCACACTGGCTGTCCCCATCACCTTGTGACTGGGGCTCCCCTACAGCAAGGTAAACAGGACCTCACACACCCTCCTTGAGGCATCTAGCCAAAACCAGCTGTGAAACCACCCTCCCCAGCAGCACCTAAGACACAGCATAGTCCCAGAGGGGGCAGCAACTCAATGATGCCCAAGCATGTGCTCCCTCCTGGCCATGCATCCCATAGCTGGGCAGGACAGGGGCAATATGACTGGTCACAATAATATTCACCTGAGCTGGTCACTCAAACTCCATTTGTGACCTCATTTCTTTAGCAGAAGGCTGCAAATGTCAGTCCAGGTCTTTGAGTTAAGAAATACAGGGAAGACAGATGTAAAGGGACAGACACAAGATATCAGAACTGCCCATCTGCTGCACCACAAGCCATCGAGCCACCACCAAATCAGACCTTTTCAAGAAGCCATCACCAAATCTTCCTGCTGGAGAGCATTTTGAGACTCAAGGGCTTTAAAGCTGAGGATTAACAAAGGTCCTCTCCCCAGAGTATCTGCGCACATCCCTCAGCAAGCAGCACCCCTGAGAGCCTCGTACCAGAGGACTACACAGACACTTAGCAAAGAGATGTCTTAACCACATTGGCTCTGGAGAAGCAGGCAAAAGATACAGACCTTGAAAATAGTCCCAAAAAAGTGTCCATCTCTCACCCTCATGCTTGTTCCTACTTTCACTTAGGCAAGGAAACACAAATGAGTGCAGACTTACAGACATACCCAAATCACTGTCAATGGTTCCAGCAGAAGTCTTTCCCTTACTGAAGTCCACATGAGAGACACATACAAAGACTGTCCTTAAGGAGCCACCTCTGGGTTTCATACATGCCCCAGCAACCTTTATGAGGAATATCCTCACAGTTTTACAACAGAAATAGTAACAGGCAGGCTTTAAGCTCTGTGAAACTGAGGTCTTCCCAGTCTGGAGTCGCCACAATGGATGCCCAGCAGTCTGCACACAACTAATCCCAATTTTCATCTTGCAACAACAACAAAAAAATAAATCACAGAGGGATTGGCATTGGAATGGGCTGCCCAGGGAGGTGGTGGAGTCACCGTCCCTGGGGGTGTGTTCAAGAGAAGACTGGATGAGGCACTTAGTGCCATGGTCGAGTTGACTGGATAGGGCTGGGCAACAGGTTGGACTGGATGATCTTGGAGGTCTCTTCCAACCTGGTTGATTCTATGATCTCCAGGGACGGTAACTCCCCCACCTCCCTGGGCAGCCCATTCCAATGCCAGTCACTCTCTCTGCCAACAGCTTCCTCCTAACATCCAGCCTAGACCTTCCCCAACACAACTTGAGACTGTGTCCCCTTGTTCTGTTGCTGGGTGCCTGGCAGAAGAGATCAACCCCACCTGGCTATAGCCTCCCTTCAGGTAGTTGTAGACAGCAATGAGGTCTGGCCTGAGCCTCCTCTTCTCCAGGCTAAACACCTCCAGCTCCCTCAGCCTCTCCTCACAGGGTTTGTGTTCCAGGCCTCTCACCAGCTTTGTTTCCCAATGCTGTATTATTGACAGGAAGAGTCACAATTTCTCAAGAAAAAGAAACCACAAAACAATGTAACACACAAGTAGAGCATGGAAAGCAAGGTTTCCTCTTTGCAGATTTAAATGCAATGTCTGAACCCTAACCCAGCCCTCCATTATGCTTTGAGTTCTCTTTTCACTGCTCATATTTTTCAGCAGTGCAAGAATTCCAACTTTCAAAGAAGCACAGTCAGTACTGTTAGAAAAGCAGACATCTCTAGCATAACTTTACAGTGGTCACCTAGACACCTAAGTAACCAGACTTTCCAACCTCTTTAAAAGAAAATCTTACCCATGAAAATGATTTCAGCAAGTGCTAATTACACTTCTCTCATAACAGCCTGGCTAAGTGGCAGCTGTTTTTCCGACTACTCAAAACCTGCATTCATTTTCAAATCTCCTTTACACTTGCAAGTGTTACCAATATTCAGAGCTTAATTATTTTTCTGTTTAATTATTTTCTTTTATTTATTTTTTTTTCTTTTCAATCAGTATAGCTATGTAGAAGCTCAAGAGTGAACACCAGTGAAACTGGAATAAAGCAGCTTCATGTAAGGATCCTTTGTGACCATTGCTTTGTGGAGCAGACAGCTCAGACCACCACAAGAAAATTGTTGTTTTAACAGTTCCAGACATGAATTTTTAAATGCAGACAAGCTCCCAGCCAGTCAGTTCAGCACAAACTGAGATAGGTGTTCCCCCCCTGTATGATTGGCAGGTGCATGTACAGATCCCTAGAGGACAACACCATTCAATCTGACCTTTTCATTTTAAATGAAAAACACTTAAAAGCCTGCTCTCTTCTGACAGATGTACTTTATGTCTTCCCTGTGCTGTGCCAATGGATTTGTTATTTGTTGGTCCAAGCGCCCAGAAATCTCATGTTATCTCCCCTGCTGCTGTAGCCCTGATCCTCAGCTGTTCTGGCACCAAGGGAGCTGTCTGAGGTCTCCACATTCTCCTGCATTGGAAAAAATTAGACTCCTTATATGTAAGCCTCCATTCAGAGTCCAACCCTGGCTTAAAACTCAACTTAGATGCATGAGTGACCTTACACTCGAACGTAGCTCCTGGAGACATAGACTGATCTTGCTATCCTAGGACAGTGATGCCTGGAGGATTTAGAATAGAATAGAATCAACCAGGTTGGAAGAGACCTCCAAGATCATCCAGTCCAACCTAGCACCCAGCCCTAGCCAGTCAACAAGACCATGGCACTAAGTGCCTCATCCAGGCTTTTCTTGAACACCCCCAAGATCTGGCTCCCCACAGCTTTCTGTTTGCTTCTCTGCCTGCTTGGGTTTAATTCATTAAAATTAAACTGCTTATTTCAAAAGTACACTGCTGAAGTTACCCAATTAAAAAAGCACCCAATATAACAAAAGCTAGAGAAGCACTCCCTTCTCTCTGCTGCCAGCAGCAGCACCTGCTCAGGCAGTCACCAACGCAAACAGCAACAGCCAACATGTCCAGCTGCTGTCTTCTGGGAGGCCAGATCCTGTGTCCTTTACACCTATGTTGGTGACCTGTGTCATTTACACCTAACGGGCTGCCCAGGGAGGTGGCAGAGTTGCTGTCCCTGGAGGTGTTGGAGAAAAGTCAGGATGAGGCACTTAGTGCCATAGTCTAGTTGATTGGCTAGGGCTGGGTGATAGGTTGAACTTGGATGATCTTGGGGGTCTCTTCCCACCTGGGTGATTCTATGACTTAGGGCAGATGTGTTGCCAAGGAATTGGGAAAGAATAGCAGGCAAAGGAGTGTTGAGCTGCCAGCTCAGAGGCAGCTGTTGGAGATGAGGAGAGATTCTCAGAGCAGCACAGCAATACCAAAGAGATGGGATCCAACTTTCCCAGATGGAACTGCTATATTATAACAAACAATAAAAATCATTTCGGGGGGGACAGATTTAAGCAGTGGCCAAGGAAGCTGTGACACAGCCCTACCTACAGCATCTCAGCAGCTGGGAGCCATCCGCAGGTTCTCAGCTGGAGCCACTGGGCAATGATTGGGCACTAACCCATCAGAAGGACCAGCAATGTCACACCCCTGTTATTTTCAAATGCACAAGGACAGCTAGAAAAGAAGAGTGGCTAAGGAACAAGAGGAATCAGCATGTCTGTGCCAGAAAGCCTGCAGGTCCCGTGCTGGAGCGACCTTTCTACAGCTGCCAGCAGTGCTGCCTGTCATTTATGTGTCTATAAATGACACCAGGACTGGATCCTGTATTTTCAAGCACAGACTGTCAGCCTCATGCTGTTTGCACTCCCTTAGCCCACTGGAAGTGGAAGATTTTCAAAATAACCTCAATGATTTTTCTTTTTTTCCCCCCACTGATTGCTGTCTGCATGTCACTAAAGCTGGCTGGAGAGACCTTGAGCAAGAGTGGCAGAGTTTCACTCAAGCGCACTCCACCTTCCTCATCAAAGGATAATTGATTTTACTTTCAAGTTCTCATGTAGTATCAGAGCACAAGAGCCTGGGTTTCAAACAAAGGATAGTATTTTGCAAAACAAAAAATGTCCTGTTTCTTCAGATCAGATGCTGGCTGAATGCTGCCCTAACATGCTGCCTCCCTCATCTTTAGATGCTTAGTCAAGAAAAACTGACCAACGGTGACCAAGAGCATGGGTCTCCTCCAACCCATCTCTGGGCAGTATGCTAGTTTGAAGAAAGCTAGAATATTTTGGTGAGAAGGACTAGATTACAGGCTGGGAAAGGAAAACAATGGTGACGTCTACTTTGCTCATAGGCTTGCTGAGATGTATAAAAACAAAAATCAAAACATAGATAACTCACAACTTTTGCTGCTGGTGAGATCCGAGCTACATCTCTCTCTCCTAACCTCACTGTCCTTTTCTTTGACTAATCCACTTTGCTTCCTAACTCCCTGGCTGAACCTTCATTCCTCCTTGGGACTGGGGTAAGGTTGAGAGGGGTAGGGGAAGGTGAAGGGGAAGTTGGAAGTCCCTCCTGGGGGCTCAGGTTTCTGGGAGGGCTGTTGTGTTTCTGTATTACCTTTTACCTTGTATATTGCTGTATATACTGTAAATATCTGCTTGTATATTCTGCTAAGCTGTAAATAATAAGCTTCATTCAATTTCCAGAGCTGGCTGAGTCTAGTCTGGGTGATTTCCAAAGTGTGGGAGGGCAGAGAACACCCAAACCATCACAGGCAGAGTTGGCACTTTTATGCACATTTGTTCAAAGGTGACAGTGGTGGGGAAAGTGAAGACACAAGCACCCAGTGGTCACACCATTCACCTGGCAGGCAGCCCTGCACACTCCCCCGTCCTCCTAGCTGAAGCTAGGTGTGTGAAGGCAGCACAGCTCAGCACCATAGCTCCATTATTTGTGCAGGACAGCCAGGATGCAGACTTCCATAGGAATTCTGCAGATTTTCCTTTCCCCAAAGGAGCTTAATTAATTGCTAGTAAAAGGGGATAGTGATTTATCCCATAACTTTTCAGCACAGTAGTGCAAGTATCATCATGTCTCTTCTATCCTTAAATATTAAGGATAAAAAAAAGCTTTAAGCTCTCCAATTCCATTTTATCTTGACCTGGACAAGTATATATGCTGGACTTGCACTGCATTTCCTTTATCAATTTGCCTATAGGACCAGCAACGACTGTAAAATTGTGCTCTTGGTCTGACCTGGTTCACTCTGACTGCACTCCTGTGTTTCCATGCAAAACAAGAGGATTTTGGCTTGCACAAAGGCAAAGCTGACAATTATACATCTCTCAGCAGCCTCACTGGACCCCATCACTACTCACATGGAGAAACCATTCTTCTTGCCATGTACCTGATGGTTTCCCACCACCACATTTTCTTGGTTACTAATTCTCTGTGTTCTTCCAAGAGTTGCCCACACAACATCCTCCAACCTGCTGCACCTGAACACTCCATTCTGGAAGAGTACACTTGTTTGAAATGGTAGCTGCAGTGTGTGGGTGCAGCATCACACCAAAGGTACAAAACACTTGAGACCAAGAAAGGTCTCTTCAACCTTCTTCTGTCTTCCTGGTGTGATTCACAGGAGCACCTAACAGTGTAACACCATCATCACACCTGTCCTTGCCTACTCCTACTCTACCATACTATGCTTGTCAGCAGGAATTTTGTCACAAGCCCTGAAGCCAGCATTTATGTTACCAGTTTTTATTTTTTCACTTGTTGGTGGGGAAAAACAGAAAAGATCTGCAGAAGCTGTTGGAGACAAAGATCTCTCCAGGACATCCCAGCTGATATTTTCAAAGACTGCCTTGGCACAGCATCAAGGAAGCTGACATCCCACATGCAAGCAAGCGAGACCAGCTCCATGCCAGCCAACAGCCAGGCTCAGAGAGCATTTATGACTTCAATCAGGAAGAAGAAGGAGCAGAGCAGAGAAAGGCAGACTAACATAGTATCTGTCATAACAGCCACAGCCTCATGCCTGGCCACCACCAAGGGAACACAGGCAACAGAGTAAGGAGGTCTCTGTGAGCAACTACAACATCTCAGACAGCACTGGCCACACACAGGTCAGCACTCACCATGACTGCTGTGCATGAGATACCACACTTGGCTTTCAGTCTAGAAACAGGACACACCTGGGAGGTTGTGTGGGAAGAGCTGGTAAATGAAGATCATGTCCTATCAAAGCTGCAAATCTGCTCACAGCAACTTCACATAAGCCATTTGCCTGTAGCCACCATATCTCCAGTTATAACCCCTAAAAACACAGTTGACAGTCACCAAGCCTTTACCAGCATTCAGAGAAGGTCAAGAGAGCCATCAGCCAAGAACAGAGGGCAAGCACAGCAAGCTCAACGGGAACTCGACAGGCCAAGAATGACTGCAGTCACAGAGGGCCAAGGACAGCTTGCTTTTGTCGACCTCTTTTGCTGAGGCTCTCAAAGACGACTAAGCCTCTGACCTTTGATTAAGCCACGCTACTCGCAGGCGAGGGGGTGGCTTGGGGGAGAGGGGACTCAGTAAGAAAGTCGTTATCTCAAGGTCATGGGTTCATACCCTCTTCAAGTTCTTCTTTTCTTAGTCAATTAGAACAGGGGACTTGATCTGCATTAAAAAAAAAACTGTTACTAAGGGCACAGGCAAATACTGCCTTGTGACACTGTCCCTTTGCTGCTCCTTGCAAGCCCCACAGCAGAGCACAGCAGCTTGGGAAGCACACCCCATGTGAACAGAACACGACCCACTTTCACACTCAGGGCAGTAATGCACTGCAGGCATTGCTCCCATAGGGCAATGCTTTAATGCCAGGCTCTGCAACCTGCAGCATGCAGGGGCTGCTAGAGAGTTTCTTTGTATATAGGAGCTAACTTTCCCATCAGACGTGATGGTTTGTGCTGCAGCCACTATCAGCCTCCCTCCAGCATGAGGGCTTGAGCAGGAGTCTGGAAGCACTAAGTCCCACTACAGCTAATTTTGGCACATGGAGTCACAGTGGGTTTGAAAGCAGCTTCATAGGTTCATACCCTCTTCTGCAGGCCAGCAGACACAGCTGCCACTGCCAACCTCCAACCGTGGAGTGGGCACAGCCCTGCAAGGAGCATTATGGATGGAGCTGATCATGCCCCAGCTTCTGTATCTGGTCCTGGGAGAATGTGCTCATCCCTGTGCCACTGCTCTGAGAGGAGCTATGTTCAGATGGTGACAACTGCTCAGATTGCTGTTCCTCAGACACCAGCTGGTGCTGAGAGGCCAAAATCTCACCGTGAGGTCCTGGAGGCACCTTCACACAAAGAAAGCAAAACCAGCATCCATTGGGCTCCAACCCTTGCTGCCAGGGAGGGTGACCACTTCAGACTGGACACCTTCCAGCCCTCAACCCAGCAGTGACATTAGACAGCCTGCCCGATTTGCACTGACAGAGAACTTGTGTAGACACTTAGGACCAGCTGAAGGGAGGAGACCCTCTATCCTCCTCCTGCTGCAGGCCCACCCCAGTGGTGACAAACATGACAAATGTAAAGGTCAAGCAAATGGGGAAGGGAGATGAGAAGAACCTTCCACTATGCCACCAGGCCCAGAACAATGCATGAATCAAAGTTAATGTGTATCTGAAAGCAATTAGTGATAGAAACCAAACAATCTAGGAACCCCAGCTGAGTTCCTGTCAGTGAGCACAGAGAGAGTCAAAACCTTTTGATGGTGGTGGTTTTTAGCCCACAAAAAGTCAAGATAAGAACATGCTCTTGAACATGGGGTGCACACACTTGCTCTTGTCACCCCCCCAAAATGCACCTATTCTGTTTCATATCTTTTTTTCCTAACTCCATAGTTGTTCTACACTCACACTTTGGTCCAAAAGCAGACAAAGAATGTAAGCACAAACTGCCCATGCACTAGGATGGAGCTGTGGGCCCTGTTGGGACCCTCCCATGCATCTTGACCAGTGTGAAAGTAACAAGGCAAAATGGAGGGGTTTGGAAACATGGGAAGCAAGCAGAGCTGCCCTCCACTCACCAAAGATGGTCATTGTTTTGGAGCGGACTGCATATTCTTTTGGCTTTCATTTAGTGGCAAACCAAGTCAACCTTGGTTCATGAGTGAGAAACTATTAGGGACTATGGTTCTGCAGCCAAGGAAAACAAATCTGTACCAGTCTTTCACCCCTGGAATTACTTCTGATTGTCAAGCACAGTTACCAGGGGAATGAACAGCTTTTCCTGCAAGCTCCTCACTCAATTAAACCAATGCAGACAAAAAGGCCAGGCAGCAGCAGCATAGGATAAGTCAGATGCATACACTTGGCACATGTGGAACAACGGCAGCAGGTTCAGAGTAATGAGGGAGAGGAGGAGCAGGTCACAGCATCATCCAAGAAAATGTCCAAGGCACCATCATTAAGATGGTGAATGACAAAAACTGGCAGGATCTGTGCTAAGAGAATACTTCAGGGAGATTTAACAGAGAAGCTAGAAGGATACCCTGGTATCTGGAGCTGTCATCCATTTCTGTTGGATGCTGATAAAGACCCAAGTGAGGAAACACCTAAGAAAAGTCCTTGATTTATTAGCAATCCAGAACTATCCTCTCACTGCCTCCCTCTCCGTGTGGCAGCCTTTCAATTGTAACTCTGCCTTAAAAATCAGGACAGCCATCAAGACAGAGCAGTCTGAAGAAGGCTAAGGGAGGTTATTCTTCTCCTGTACTCAGCACTGCTCAGGCCACACTTTGAGTACTGTGTCCAGTTCTGGGCTCCTCAGTTCAAGAGAGATGTTGAGTTACTGGAACATGTCCAGAAAAGGGTGATGAAACTGGTGAGGGGCCTGGAGCACAGCCCTGTGAGGAGAGGCTGAGGGATCCTCTCCAGGGTGTGCAGCCTGGAGGAGGCTCAAGGGTGACCTCATTGCCGTCTACAACTGCCTGAGGGGAGGCTGTAGCCAGGTGGGTTTGGTCTCTTCTGCCAGGCAACCAGCAACAGAACAAGGGGACACAGTCTCCAGTTGTGCCAGGGGAGGTCTAGGCTGGATGTTAGGAGGAAGTTGTTGGCAGAGAGAGTGATTGGCATTGGAATGGGCTGCCCAAGGAGGTGGTAGAGTTGCCATCCCTGGAGGTGTTCAAGAAAAGCCTGGATGAGGCACTTAGTGCCATGGTCTGGTTGACTGGCTAGGGCTGGCTGCTAGGTTGGACTGGATGATCTTGGAGGTCTCTTCCAACCTGGTTGATTCTATGATTCTAAGGGGAGATCTTATTGATCTCTATAACTACCTGAAAGGAGGTTGTAGTGAGGCTGGTGTTGGCATCTTTTCCCAACTAACTAGTGATAGGACAAGAGTAAGTAGGTTTAAGTTGTGCCAGGGAAGGTTTATACTGGACATTAGGAAAACTTCTTTACTGAGAGAGTGGTCAGGCATTGGAACAGACTGCCCAGGGATGTGGAGCTTCCATGCCTAGAGCTGTTCAAGAAGCTGCAGATGTGGCACTTCAAGATATAGTTTAGTGGTCATGGTAACTGAGTTACAACAGGACTCAATGATCTTAAAGATCCTTTTTCAATCTTAATGATTCTGTGGTTCTATGACATATTCATCGATGTGAATGCTTGACCATGACCCAAGCCAACATACTGTATTATCCACAGACAGCTGTACCTGCCTTGCCAGATTTTACTGCATGAAGCTAGGATGGTGGCACACTGTCACCTATAGCTTACAGCCCACTTGTGGTCTGCTAACTTGAGTCATACTGCTCTCCTCCTCCACTTTACCCCATCTGGTTGCACAACTGAATTTTGCTGACAAGCTAGGCTAGTGCAGCCCTACCAGAAGCTCCCAAGTACTATATGGGTTGCCCTTTGCAAGGAGAAACTCACTGACCCTCAACCCTGCATCCCACTTGGGCTGCTAATCACAGATTCTCAAGCCCATTGATTTCCAGCAGATTCCCAGAGGCCAGAAGTCAGCAGATCAGCCACCCAAACTCCATGTGGCAAGGGACTTTGCAGCAAGTTTCACATTTCTCTTAGGTGTCACTCCATCGCACACAGGCTTCCTTTAAGGGCTGAGAAAGGAGGCAACAAGCATGCACAGCTCACAAACTACACTGATATGAGCTGAGAGGGAGACGATCTCCTGAGGAAGGATAGAGAAGAGCCCTAATAAGTTTGTTAACAGGACTGTAGGTGGAAATGGCTTGCAATTGCAGGGATATAGGAGCCCTAAGTTCCTGTGGATTCAGAATTGCTTTGCACCAAGTTGCAAGTCTGGGACACACAGCTTTTGCTCTGCCAGAAGCTCCCCTTCTCTCCACAGATTTCAGTACTTACCAGGTCGCCATCTTAGACACATTCTGCTAACACTCACTTTTTACATCCTTTTCATCTTCCCTCATAATCAGTCTCTATATTCCCAAGTCAATTGCTTCGCTCTTCTCTCAACATTCTGTGCTATAACTTCCTCATCCAGGGCAGGAACTCCTTGTAACCAGACACTGATACCTAAGTGCCACCTGTGCTCTCTAATCAGGTTCAGAGGTTCAACACACAAAGTCTGACAGACTCATTACTCTCTTTTGGGTAGTGTAAACAAGAAGCAGGCTCAGCCCTAGACATTACAGGCAAAACTTAAGAGATATGGACAGCACAATAAAATGTTTTTCATATGGAAGCCAAAAATTAGGAGAAGGATGACCAGGCACCCAGAAGCATATCGACTTTAAACCCAGAATTACTCATGTCTTTCAGGTCTTGTCTCCTTCTGAAGATCAAGAGCATCTAGAATAACTTCAACTACACATCAGCTACAATGTGCACAACTAAAACACAAAGAAAATATTCCCATTTTAGCAGGTGCATTTACCAAGACAGCTGGATTGGTTTATTTTTATATATATATATGTTTGGGGTGTTTTTTTTCTCCTCTACAAAGCAGATTATCCAGTGTGGGACTTTCTGGTAATACACAGAAAGCTCTGTACATCCACTTCCACTCAAGAAACTGGGCACACTCTTAAGTATAAATCAAATAATGTGAGACATGAGAATTTTATCAAGAGCTGTTGCAAAAAAACCCAAAGGTTGCTTGTGCCTCATTGCACTTCACCTTCAAGGGATGAGGAGCAGCTAACACAGGCAGACAGCTGTCCTGACAAAAAAGCTGGAACAGATCATTTTTACTAGTGCTTCTTGCACATGACAGCATGACCCAAGACCTAAACCACCACCTCAGACACGCAAACACATACAGACCAGAGGCCTGGGCAACAGCATCCAGGGAGCTCCAGCAAGGCAGAGCCAGAGCGGTGCAGCTACATGTGTGACACCCTGGTGAGTGGCCTGACTTCAAACAAGGTGGGGCACTGCCAACACAGAAGAGCACTGCAAAACACTGCAGCACAAGTCCTCTCTTTTCTTAATCACAGGGTACATCACAGTAAGACAATACACTTGGCAGTGCAAAGGTGAGGTGATACCAACTCATTTGCCCTGCATCCTCTGTGAGATCTGACACCCATCTGTAAAAACAGTGACCACAAAATACTGACCGTAAGTTGTGTGTGCAACATAGGGATGGAAGCTACAAAGAATAACTTAGAAGTGAACCCACCCTACAGGGATCCTTGTGTGTAGTAAGGCAACAAGCTCTGCTCTCGTAGCTACTTCTCCTCCTACTCTACAACAGAGTCCTTAAAACCTTCACTGATTTCCCCAGCCTCCACACATCCAGAGTTCACAACTCTCCCACACAGCAGAGCAATGCACGCTGTGCCAAGCCATGGAAGGAGGCATGCAGGCACTCCACAAGCTGCCATCCTTTCACCCAGACACTGAGTATCAAGGTGGGTGGAGTGCCTTGGAAAGATATGCTCTTTTTTATTGTTTTAAGTTCACCTGCTGCTCTGGCCTCATTCCCAAATCTCATTTGCAGAGGGAGACACTCAAAGAGGCAGTACCCACCAAGAATGCCACAATCATTCCTGCAGCAATGTGGAGCTCCAAGGTGTTACTCCTAACTTCAAAAATACATTTCTGCCCCATGGCTTGTCACTTACTGCCACTGTCAGAGGTGTGCAGCCTGCCTGCTTCACTCAGTATGATCTCCTGCACTGTATGAGGCCGACTCTTCATTGAGCAAGGCCATGGCCAGTCCACATGCTAGACCACTGTTTCAGAAGAAGAGAAGACAGACATCTCCCCAGATAATTTTAATCCTTCTGCCCTATGTGTCTGTCTTGGGAGCAAATTAGGATTCAGGTACAGGACAGTGATTAAACACTTGCTTATCTTTGGGCACATAAGCAGCTGCAGAAAGTTCAGCTGGATTACTCATACACTTGAACTTCAGACTTACTCTGCAGACGGTTCATCAAATCATCCTTAAATGGCAAAGAAGCAATGCTGTGTTTTCCAAGCTTGGCTCTGCATCCCATGGAAGTCAAGAAAGAAATGGATTCTCTGAAAAAGCACCAAAGTGGAACTGGCTAGGGAAGGCACAATTCATTTTCCCAAGAAATAGCCTGCAGGATCAAGAGTGATGAAGGACCACAGCAGCTTTAAAGGAAGCTTAAACTATCTGAAAAAAAAAGTCTTACTATACATGGGAAAACAAGCCACTGAGGTGGTGTCTGGGAGATGATGTAGAGTCCCCATTACCCTTTTTCTACTCCTCAAAATATGTTTTTGTTTATAAATACCATCTGGACCTTAACCACTTCTGTGGCTCATTTCTGGACCTCTCCACCACCACATTTTAGACTCAACGGCACCAAACTGTCCTGGTGTTATAACTGACAGAAGCAAAGACCAGCTTCCATACTAAGCCAGGCATCTCAATAGCCAAGTGAGATAAGTACAGGCCTTCCCCCTAGTCAGGGATAATGATGATTATGTATAAGAGCCATGTAAGAGCAGAAAAGATGAGGAAGATGGACTGCACAGATAGGCATAACTGCAATAAGCAGTTTGAAGTAATCTGCAGAGCTGGGTGGACAGCATGCTAACTTCATTCTGTAATTACCAGCAATTCAATTCATCCTTTTTCCTGTTTGATTATCAGTTGTGACTGCAAACTAAAGAGAACACCAACAGTCTAGCTGACTTTTTCTCTCCCAGATTTCAATGGCAGGGATGATGCAAGATTCCCAAGCTCACTTCTCTCCAAATGTGCCCCATCAGTAAAAAACATCCAGAATAGTTTTCCTTCATCTGAGGAAGGCACTGCAAAAACAGTCCCCCACCACTTGCAAAGCACTCCAGTGAAAGAGCAAAGGATGCTCAAAAAAAGCAGAAAAGGAAATTAGTAATTCTACACTCAGTCCAGAGTTTGAATATTATGTAGTGAACAGGGCTGGGGCCACACACTATACGAACAAGAAACGTCACAGCTGCTCTTTAAGTGTCACCTTCCACTCCAGGCACAAAGAGTAGGTGCTCTGGCAATTAAGTGGCTGTATCAACCTACCTACTTGCAGAGGAGGCCAAATTAAGGTTTCTTCAGTGTCCTTAATTCTGGCATTTTGTGGTGTTGCAGCACTCAAAGACTTTGCAACTTTAACACCATCCTTCTAACCAAGTTTGCTGCCTGTCATTAACTACAAGGCTGAGACACGGCTGCCTCAACCATTATCTGCTCTCAGGAAATCTAGATTAAAGGCTTGTCTTGGCCACCGTAATAGCTTGAGGTATCTCTCCAGATTGCCCAAACCCATGGTCTCCACCTCAAGTGATGAAGTGTGTTAAATTCAAGCCAGCTGACCTCCTTCAAGGCTGAGCTGAAACAGGAATGTGGTGGATACCCAGGCGAGTGAGGCAGGGGAGATGCGGCAGCTGGAGTTACAACCACTTATCAACTGCTAATCCAACCACTCTCTCAACCCAGTCACTGCATACTACAGAGTCTGCGAGATTCCTTGCTTTCATCCAAGCTTGCCTCATTAAGTGAAGTAATTCGAGTTTGTTAAGGTGAGGTAATAAACTGCTGAAAGAGAGAGCTCCTTAGGGTACATGCACAGGGCACACCAAAGATGCATGTGCGCGTTACCGAGATAGAAACCACCGCAACTGGAGTACACAGCAACTGCAGCTTGCAAGCCACCTCTAGATCACCCCAAGTTTCTCTTCCAAAAAAGAAAACCTTACCAGCCTAAGCTCCACACAGCCAGCAACGCTGCTGAAAAAGCCTTAGAAGATGCTCTGTTATGCTTAACTAAGGTTTGGAGCTGGATCACTTCTGTCTCCTCATGTAGGGCATCCCTACCCATCCCACTGGGCTCCACAGCCCCTTCTTCAAGGTCAGCAACTCAATCTACCAGTCTCTTCCATCCACAACAGAGTAGCTGCATCCTGAATCCTCCTCAGCAGCATTACAGCCCCCAGCTGCACAGCCTGGGCAGAGGCTCTCCAGATGGAGGAGAGACCAGGAGCACAAAACAAGGAAGAAGAGGAGACTTCAGCTATACACAATGAGATCCACTGGCCTAAAAAATGTGAATGGGAAGGGGAGTTACAAATTGATACATAAAAAAAGGACTTGAATGTGTAATTCACAGCTAACAAGATAGTTTGCTGAATGTTAATTAAATCCTCAGTGTCTGTTACCAACTGCAGAGATCAACTCATTTTTAAATTAAGTAAGCAATAAATGCTTAGATGAACTTCTATTAAATTTCACCCAGTGAATGAAGTATGTGAGGCTTTTAATAGACATTAAACAAGACAGTTATGGCAAGTTAGTTGATATTTTATTACCTAAAGATAATGGCCATAGTAAATCTCAACTAACTCTTACACTGGTGGCACAACCATCCAAGACCTGGCAGAAGTCTGCCTGCCTTGAAGCATCACTGGGCAACAGTAGTGGGGGGAGGAAGGTGGCCAAATGGTAAGTGACATCTGCTTAGAGGATGCTCAAGTGCATAAACCCACTAAGGCACAAAACAGAACCCCTCTCACCCAGGTCTGGAAACACTGAAGAGGGCTCACAGAGGCTCTCACATGGAAAAAAAAAATCCTGGCATAAATCAGAGATCCTCACACACCCAAATAAAATGAAGCAATTTACAGGGTTGTCAAGGAATTATGACATTCCCTCACAGCATCAAGGGCTACAGAAAATATCCTGCCTAACAGCCTGCAATGCTCAAAAACTGCTATCTTTTTCTAAGAAAAGGTTATCAGCAGCCCACACCTCCACCAATGTTTGTTTTCCCTTCCTAAGCATATTGCAATAGGAGTGCTTCTGAGTGACTCACACGTGTGTCACTGTCACCCACAGATCCTAACGACAGATACTGACAGTCTAAAATGACAGAGACTTGCTGACACCAACTTAAAAACGATCGCTTTCATGCCAGCTCTTGTGTGTGCCCAGAATGTGATCGAAACCAGCTCTTTGAGATGAAAGTAGAATCTCTATCAAGGTGTCTCTACCTTAATCACAACAATTAAGTGTGGGTAGCAGGGGGGAATTTTTTAGGTCTGGACTGGGTATGTTGCAAGTTCTACCTCCCCTGCTGTGCCCAAAAGCAGGACAGAAAGACCAGAGCTTTGCATCCTTCTAAGCCCCTTCTTCTTGGGCAAGCACAAACTTTCAGAAAGCTCTTAATCCTTGTGGGGTTTTTCTGGTCTGTGGTTTTCGGTTTGATTTGCTGTTGTTTTTTCTCCGTTTGTTTTCTTTTTACAAAACAAAAAGCTTCCTAAATAATAAAGATGAAAACTCAGAGCTCTTCAGACTTTATCAATGCTCTCCTCCAGCATCTCAATGCAATGTGAACATCAAATGCAACATCTTCCTGCCAATCTCTCCTCTGGAAACATTCCTCACAGGGCTACTTCAAATCTTGTACTTCCCTACATATAAACCACACTCTTTAAAGCTACTGTCCTTTGCAAGTCTGTTCCTCTGATAACCCACATCCTTAGGCACGATACGGTTTCCATCTCCTCCACTCCTACCTGCCTTTGAAGCATGGCTGCAGTTCCAGCAAGCTCTCAAGCTTTTAGCAGAAATACTCTGCTCCAAGAGCAAAAGCAAAGGGAGATGACGAAGCTAGCAGGGTAAGCAAGCACTTTGTGGATAACTGAAAGCAGGCAGAAGCATCACTGCCTTGCTCACACCCATAGCAAACACCAATGTTACATGCCACGTGTCAGACAGGCCACGCAGGCTTGGTAGTATCCATCTTACTTTCCTGAAAGCTTCTACCAAAAAGTATCACCTCTAAAAAGCACAGATATACTTAAAGGAACTGTGCATTTTTCTATCAGCCCAATGCCATGTTTAAAATCTCTCCATGCATCCACAGGGACTTCAGTCTGCGTGAAGGAATTACCAAAGCTACCACAGACTGCAAATGGATGGGAGAGCATGGATGATTAACCAGAAAGGAAACGCAGCATGGTGTTGGAACAGCTGGAGCAGAGGGTGAGTGCTGCCCAGGGCCACATCAGAGCCAGAAGATTTTGTTAGGAGAAAGGCAAAGCTTTGTGGGTCAGGCTTTCAGGTGTCTGATGAGGAACAAAATGCTACTAAGGACACATTGTTCACACAATTGTGATGGAGAAATGGAATAGAGAAAGCACTGTGGACACCCTGAGGGTGTATGTTTCCACAAAAGCATGGAAACTGTTTTCTTGTAAACAATTTGTCATCCACTCAAGGTAGTGCTTTTCTCCAGCTACAGTCAGCACAGAGAAGTTTCAGAGAAACCTGCACCAGTCTCTTCTTTCCAATTGGATGTCTATAACATAAAAGTTGTCATCATTAACTTGTATACATAGAATCAACCAGGTTGGAAGAGACCTCCAAGATCATCCAGTCCAACCTAGCATCCAGCCCTATTCAGTCAACCAGACCATAGCACTAAGTGCCTCATCCATACTTGACATTCATACAACCATCCCATCTCCTTTCTAGACTTTGCTAAATTCTTGTCCTAAGCAACGCTGTGTGACAAATGTCACCATTTAGTTACATGAAAAGGCATTTAATTTTGTTCACTTTAACCCTGGCTTGCAGTGGTATTCCTCTTTCACAGCACTGAGTTTCTGTGGCACCTTCCACACACCTTTTATATGGGAGCAATCTCAATATACCAGTCAAATTCTCTCAGGTTTTCCAGCTCCCCAGCACTTTTACTATCCCTCTCCAAAGCTGCATACACTAAATTTCACTGATCAGAATGGAGTCACTGAAGTTTTATAGTCAGGCATTATACAGACCAGGCAACAGTCAGGCTTCAAAACTGAGTGGTGTCTCTCCTCTGACCATGGACCTCCAAACTGTGATTCATACTATGAGTTGTAACTAGAAATACATACAGCCAATACAAGCTAACTCAGGTGGAGGAAAAACCAACCAACCAACACAACACAACTGAAAAAAAGACCAATTAAACTTGACAATTAGAGAACAGCAGGGCTGAGGGCCCCATTAGTAGCAACCAGCATCTCGCTGGAGCTGCAGGCAGGATTAGACACTGAGGGCAAAAGCTTGCTGCCAGGCTGCCCTATGGCCACTGCCCTACAAGATCACTTACTGACAGCCCATCCCACAGGAAAAGATGAAGCTAACAAAAGCTAAACAATTGAAAGAGGGGAATAACAGGGATAGTAAACGTAGGAGTGATAAGATGGAAGGTCATGAGGTGGGCTGGGACAGCCAGAGCAGACCAACAGGCAGGGTGAAGTGTTGAACAGTAGATCTTCATCCTCAGATGGAAATACTTTCTGAGGGAAGTCCCATGTTCTAGAGTATTATTATTTAGCCTTGCTTGGGCAAACCTTGCTGCTACAAGGGTGGGGATAACCAGAAAGTCCCTCACATCCCCAGACTGCTGCTGCACAGCAGGATAGACTATGCACAGGACAGCAATCAACCGTTTCCAACATGAACACTGTTGCGTTGTGAACATAGAGGTGAAATGTTCTGTTCCTTTCCTCCGTTCTCCTAATATCCCATGTATGCAATTGCTTGGTGAGCCAGCACGAGTTGCATCATCCAGCTCCCAGACATCCAGGGACCTTCCTGCTCTTCCTCAGGTGTTGCCCCAGAGAATAGAATCAGTCCATAGATTCTTCCATAGAATCAGTCACAGAATCATAGAATCAGCCAGGTTGGAAGAGACCTCCAACATCATCCAGTCCAACCTAGCACCCAGTCCTGGCCAATCAACTAGGCCGTGGCACTAAGTGCCTCATCCAGGCTTTGCTTGAACACCTTCATGGAAGGCGACTCCACCACCTCCCTGGGCAGCCCATTCCAATGCAAATCACTCTCTCTGGCAGCAACTTCCTCCTAACATCCAGCCTAGACCTCCCCCAGCACAACTTGAGACTGTGTCCCCTTGTTCTGTTGCTGGTTGTCTGGGAGAAGAGACCAACCCCACCTGGCTAAAGCACAAACTCCACAGGTAAATGAACCCAAGGAAGTAAAGAAATTCTCCAATTTAGAGTGTTTCCAAGAACTAAACACTTTTGTGTGAGATCTTGCATTTCACACGGGTCAAAATCACTTCATGCACAGGGACTGAGGTGGTGTGAGTTATGTAGCAAGACAATGACTCCTGCAAGCTTTTATCAATCACAGAGCAAGGCTAAAGTACACCAAACAGGAGCACAACCCAAAGGCCAAACAAAGGGCCCAACTCACACAGGTGCAAGAAAGAAAAACAGTCAACAAAAAAACGCAAACAAAGACTAAAACTTCAGAACAAAGCAGGAGGATTCTCAACACTGAAGTTGTTTCACCAGCTGGGCCAAACTGCACCTCGAGGTACAGTCGCCAGAGCAATTACAGCACGAGTTTCTCCATCAACACCTCCTACTCGAGAGCACTGCCTTCTCCTCAGCAGAGCCCCAGGGCGTGGAGAGTGCTCCTGAACAATGGCAGAAGAAAGGTCTGCCTGTTCACTAGGGGAGGGCAAGGCCAGGGGGAGGGGGAAAATTATAGAGGCATTACAAAAACAAAGGCCCTGGGTGACGTAAGGCTGTGGGAAACTTTTACGTCCTTACCTGCTGGGGAAAGAGGGGGGCTCCCCTGGCGTATAAAAACCGGCCAGGGCTTTACTCAAGTTGCTATTTACTCCCGTGTCCCGGTGGCGGGGCGGGCGAGAGCCCGGTGCTGCCGGGAGGCAGCGCTGGAGAGGCCGCGCTGGAGGCGGCCCCCGCCCCGCACTGCCCCAGCTCAGGTGCACCTGCGGCCGACAGCCTCGCGCCACGGAGCACCGCGTGCGGGGGTGAGTGCTTGAGCCCGGCCTGCGGCCAGCGCCAGCCCGGCGTAAGGCGGGGGCGTGCAGCGGAGCCACTTAAGTACCGGGAAAGTTTCTCCCTGCCCAACACCCCTAGGGCTGCCCCGCCCCGCCGCCCGGCTCACACTGCACCGGGCCGGGCCGGGCCGACCCTCCCTCCGGCGGCCGCGGTGCCCCGGGCGGAGGGAGGAGCCAGGCTCGGCCCCCCCCTCCCCAAGCGGCCGGAGGCGCTCCCCGCCCCGGCCGGGGGCTCCAGCTGTTGCACAGCTGCCTCAGAGCAGTGAGGGGAGAAAGAGGAAGGGGGCAAGTTATTATCTGCAACAATACCTCGGGGGGAGGAGGCAGCGAAGGCGAGAGCGGCGGCAGCGGCAGCGGCGGGAGGGGGCGGCGGGGGGGGTGGGGCCGGGGGCGGAGACGGGGCCACGGCGGTGCCCAGGACCGCCCCGCCGCGCCCGCCCCTGGGCCCCGCCGCCGGCCCCTTCCGCCCGCCAGCTCTTTCCGCGCTCCGCGCCGCTGCCCCGCTGAGTCTTTGGGTACCTCCACCCCGCCGCACTCCAACGGCCGGCTCCGCCCGCATCCCTCCCCTCCGGTCCTTCCAGCCGCTCCTGCGCCCCTCTGCGTCCCCTCGGGGCCGCGGCGCTCCCGCCTCCCTACCTTCGGGCCTTACCTCCCCTCGGGCGGAGGAATTAGGGGTGGGTGTCAGCCCCGAGCTCAATGAGCCCCCTCCCCTAGAAACAAAAAGCGGCGGTCGCTGCCTCCTTCCCCGCCGGGCTGCTGCGTTCTGCCCGGGGCTGACGTCAAGGACCCAAATTCCTGCCTTTCCCCGCAGGCAGATTTGTCCATGTAAGGGCCGGGGCTGGGGCCGGGAGTGGGGCGGCCGCAAGGCGGGAGGGGGCTGCGGCTGAGTGCGGCTGCAACCGGTACCTCTAATTGGGGCAGCTGGGCAGCAGTAGGGCTGGAAGCAGCCCCGGCCCTGCGGGCAGCCCAGTCCTGCCCTCTAACCCGCGGGATTAGGCCCAGGGAAATGCTCTGTGGTTCGCAATATTCAGCTGCTCAGAAGAATTTTGTTCAGCGCTCCCGTAGGACGTTCTGGGTGCTTTTCCAAACAACTTTTCCTCTGTTCTACCTCTGTTTGGGGACATAAAAACGTGAGGAAGGCTAAAAGGTGCTCAGAACTTCAAAAGAGGTGCCTGTGCACAGACTGAAGACAGAATCTATTGAGCGTACTAAGGAGACAGGGAAGGGAAACTTTCCTGACTTTTCCGTTCGATTGTTTTGTGGCTATTTTTACTGCCCGCAATTAAAATAACAGGAGCTTTGAGTGCGATTGTTTTTGTAATGGAATGCTACCCCTGAAGTAGCTGTTGGGTACCTGCGTTTTGCCTGAAGAGAAGGGGAAGACAAAAGGGTTCCACTGCATCCAGGCAGTGAAAGGGAGAGTTGCCAAGGCTTGCTCGTCTGGAAAGAGATTTCTGGATGAGTTTTTAAGTACTCGAAATGTATTTAATTTTGACAATAAAGGGCTCTGCTGTGCACATTCAGAAGATGTTTACAATCTTACCCCGTTACAGCTTTGATGTCCACAGTCGCTGCTTGACAGCCCCAGGAGGGACGGTTTGCACATAAGGGCCCAAAAAAGGACAGTAAGTGGCTAAAAGATTTCAGAAGCTGGAGTGCAGAGTTCTGATTCAGCCTCCCTCCCCCTTCCGAAACGTCTAAAACAAGCGTGCTCTCGGGTTGGCCAGAGTGCTCTGGAGACCCTAGAAGATGCCATCCTAGTGGGCTCCCCTTCCCCACAGGCTGTGAGCAGGGGAAACACGACATACCCCAAATTTAGTCCTCAGTGCAAATCCCCTAGCCATGGCTGGTCTGCTGTCTTGCACTGGCCCTGTGTACCAGGGGTGCTAAATTCTTCCTGTGGGATGGAGAGGGTTGCCAGGGCCAGATGCTCTCTCAGAAGCGGTGCAGCTAAATCTGCCTGAGCCTGTCAGTCACAGCCACAGACGTTTTCTAAGCATTATGACTGTGACTAGAAATACCCGAGCCTTGTCTTAGCCGCCTACCCTGTGTTTAAACCCTGCTGAGCTCCCAAACCAGAGCACAGTAGTGTGTGAGTCACCAGGGCCCCAAGCCGTAGGTGTACCTAGAGTGCTGATAGCGCTCTGTGAGCCTGGCCTGTTGTGAAAGATGTGGGCATGTCTGCTTTCTAAAGCATTGGTGGGTGAGAGACTGTAGCACCAGCACAAGCTGAGCAGCCAAAGCCTTTGCCTGAGGCCCTGTAAATCTGGGTGCAGCTCTCTCCCTGGAGAATCCGCAGTTCATGTGTCTCCCTGCAGCTGAGTGCTGTGACCACAGGGCTGTAAGGTAGTGCTCTTTCTTCATCGTGCATCAAGATCAACTCAGATATCTCCCACAGATATTTTCTGCCACAGGGGGCAGGTGGTCATCACAAGGGACTTCTGGCATTCGGTCAACCTCAGAGTAGTGGGGCTCTCAACTGAGCCCATATTTGGAATGCTCCAGAGAGGCAGATTTCCAATGGGACTCTTCCCTGGTTTTATTTTGTTCACTCTTTCTTGCAAATGTGCAAGAGCTCTTGTATTGCATCAACTGGTATCTGAAAGCTTAAATAAACTATTTGGCCTAAGATGACAGACAAGTGTTCTCCATTTAGTATTTCAGAGAAAACCAGTGGTCAGATATTTTCCTTGTCCCATATCCAACAATTATTGCTTCTTTATCCATCAAGCTTATGCAATTTTCCAGTTCCGTTAGCAGAAGAGAGAATATTTTGCGCATCCATCGCAGCCTCCTTTGAATGATCCCAAAAGTTTTAAGCTTTGAGCCTCCAGAGTATGAGATAGTAGCTGCTGCTACATCCATTTTGCAGGTAGATGATCTGTGACTAATCCTCTGCAGCACAGCAGCAGAAGTTTGATTCGCAGCCCATTACCCTTGTAATGCACTGCCCAGAATGGTCACTGTCTTGTCAAAAGCACAGCATGGATTTTCTGGGGTTTTTTTCAGTTTCCTGTCATGACCAGTATCATACACTTTGGAAACGATAGTAGAAGATTCAAGGTGTTGAGCCTGGCTGTGAAAATCTGCTCTCTGCCTGGAAAGAATCAAAAGTACTGGCAACATGCAGTCATTCCTTTGGTAATATCTACCACACCCTGCACTGTAGCAGAGAAATGAATTAAACAGCAAAACCTGAAATGCCTGACATTGCACAGGCCACTTGCTAGGCACAAATACAGGAGTCAGCCTGGACCAATATTCATTCAAGTAAATGAATTTTTTTAGTGGTTGAGGTGCATGGCTAGAAGCCTGGAAACCTGGCCTCTGTTCTCACTTTTCCTGTGTTATATGATTTTAGACCAGCGAGTTCACCTCTCCATGGCTGGAATATCCCTTATAAACCTGCAGCACAAGGTTTAATGCAAGGAGTGACACATTATGACCTCCTGTCACTGCAGGCAACTCAATTCTCTGGGAAGTTTCCAGAAGTCACCTGGCGAAACCTTGCTTTTCAGAGTTTGGATCTCTGCTTTTTGGTGAGATTTCAGATGCAAGATATAAAACCAAACAAAACAAACAAAAAAAACCAGGAAGGAATAGCCCTTGGGAGCGTGTGGGAGCTCACCCTTCAAGGCTCAAAGCAGGAGCATCATTGCCTAAACCATACCTACTTTGGTTCACCTACCTTGCTCTGGAGGATCCATTCCAGAGCAGTTAGGAAAACGTTTCCTTATCTCTAACCCAAGTAATTTTTGCTGCAATTCAGCTCTTAATCAGATGAAGTTGCGGGGATCTGACGTATTCCTTCACTAGTAACAATTCCAGAACAACAGGAAAGTCGCCCACCTGGTGAACTAATCCTTGCGTGGGTAAAAGCCAGAGAGGCTGGAAAACACACTAAGCATGTGTTCTTGGGAGAGCTGCCACCTCATTTTCAGACAAAGATCAGATGCAATTAGCCTTAGATCAACTGGAGACTCCTCTGCCCCAAACCACAACAGTTTTCACCCACCTCACTGTGAGTACTCCCACTTAAGATACATGCTGCAGTGGCGCACTTGACCCTACAGCTTCCAAAGGGCATTCTTGGAAGCACATGTAAAATCTGAGCTCACAGCAACGGCATTCCTGTGGCACTGGGGAAGGAATGAGGAAACGCCAGCATAGATACTAGGCAGACAGCAGAGAGAAGACTCACCCTGCAAGTTTGAATTCATTTCCAATCAGGGTGCATGTTCCTGATTTAGAGATACACATGTGTTTGCTGCCTGTTGGAAGGAGTCTAGGAACAGTCATGGGCCAAGCTTTGTCGTTGCCCGTTTTACAGGCATGTTTGCATCCAGACAGGAATGCAAAGCACGTACTGGACAGGCATTACTAAATCACAGATTGCTTGCAGTGATTGAATCTGGGCCAAAACCCTGAGGGAATCTTCACTGAGAAGTAAAATTTCCAGCAACCTCCCCAGCTTTTCGTAAGCACATCAGAGATAGTAACAATCAGCAAACCCTGCATCTCTCTACGCACCTTTGAGTTGCACATCGTTCACCAGGTGCTCAGTTTTACCTGGCAGTCAGTCCTATCTAATTCTGTATCATTTCATCGTTGGCCATGCTGAGTTTTGGGTAGCTCAGGAAAGTGCAAACTTCCCTGCACCTATTTCAGACTCTGCTCCATCCACTGTTCAGGCTATAGCTACCTGTCTCACGCACAGAAGGAATGGTAAAGCTTTGTCAAACTGCTAAATCCCAATGCTGAGAAGTGCAGTTTTGCAGTGTGCCAGTGTAGCATACTTAATTTTGAGGACATACTTAAAACTAATTTGAACCCAGAGAGATTTTAGCTTAGATTTAAACATTCTGTTGAACAGAGGTGGATTTAGGGATTGGAGTGTTTTGCTGGACTGGATCTTTGGTGAACGAAGAAGGAGATTTACTAGTGCCTAGAAGAAAGAAGTGCCTGGAGCTCTGTGGCCACAGGCAAGTCATAACTACCACTACTCCATTTCTCTAATCAATTTTGGTGAAATCAGCACACAGAAGAAGCTGACAATTGCATTGAAATTCCTCACTCTCTGGGTCTCAGCTTAGTGGGAGATCAGAAATAAAAAGTTTATAGTATGTCCTCAGAGTGATGTGATATAATTAAAGCAGAACTCACCAGACATTGTGTTTTACACCATCTGGTATCTTGCTAATGGTGTCTCATGTCCAGATTTTAGCACGAGCACTTTGATTTTGAGGAAGGGAAATGGTAAAATGCTTCATGGAATCTGCACTGAATAAACAAAGTACCTCCAGTCTCAGAAGAAATGTTTGTGGCAACAAATATTTTGGGGGACGTTTTTGCATAGACTCTGACCTCCCTGTTGAGAATCAAAGCAAAAATATTGAATGTACTAAGCAGATGTCTTCTCCTAGTGACAGCAAGACAAGCAGAGACAGCTGGTTAGAAGAACAACAACAACAAAAACACATCATCATTCCTGCTTTGGCTCCAAAAAAATCTTGGACTTGTTGTCAAGGAAGAAAGCTACGTATGTAAGAAGCCAAGAAAGAGACAAATATTATTGAATGTGGTAGCATTTTAGTGAATGTGCTGGAAATAACTTAAGTAGGAAGAAAAACTGGATGCGCTCCATTGTTTATTAAAAGAATGCCTCTACTTATTCCCACAGGGACCTCTAGCCTATACAGTCATTAGCACATTGACAAGATGTAGGTTTTAAATATGTTGCCTCACTCATCGATCTCATGGACTTTTCTTCTAAAGTAAATAAAGTTACAGCACGTGAAAATGTGTGCAGCCATGTAAATAGCATCTCGGCAAGCTAGAAATGCCAGCGGGGAATTGTGAGCGTAACTCCTTCAGTCAGGGTGTAAGTGCAGACATACCTAGAGAGATCTGAGGTATTAGGAGGGGAGGAGGAGAACAGAAAATGAGATTCCCCCTGGTGAAATATATGAGACATAATCCACACACATTAAACAAAAACTTACGACGTGAAGAGTTGTTCTGGATGAACAGACTGAGCTGCAGTGTCTGCTGAATAAGGCAGTGACCCTCTGCCCTCCCTGCTCAGAGGTGGTACACTCTTCCTCTTGATAGTTTTCATCTGAACAAAACCTGAACTTTCTGCTTGGCCCCTGGGCATTTCCATTTCCCTGGGCAGACTTGTGTTGAGGCAGAACCTCTTTTTCAGCAAGGGGTGTAAGTTGCAGCACAAGAGGTACTGCCTCAACACAAGGGGGAACTTCTTTACTGTAAGGGTCCCAGAGCACTGGCACAGGCTCCCCAGAGAGGTTGTGGAGTCTCCTTCTCTGGAGACTTTCAAGGCCAGTCTGGATGTGTTCCGCTGTGATCTGTGTTAGATAGGATTGTCCTGCTCTGGCAGGGGGGTTGGACTCAATCTCTTTGGGTCCCTTCCAACTCCTAGCATCCTATGATCCTATGATGCTATGAAGAGCTGTAAGACTGATGGGAAGAGTTTAAGAAATCAGAAGCTGTGCAGTTTAACTATGCCAAAGATGAGTAGCTTGAGGTAGGCATGCCAGGAGGACTAAGCAGGCCCAAATCTCATACCGTAAGAGAGTACTCTGGTCTGGATTTACTGTCTCAGGAGGTGTCTTCAATTAAGGGCTTCAAAATCTCTAGCCATTTCCCACAGAGCTAGCTCCTTAATATGTTAAAGCCTTGAAGAAGCAAGAGTTTAAGATGATCTAAGAGAAGGGAGTTGAGAGGTGTGACCAATCCAAGAGACAAGCTTGTAAACAGAGGACAATGAAGTGAAAAGTGAAGGACATGGCTGCTGGGTCTCCGGTTCTTGGCTGCCAGCTTTGGCCATTCTCAGCTATGCGATTAAGCAGTCTGTGTACTATCATTTTTACTTGTAGGAAAAGAAGTGTTCTGCAAAATAAGGTTTCTGCAAAATAGGGTTTCTGCAAAATAGGGTTTCTCTGCAACAGAGCAGATACAAGACCTTGGGAAAATTGCAGACTGAGCTAAGCTGGAAACAGCTTCCACCATTTGCCAGTATCTTGGAGAGTCTGGAAGATTTCACATATCTACTGTGACAAAACCATGACTTCTCAATAGTTTTGGAGGATTTTTTTCCCTGTAATAAAGGACAAAAAGAACACAATGAAAACCAAGACACAGTGCCAGAATCGACTGAAGATCAGGGCACTTTTCTGTCTGCTTTAATTCTGTCTTGCCAGGCTAAGCTCCAAAACCTGACCTGCACTGTCTCAGCCCCCCCAGGAATGACCATGCAATGGTGGGTGGCAATTTTTGCCAGAAATTCCACACTGATTCCAAGAAAACGTTTCAAAGAGTGTCTTGCTGAAGTGGATACATTTCCACACACACAACATGAAAGGAATCACGTCTGACAAAACGATTTGCTAATGAGAAACATTTATCCAACATGTTGTTCCCCAGTGACTCTGGAGCTTTGTGGTTCAGTGCACCATCTACAGAGGCAAGAGCCCTTCCCAGCCTCTGGGAGAACACACCTGGGTAATAAAATGAAGTGATGAACTTGCTACCTCCATTACTCACCCAAAGAGCTCTGTACCTTACAGCATGTAAGTACAGACTGAAGAATTTTTATAGGCCCATTATAACCCTTATGTTTGATCCTGACCAATAGAATCTCTGTCCACAGGCTACTCCATCTGCACCATTTCTCATGGGACATAGAGGCAACACAGGGCATCCCAGCAGCCCTGGGCTCAGCCATCCTCACATGCACATTTCCTCACACCACTGAGAATTTGAATTGCCAAGGAACCATCCCAGCCCCGCTGGCAATGAGGTGACAGATCCCTGGCACTGCTCATAAGCCGCTTGTGGCTGGAGAGGAATGTCTACAAAGAGCTAAACCAGATTGCTCATAGATCTTTTCCAAATTGCTTGCCTCTAATCTAGCAGACAATTTGAGAGTAAACATGGCAGTGGGAGCACTGTCTTCCCCTCCCTTCATCATAATAATCCCAGAACACTGAGTCTGTGCAGATATTATGAGATGGCTGCCCTGGAGAAACCTTAGGATCTCACTGGTGCCTTGACAAGTGCCACCCAACTGTATCCTCTTCCCTCTTGCAGGGCACATCTACTGCAATTACTGATTTGATGCTATAGATTCACCACAGCTGCCACAGCTGCAGGAGTGCAGCAATGGCCCAAGCAAGGGCTGTCTCTCCAGTCCGAGCTTGTGAGCCTGAAGCCATAGCTGGAGATACCTGTTCTGCACAGAGCTTTTAGAAAGGGTCAAATGGCTTAGAAACTTCAGGAAAGATGACAGTTTGGCATTATTTATGTTTTTCAGATCCACACCTACTGCAGGGTACAAAAAGAGAAGGTGCTCAGTTGGTATTTGTGTTGTCCTGCCTGTCTGTTTGGCCATACTGTTCCAGCATTGGCAGAACTTCTGGAGACCATCTCATCCATCCAACATCTCACCCTTCTTGAGCACAGGCTGAAAAATGCCACTTTTCTCCACTAGTAAATCCATAGCTGGCTACAACCATGTGTCAGCTATTTACTGTCCTCTGTTCCCTGCCTTTGGGCAGGTGACCAAGGATATGGCCTATATCCTTTAAACATTTGTTTTATTTGCCATTGCAGAGAAAGAGGGTTTAAGACAACAAGCAACCTAAAAGTATAACCATTCTAGACAACAAGCAACCCAAAAGTATAACAATTCTTACTCTGTCTTGTTAAAATCAGAAAGATCTGTTTGCATCTTTGATTGTGGGAACACAGCAGAACAAACCACCTTAACTCTTTGAAAGTCCAAAACTTATCTGGGCTGTCTTTTATTCTGCTTTTGTACCAAATAGAATGGTTCCAGCACCTCCAGTCAAGACCTGTCATTCATTCTTTACCTTCAGGTAGGAACAAGCTACTTAGCCTTGCTTTAGCCACATTGATGCTGCTCTGGAGATGCCAAGATGAGGTGGCCACTCTGCACATGTGGTTAACAATTCACTGACAAAGAAGCTGAATGTCACAAAGAAGAATCATAGAATCATAGAATCAACCAGGTTGGAAGAGACTTCCAAGATCATCCAGCCCAACCTAGCACCCAGCCCTATCCAGTCAACTAGACCATGGCACTAAGTGCCTCATCCAGGCTTTTCTTGAACACCTCCAGGGATGGCGACTCCACCACCTGCCTGGGCAGCCCATTCCAATGCCAATCACTCTCTCTGGCAACAACTTCCTCCTAACATCCAGCCTAGACCTCCCCTGGCACAACTTGAGACCGTGTCCCGTTCTTCCGTTGCTGGTTGCAACCCCCACCTGGCTACAGCTTCCCTTCAGGTAGTCATAGACAGCAATGAGGTCTGCCCTGAACCTCCTGTTCTGCAGGCTAAACAACACCAGCTCCCTCAGCCTGTTCTCAAAGGCCTTGTGTTCCAGGTCTCTCAGCAGCTTCAAAAGCATTTGAAAGCACAGAAACCCTGTCACAGCCAAACAGAGCGTTGCACAAGTTGTCACTGTTGGGGTTGAACATCACCTGCAAGCTCTGTACCAAGATTTGGGACTGACACACACCCTGTATCAAGCCTCGCCCCATGATGAGGCAGGCAAATGAGAAAAATAGGGCCTTGCCCCCTTCCTGTGATTAGATCATTATAATGGGTAAATATTTTCCTAGATAGACAGTCAAGATAAAGGACTCCTGGTGTCTGAAATGAAGTTTGAACAAGACTCAGAAAGACTGTCCCTACCTTGTAGTTCTTTGTAATGTGCTTTTACCAAATAAGTGCCTACCCCCCCAAATACCTAATAAATTGTGATGGTTTGAGTGTTCCTCACCCCCCTCTACTTTGGAAAATCACCCAGAGTAGACTCAGCCACTCTGGAAATGGAATGAAGCTTTATATTTACAGCTTAGCACAATATACAAGCAGGTAGTTACAATATATACAGAAATATACAAGTTAAAAAAGTAATCCAGAAACCTGAGTCCCCAGCAGGGGCTCTCAACCACCTTTCCACCTTCCTCCCACCCCTTTACCTCACCCAAGACTTTGCCTTATGCTCAAGGTAGCTTGGAGGGTCAGCCAGGGGGGTTAGGAAGCCCATAGATTGGTCACACAGATGGCAGGTTAGGTTAGAGAGAGAAGTTCAGCCCAAAGCCCAGACAGAGAGCAACTCTGTTATCTATGTTTGGATTCTTGTTCTTATACATCTCAGCAAGCCTATGAGTGGAGCAGACATCACCATTGTTTCCGTTTCACAGCCTATAATCTAGTTCTTCTCACCAAAATATTCTAGCTAGCTTCAAGCTAGCACATCATTTACATGGAAACTCACTGACAGCTAAAGATGAAGCTCTCAAAGAATACATTTTTTAACTGAATAGGAAGAACAGCAGCTTGGGTTTAGTCCACAGTCAAATTGCTCACCAGAAAATGCACAGAATGGATTTGAGTGGAAGAGGCAGAGTCCCAGAGACTGGCTTAGTGAAGTGTCTTTACTAAGGGCCTGCTGCTGCACAGAAAAATGATTGTGATGTAAAAAAACTAAAAAGCCCTGAAAATGAACCTTCTCATGCTATGTTCTCCTAGCAAACAGTGGTTAATCATTCTCTAGTTCTTTTCTCTGCATTATTCATGATTTTCTGACCTCTACTCTTATCCTCTCCCTTGGTGTTCTGGTCTCACCCTGAGCTCTCTTAGGGTTCGGGGACACATGTGAGAGTAGCTGGTTTATAAGGGTTGTCTTTGAGGAACAAGTCTGACTTAAACCTCACATAATATCCAGGAATGTTCTCCGGTATTTGACCTCTTTGTGGCTGAAACAGTGTTCTTCAGAGACAATAACATTGGTGTTCCAAAGTTGTAAGCAGCACCTGTGGAGTTTTCGAACAAACAGGCTCAGCATTCCTTGATGCACTCTTTGATAGTGCTCCCGTGCTTGCCTGCTTTGTAATCGCTCTTGTAAAACATGTGATGAGGTTGCACATGGGGGGGTGGAAAAGGCTTTACAAATCACGTTTCAGAATAGGAGGGGATTTATGTGAGCTGCAAGACAAAGGAAAACCCACCTTTCTTTCTTTCTTTGTTGTCTTTGGAAGGCAGCCACCAAAGTTTCCTTGTCAGTAATACAGGGATTTGTAAATAGAACAAAGAGCTTCCTCACGGCGAGGCTCATTATATAACCCCAGCGCAGTCACGGTGTGTCTTCGCAGGCTGTTCCCTTGAACTTTGCATCTCGCTCCTCCTGAGAACAGTCCTGCATGCCAGCTTGAACAGATGTGGTTTCCTTTGGGAAAGGTTTTCTCTTAGGGTCATTCTGACTTCCCTTTCAGAGCTTTCCAGCCTCTTTGCTCAAGGGATTACCGTGGTGGCCTCTGTCTTCATGTGCTACTGTGAAGCTTCTCCTCACCTGCTGGCTGAGTCGACTGAATGCTGAAATCTTTTTTTTTTCCATAGAAAACTCTGACATTTCATGTTTGTTTGAATCAAACCGGAAAGGTGCAATTTCCTTTGAACCCAAATTCTGAGAGACGTCATTTCGAAAAGAGCAAAATAGCCTCGCTGCAGCCTTTTGTTCGGGTCTTACCTACAGGGCTTTGTACAAGACTTAAGTTAGCTCAAAATGCACCATGTTTCAAGTGATCCCAAATGCACTCAGGCAGGATCTGCTCTTCTTGAAGACTCAGAATCACAGAATCACACAGAATCAGTCAGGATTGGAAGGGACCACAAGGATCATCTAGTTCCAACCCCCCTGACGTGGGCAGGGACACCCTACCCTAGATCAGGCTGGCCACAGCCCCATCCAGCCTGGCCTTAAACACCTCCAGGCATGGGGCCTCAACCACCTTCCTGGGCAACCCGTTCCAGGGTCTCACCATTCTCATGCTAAAGAACTTCCTCCTCACATCCAGTCTGAATCTCCCCACCTCCAGCTTTGCTCCATTCCCCCTAGTCCTGTCACTCCCTGATATCCTAAAAAGCCCCTCCCCAGCTTTTTTGTAGGCCCCCTTCAGATACTGGACGGCCACAAGAAGGTCACCTCGCAGCCTCCTCTTCTCCAGATTGAGTAGCCCCAACTCCTTCAGTCTGTCCTTATAGCAGAGGTGCTGTAGCTCTCTGATCATCCTCGTGGCCCTTCTCTGGATGTGCTTCAACATCTCCACATCCCTCTTGTAATGGGGGCTCCAGAGCTAGAGACTGTGGACTCGCAAAGTCTGCTGAGGGTGCTGTGCCAGTGATGTAAGAAACCTGTTTAGCCTGGAGAAGAGGAGGCTCAGGGGTGACCTCATTGCTGTCTATAACTACCTGAAGGGAGGCTGTAGCCAGGCAGGGTTGGTCTCTTCTCCCAGGCAACCAGCAATAGAATAAGGGGACACAGTCTCAAGTTGTGCCGGGGGAGGTCTAGGCTGGATGTTAGGAAGAAGTTGTTGCCAGAGAGAGTGATTGGCATTGGAATGGGCTGCCCAGGGAGGTGGTGGAGTCACTGTCCCTGTCCCTGGAGGTGTTCAAGAAAAGCTTGGATGAGGCACTTAGTGCCGTGGTCTAGTTGGTTGGCCAGGGCTGGATGCTAGGTTGGACTGGACGATCTTGGAGGTCTCTTCCAACCTGATTGATTCTATGATTCTATGTTTGAAGATATGACACTGAGCCAGATGCAGTTTTGTCTCCCCACGTGTGCTTCATCTAGAATTGTCACTGCTTTGATTCCATCACTGGACTTACGTACGTCAAGCTTACGAGCATTTAAATTCTTATCCTACAGCCTCACTGAAAGCAAAGGCCTTTCCTTACTGAGTAACTCAAGGACAATATGCTGTACAAGCCCCAGTATGATGTTTCCAACACATTAAGTACATATCAAATGACAGTACTTTAGAAGGGTGCAACTTGAAGAATTTTAACTATATCAAGGTGAAGGCTGTGGAGACCTTCTTCTTTAAGTATCAACAGGGCTGGGTTTTCAGCTCTGTTTTTTTTTTAAATGGACAAGAATAAAACATTGTACAGCTGATAAAGAGCATCAAATGCTAAAGTTTACACCATTTGAGCTAAGCTGAGCTAACCCTGTGTGTAGGCAGCTCTGAAGCAGCAACAATATAGCAGGAAAAGCAGCCCTACCCTGTTACCAAAGGAGAAAAAACAAAGCAATGGAGGAAAAGCTGCTGCCACCTGGCCTTCATGGGAAAAACGGAGGAGAGAAATAAAAATGTACTTCAGGACCGAAATCAGACTCAAAAATCAGTGTAACTCCCACTTTGCAACGGTCTAATAGACTCAATAGCTGTTCCTTCACCCAAAAGCAAACGCAAAAGCCACGGAAGTGCATCATGCCAATTCCGCGGCTGCCTTCCGGAGCAGAATCTCCTTAAATGTCAACATTCCCTTTGTTCTGTGCAACCTTTCTAACGAGTCTATCATCTGTTTGGTCAAAGATCCAATGAAATATGTAATAAGATTATCTCACAATCTCTCTCTATTGTAAAGCCATATCACCTCTTCCACTCATTAATTATTGTCTTCCATTTCCTTTGTCAGATCTAAATCAGAAAATAGGGACTCAAGACTTACAAGCTTAACAACTTAGCGTATGTCAGCTGAGCTGTGGTAACTCTCCCTGTGCTCCTTCTTAGCCCATAATAAACAAAACAAGCGTTACTCTGTGGTGCAGAGTCTATGTAATTTAGCTTAACCTCCTTTTATTGTCAGCTAAGCTGCCAGTGATAGTTACCATGGCTCAGCTGATGTTTTGTCCTCATATTGCAAGGCTTTGTCTTGAAATCTTGAGAGCAGAGCTCTACCGTTACAGCTATCTGGAAGGCTACAATGATTTATGTCCTGTCAAAAAACACTTTAAAAAAAAAAATAAGGCAAAACCCCCAGCACAATTACATGATTATCAACCAATGCCCCTTGGTTTGCAGTTTTTCAAGCATGAACTGCTCAAACTTTGGATCAAGAAGTGAAGCAATCTGTTTCTGAAGCGCAAACAGGGAAAAGTTATATAAGTCTTCTAGCAATTTCAGGCAAATACATCACAGAAGCAGCATGCTTTGCCTTTTTACTGTGCATCTGTCTGAGGTTTCCAGTAAGGTTTCCCTGATATATAGTAAGAGTCAAAACTCTAATCTGTTTTAACTCTTTTTTATTGTCTCTGCAGCACTAACTTTGAAAAATGGCCTTGTCCCTAAAGAACTGCGCACAGTTCATGTAGGGGAGCTGTTAAAATAAATGCATTACATAGAAATATTGCAGAGGAACTCAGCTCTGAGGGTTTGGGAGCTACAACATACAGACATAAAACAGAACAGCTAAAGTGTGAGTGGAGGTCATACTCCAGGAGAGAAGAAGGGATGTCCCCTGTCCAGCAGCTGCTGCACATCATCTGCTCTTCATTCTCAGGGCTGCAGCGGTTTAATATATGACTCTTCTCACGTTAATGTCCTTCTGCCTTCCTCCTTGCTGACCTCAATATGCATCGAGCTGATTCTTCTTTCAGTGTATTTAAGTGCTTTCTGGAGACCTTATTTGTGCTGCTCTGCCTGCAAGACATCTGGATGATTTATGGAGACTAAGACAAGTTGAGCACTGCGTTGGCTGCCCTACCTTGAATATTGTTTTTCCTACACTATGTTGCTATCTCTACCCATGCCATGGTCTGATTTTAGATAGTCTGTATCTTGTTCAAAGAAGAGGATGTACTTTCTGCCTTTCAGAGAAGCTTCTGAGATTCTCAGGAGTAAAAATGTGCTTTTCCACCTGTCTTCCTTGCAAAGCAGCAGTATTTGTCTAGATACTGATTGGGGAAATTCAGGCAAGGAATAATGTGCAAATGAGAACATGACTCAGTGGTGGGAAAAAACCCAGACAGCTACCAGGTGCCTCAAAAGGCTTGAATCACAAACAAGATGGTGAAAAGATCTGAGAATGCAGGAGATGATGGAGAAGCTCATCTCGGCATTTGTCTGTTTATTCCAGCAGGATATGCAGATTCCACTCTCATGACATCACTGCATCATCTCACCTCATCAGTGCCTCATGACACAACCCCTCTCTGTAGCACTGAGTCAGCATCATTTTGTGATCTCCTCTTCGCCATATAAAAAGAAGAGAAAGGCTGTGGGTAATGGTAGGAAGTTTTGACTGACCTCTCAAGAGGTCTCTAAAGGGTTTAAAATACTCATGGTCATCTCAAGAACACTCCTCCAGTAAATAAAACAGGCTCAGAAATATTTCTGTAGTGTGACACAGCATTGTGCTATGGAGGAGCTCCCACAGCAAACAGAAGAGTGACTAATATTGTGGATTGTGATGAAGGACTGAGAAACACCCGCACTTGGCTCCTGGAGCTCCAAAAGAAGTTGCTAAGTACACTTCCCTGTAACCAACAGGTACTGCTTGATTCTGCCTGCTGCACTCTCCTAGAGGCCTGGACCTGAGAGAAGACTTCTTACAATGTCTTGTTCAGCATCAAGTACTAACCCTCTGCTCCCCAGGCAATGAAAAGCTGTTGGCAGTAACAAATTGAAGGAATCTAAAATATGCATGCAAGGGTCAACTTACAAGAGGCAACGTAAAGAGTAGGTTTATGTGAGAAGAAACCCAGCCACACGAAGATACTGGGCCGTGTACTCCCAAGTCTGATTTTAAACAGTCCCTGAGGCATGAAACACAACCCTGACTACATATCATACTGCACCTAAGTTCTGTGCAACAGGACCAGGAGGAAGAGCTCTTCCTGGAAAACCACGTCCAGGGGCCAGGAGGCTCTTGTCAGATTTGCGCATACTCGTCCCTTTTGTTGGGGGATTTAGGTCACAAGAGTGCAGGCAAGGCAGCTCTGAATCATCTGCCTCTTGCACATGTTGCCTACACGTTGTGCAAAGGTTTCTGAACTCAGCCTGCTTTCAAGGCACACCCTTTGTTTGTTACTTTCTATTAGGGCTTTTTCACAACCCAGTCCACTGCCAACATAAACGAGGTTGCAACATCTCCCTTCAATCTGTCTTGCTCTGTTGTGCTGTAAATGTCAACCAGCAACATGGCACTGTTCACTTGCTTAACTGGGCAAAATCCCTGCCGCTGCAACCTTGTGTCTCAGCTTCCTTCAGGAGAAAGTTGCTTGGGAATGGTGACAGACCCCACAAGCCAATCTCGTCACGTTGATGCAAGACGCCAAGAAGAGTCTTGTACAGGTAGGACATGCAGTGGCTTTGTAGAGCAGCCATCAAGCACCTCTAAGACACCGGGAAAGGTTATGAAAAGTAATTATCAGGGGTTACAATGGCTAGTAGAAGTTGTTTCTGCAGTTGTCGTGCTTTCTACTTCCCTACACACCCTCTGCTGTGTGTAGACTGTGCATTGACCACAAGCGAGAGAAGATGCTGCTACTTGAATGGCTTTTATCAGCTCGTGTTAAAGACATTGTGGGACCTAGCTTTGTTCCTAGTAACTGGGATAGCTAGAGTAGATCCCATCTGGCTTTGTTCCTAGCAACTGGGTTAACTAGAGTAGATCCCATCTGGCTAAAGGAATGCCACAGCAGGCACTCTGATGGAGCGGCACCCTGGAGTCCCTCCTCACCCCCAAATCCTACCCGCGCTAGAAAGCACCAGACACAGAACAGAGGACATCTTGCACACCAAGGAAGGTGGAGGGTTGCATTCTGCCTGCACTCAGCCACTCCACACAGCCATCACAGCCGAGAGATTGGTGCGGCTGGCCCAGGACTCTCCGTGCTTGGTGTGTAACACATGTTTGTGTCTGTCGAATTTTTGGCATGGGCTCCTGCTTGTTCAGACGGAGCTCTTTGGTGCGTGGGATGAGACAACATCCTGTTATGCTCTTACCCACACTCACCGTGCTGGACTGTCATTAGCCACCTGAGCCCCTGCCCAGCCTGGCACGCCACGAGCCAGGCTGTGGGTGGTGCTGCTCACCGGCTGGAGGTGGTTCCTTCTATCAGCAGCCTTGATCATGGGGATTTTCTCTTATTTCATTCCCTACTTTCCTTCAGCCTCAGATTTGCATAAAATCCTGGGTTAGGACTAATCTGACCCTAGGGCGAATGGATCTTCTGTCCCAAACTCTCTCTTGACTGAGTCTGTTGACCTTGGAAACAGAACTTGCAGGGACAAACAGTGGCTTGAGTTTTCCCTAGTAATAGGAGGTGCTTTGCTTTGAATGTCATTTAAACTCCTGTGCTATGTGCAGGATTGCTGCGGCAACTCCCAGTCAGGTCTCTGTTTGTGTACAGCCCTTGTTGCCACAGTACCCAGGTGCTTTCCATGTTCACTCTAGTTTTCCACAGTGAGAAGCATGTCCAGCCTTCAGGGCTTGCCAACAGCTGTTGACTAATAAGAGCACATTGTCCTTGGTGACCGAAGGTAGCATCTTGCTTTCACCATGTGTTCTCTGGCAGACAGCAGCACTGGAGAAACAGAAATATCTCACTGCATAGGTGAGAGTATGAATTCAAGTCTTTCTCTGGACATGCTGATAAATGCCTCTGATTATAAATGAGCATGTGGTCAGTCAAGGGAAGGAGTTAAAGATGACAGGTTGCAATAGTAGCCATGACACCTTCTAAGAGGAGGTTCATCATGGACTTGTGTCTGTTTTTCTAGGTCCTGCTGGATCAAATGCATATGCATGCTTGGGGAAGTGGAGATAATCATCCAGGCAGGGCTCAGAACAACTGTTAAGGACTTCATTGGGTAAAATGGAAGAGCAGAGGCAAGTATTAGAAGTGCCAGGTATCAGACATAGCAGTTGCCATGTGCCCTGCTCACCTCTCCAACACCACTGTATGGTCAAGAAGATGGCCTGACCTCTTTCCTTGCTGAATGCCTGATTCACTTGCTGCAAGAACAACTTGGCATCCTGACACAGGCATGTAGTATTGCAGAGTGTAATATGAACATGAGATTATAAATGATACTGGACTAGAGCCTGCTCCACGGCCCCAGATCCCTTAAGACAGTGCTGGTCTACTGCAATACACAGATTATCTTGCTACAACAGACATTCTGCTAAAAATGGCTTGCTGCCTTGCCAGCTTGGTGCTGTCCTGGTCTCTCTGTCATTGCAGTATCCAATTCCTGGCAAGCCAAATACTAAGAAACTCTGAAACTGAGCACAGAAAATGACCAATGGAGTCGTGCTGATTGGGTCAGAAGTGCTTGTGCATGCAAGGAAATCACTTGTACGCACCCAGATCACAGCCGTTCCAAACGGGTACACACTTGATGGTTCAATCACTGCCATCTCATCACCTGGAAATTTGGTATTTCAGACATTATAGCATACATAGGCTCAGCCAAGATGTCACATCACAGTATCACAGTATCACAGCATCACCAAGGTTGGAAGAGACCTCACTGATCATCAAGTCCAACCCTTTACCACAGAGCTCAAGGCTAGACCATGGCACCAAGTGCCACGTCCAACCTTGCCTTGAACACCTCCAGGGACGGCGACTCCACCACCTCCCCGGGCAGCCTATTCCAGTGTCCAGTGACTCTCTCAGTGAAGAACTTTGCCCAGTTACAAGCAACAGAGTGGCTCTGCCTCATACCAGAATGTCCATTCCCCATCACTATATTTATTGGGATGATAGGAAAAGATAAAAAATCTGCAGATTTATTGGTTATTGTCTCTTTGGGAGTTTTATCTTAACTTTTACTCTCAAGACCAGAAATCTTGAGATCGCAGTAAGAGCTTTCCCACCTTGCTACTCAAGAGCATGCTTTCAGGAGGGAATTTACTCCATTCAGAAGTTTTATTTTTTCTTTGGGGATGTTTTTTGTCCTGATGACAGTTTTAGGTCATGCCAAGCCTCCACGTGAACATCTCAGTTACACAGCTGCAGCCCCACCTTACTCAGAAGAAACACTGAGAGCATTCCTTCTCCTCACAGATGAAGAGACTGAGCTCTTTGCCCAGAACAACAGAGGACCCTGGCTTTCCTGGGAGCAAATCTTTGTTCATATAATCACCCAAAGGAGAAGACAAGTCTTTTCCTTTTTTTTTCCATTTCCATAAGGAAGGGTGTTGTTTTCTACCTGAATTCTCTTTCTAGGTTGCCAGGTTTGGTCAGGGGTTTGGGTTTGGTTAGGTTTTGGGGTTTTATTTTGTAGCCATGTAGAGGCTGTCAAACTGCTGTTGTACAACTTCCCCTGTACTCAACACTGGTCAGGCCACACCTTGAGTTCTGTGTCAGTTTCTGGGCTCCTCAACTCAAGAGAGATGTTGNGCTGTCTACAATTACCTGAAGGGAGGTTGTAGCCAGGTGGGGGTTGGTCTCTTCTCCCAGGCAACCAGCAACAGAACGAGGGGACATAGTCTCCAGCTGTGCCAGGGGAAGTCTAGGCTGGATGTTAGGAGGAAGTTGTTGGCAGAGAGAGTGATTGGCATTGGAATGGGCTGCCCAGGGAGGTGGTGGAGTCACCGTCCCTGGGGGTGTTTAAGAAAAGCCTGGATGAGGCACTTAGTGCTATGGTCTATTTGACTGGCTAGGGCTGGGTGCTAGGTTGGACTGGATGATTTTGGAGGTCTCTTCCAACCTGGTTGATTCTATTCTATTCTATTCTATTCTATTCTATTCACTATGTCACGTTATGGTTTTGTGGTGCTGTGCACACTGAATTGGCCCAGTGCAGTGAGCCTGCTCCGTGCCACATGGGCTTGTACCACCGAGCAAGTAGAGTACATTTAGAGGAGTTTGACAGTTAGCTTGACAGCTGGAGTGAAATGACTGCATATGGTGATAAATAAATAAAGAATGTCCATCAGTACCTTCTCTCTGAGGACCAGGCTAACAGTAATAACACTTTCTAAATCACATCTGCAAAGCCATCTACATTAGGTAAACTGAGTCATGGAGACTTTTCTGTTGGCATAGCGTAAGGCAAAAGCAAGCATCCCAGCTCTCATTCCTTATTTCAGACTCCTAGATGCCAACCTTCCTTCTCCCTGATGAAAAAGAAGAGAGAGGTTGGCTCAAGAGAATGTATTCCATGTTTACATTTTATTGAACCACTAGACATTGCTGTTGGCCACAACATGACAACAGTGCAGCAAAGAGAGGCTTTCATTTGCCTGTGCTTGGCAGAAAGTGTCATTCTTTGGTTACGCAGCTGAAGCTGACAAGTTGCCCAGTATTTTTATTATCAGGTTGTCAGCTCCATCTCACTACTGCCCTCTTAATTTATTATTTTGCATTTCAAAATCACAGGTGTGACTCATTGCACAGCCAGAGGTTATAATGAAGTATCCCACTCATCTTTTCGCTCACCCTTTGTTCAAGATAATGGAGATTGCAGAAGGTTTCTGGGGAGAAGAGAATTGCAAAAGAGCCGAAGGCTCCTCTTTTATCTAACCCATGTGTGGGCAGTGAAACTACCTGATATGAAACCAGTTGGGTGCAAAAGTGGGCATGGAGGTTCACTTGTTGTTAATGGTGAGGGTTGAAACTCAGAAGATAGAACACTTGTAATTGAAGATTGGCACCTAACTTTAAATCACCTCACCTTGAGGATATGGCCAAAGAGGGAATCCCAGGATAACATACTTCTCACAAGATTTCCCCTTCTCACAAGATTTCAGTGTGGCCAGTAGGACAAGGGAGGTTATTCTTCCCTTATATTCAACACTGGTCAGGCCACACCTTGAGTACTGTGTCCAGTTCTGGGCTGCTTAGTTCAAGAGAGATTTTGAGATACTGGAACATGACCAGAGAAAGGTGATGAAGCTGGTGAGGGGCCTGGAACACAGCCCTGTGAAGAGAGGCTAAGGGAGCTGGGGTTTCTTAGCCTGGAGAAGAGGAGGCTCAGGGGTGACCTCATTGCTGGCTACAACTACCTGAAGGGAGGCTGTAGCCAAGTGGGGTTGGTCTCTTCTCCCAGACAACCAGCAACAGAACAAGAGGACACAGTCTCAAATTGTGCCAGGGAAGGTCTAGGCTGGATGCTAGGAGGAAGTTCTTCACAGAGAGAGTGATTGGCATTGGAATGGGCTGCCCAGGAAGGTGGTGGAGTCACCATCCCTGGAGGTGTTCAAGAGAAGACTGGATGGGGCACTTAGTGCCATGGTCTAGCTGATTGGATAGGGCTGCTAGGTTGGACTGGATGTTCTTGGAGGTCTCTTCCAATCTGGTTGATTCTGTGATTCTATGATTGTCTATGCTTTGTTTTCCAGAGGGACAGAAGATGCAAAGCAAGCAGCTAGTCCCTTTTCAAGTGAAAAGCCTTATTGCCTGCACCTTATGATCTAAACTGGAAGGTGGCTTCAAGTTCAAGATTTTGAGTTATCTGTTCTGCCAGCATTCTGCAAATATGAATCTTGCTTTGTTAGAGTTTTTGGTACATAAATGCATGCTTCTCAGCATAAAATGATGCATCATCTATGCTTTTCCTGGATGTTTTCCTGGTGAAAAGGAAGATGGAGCCCTGTTCCATTGGAAGGAGAGTCTTGCTGCTGCCCACGAAAATGATGTGGAAATCATGGGATTAATTCACTATTTGTCTCTATGGGATATTGATGGGAATGTTTCCTGTTATCACCAGCTTATGCTAAGTAGAGGAAGAAACCTTTTATCCCAAATGAAGAGTGTCCAAACCCAGAGATATTCTGAATCAATTTGTTCTTTTAATTTGCTTCCACATGCAGCTGGTCTCACAGCAGAGATGCTGCATTCATGCTAAGAGAAAACAAACTGTATCAACTTGAGAAGATCCAAACCAATCTTTCTTTCCTAACAGGAGTAGCTTCCAAAAATCACCCTACCAAGTGTCTTGGGGACTCTTATACTCCTTCCTGGAGGGAAAGATGCATGTCTTATTGCTGGTACAAGAACCCTAGAGCAGAGCTACTGGGGCATTTGCAGTTTTGAAAGCTGCAGTATGGAGCTGTGGCAATGCCAGAAGTGTACCTAGTCTGCTCAGTCTCACTGCAGGAGGAGGAATTGTGACTCAAAGGCTGTCTGGTGGCAATGGAGAAAACTACACCAAGAGCACTTGTTCAGCTCTGCCATATCCAATTTCTGTCAAGTGTAGAGGAATAGCTATCCGGCGAGCTGGGACATGCTTTACCAGCATCAATAGAGTTGTGCTTCAGAGCATCCCTCGAGGTAGCAGAGAATTATCTCTGTTTTATAAATGAAGTAACTCAGGCACAGGGATTAAAGCCAAGATGTTCCAACCTGGCTGCCTACTGCTAGATACCTACACCCATATTTACGCAACTCATGGCCTGATTTTCAGAAGGGCAGGGCAATGAAAATTTTGGCCTGAGGGATTTGTTCACACACAGTTTACTGGTAACAACGCCCAGGATGGAAGCCTGCTCTCTGCTACCTGTCTTACACCTTAACCATTAAAAACATCTTCTCTGCCTTTAGCCAAGAGCTGGCAAAAGTTCCTGCTGTCCCATTCAACACGCAGGAGCTCAGAAAGAGAAATGCAGCCCTTTGCACTCACAACTAGGGACTGCCGAAGAGAAGCAGCAGGAGTAAAACTGTTGCCAGTTCTTTGCTTCTCTCAAAGCTCTTCAGACCCCAGGCAATTTTGCTTGACTTACAGTGCTTTGCTAAACCAAAAATCTGGTGTGCAAACCTCTGTTCTGTCCTGTGCATGGCAACCTTCTCTCCTGTTCCCATGCCACATCCTGCTTAGAGTACCTCACCCATCAGAGCACAGATCTAGTGCAGAACCAGTAACAGACCAGTAGGAGAAGGGAGGAAAACCAGCCGCCTGGGTATCTGAACTGCTCAAAACCACAAGCACCAAAAGGAGTGAGTTAATCACAGTGCCCCTTCATCTTTCTCCCACACAATCCTTCTGGACTTTAACTGAGCTTCAAAATATGCCCTGTTTTTTTTGGAAACTCTTGAGCAGTAAGAAAAGTTAGAAAAGCTCCTCCTCCTCTACCAATGGCCAGTAAAACCCAGCAACTAGAACAGCTGCTGGCTGGCTGTGGTGAAGCTTTGCAAGTGTCCCTGCTAAAACCATCCCTGCTAGGGGCTAGTGTGATGCTTGTCTTAGCTCATTAGAGAGCCTCGTTGTCCTCTGACATGCACTTGAGCAATAACATTGGTGGCTGGTTGCTACCTGAGGGAGGGAAGACAAAGGATCTCTGCTGTCTCTGTGCAGTAGTCACTGGTGAGGTCATCTCAGCCTGACCTGCAATGCCAAGTGCATGCTGCAAACCCATTGCTGTCAACCTCTGTGTCTTGTCTCATCTGCCCTGCAGTCCCAGACACCTCTGACCTCTTCTTTCCTTTCCTTGAAGCTGCACTCTGCTTGTGGGGCTCTGGCTCAGCTGCTTTATAGCATCCTCCGACCCAGAAGGAAGATGGGTGAGAAGAGGCAACAACTTTCAGCAAAGGTTAAGGCTGGAAAAGAAGGAAGCTCAGTCAGGTCAGCTGAGCCAGCCAACTGCTTCTGTAATCCCTCTGCCAGAGGTCAGCACACTGTTCTGCCTGTGTGCTGGATACTACTGTAGGAGCTCCCCCTTTACCCTCTTCCTGTGGCACTACCAGCCTGCAGCATCCAGGGGTGGGGAGGTGGGGAAAAAGGGTAAAGAGGAAGCAGTTGACCATGAGAACCTCCCAGAACTGTTTCCATCTCTCCCCTTTCTAGTTCTTGTTGAGAATATTGACTTTGAGATAAATCTTATTCCTGCTGAAGTTTGGAAGCACAGACCTGGCACCCCCTGATTTCTTCGGAAGCCTGGGAACTAGATTTTGTACTGCAGGTCAACTCCATGTTCAAGGCAAGCCCAGAGGTTTTAAGAAGTGAGTAGTGAAATGACCTCAGTTCCTTCTGCCCGTGTCTGAGGTGCCTGTTCTGGGATGGAAGCAACTGAGGCTCACTAATCTGTCAGCAGCCAGGAGGAAGCCAAGGAACACATTCCTTCTATTCAGTAAAAGTTGGTGCTGCACTTTATACAGCAGCCAGTGCATTATTCCATGGTGAAAACAAACCCTATTCTTCTCTGCCAGATAAACACACTTGATCCTATAAAGAGCAGCATTTCTGACTGTTCAGCAGCAGCCAAGCTCACGATGGGAAAAATAACAGGTGTTTGTCAGGCACTCCTTGTTTATTGGCTGTGCTTAAAGGAGTTGCTTTAAAAAAATCCAACAGGGATTTAATTTTCAATGCTTTCATATTAAAAAACACAAACAAACAATAACAAACAAAAAAAAAAGATCAAGCACACAAAAATATAACTCCTAATGTTGGTTCATGGTAATTGAAGGCAATTCATTATGAAAGAGGTGTTCTTTCTGTTGTGGTAGGAAAGAAACCTACTTATGAAAGCTCCAGAGGAGCACAGTAGTAGAGCAAATTCCTGCCTAGAACCAATACCTCCCCTTGCTTTTCATCAGGCTTTCCAGGTGGAAGCTTTTGTCAGCAAAATGTGTAGTTTTGTCATCAAAATGGGACAAGCAGGGATTAAGCTTCTCCAGTCAGTGTCCATCAGCTTTTCCAAGCAGTGCCAGCTCTGTCACTCTGCCTTTTAGAAAGCATCCTTGGGCTGGTTTATGCCCTTCCCTCTTTTTCTGATGGTGAAGCAGGAGTAAGTGCACTGCCCCAGGGAGGAAAGTATGTATCAGAGATACAAACCTTCCTTCAATCTCTGCTTGCGTCTCCGGGAAGTAATTGGCAATGGATTCTGATCAATAGACCTCTTTACAGAGAGGCAGGCTCACACAGTGCTGGAGAGAGACTCTATGTCTGCCTCCTGTCCCTCCATGCTCTGCTTCCAGCACAGACAGGCAACATCCTCGGGGCTGCCTCAGTGGGGTCAGAGGACAGTCAGTACCTGATGAAGTTGTGTGGCATCTCAGTGTATGGCAGCTGCAAGGGTTTGGTCCTAGGAGACCTCGTGGTAGTGAATAGGCCATGGATAAAGAAAAGCATCATTTCTGAGAGCTATGTAATTCATGAGACAATAATTAGGGTAGTCTTCTGTCCCTGTGACTTTCCTTTCCTATAGAATAAGGCTTTCCTTTACCCTGATCCCCTTGCAAGCTGTCGGAATGAGTCACGGATGCTCAGTAGCTTCGCAGGAACCTGGAGAGAGACTGAGCCACAGAAAATCCACCCAGGAGCATCTCAGTGATGTCCCAGTTCCTAGCTGCTGCTCCTGGTGGCGTATGGGGTGCCAGCAGGGTCACAGGACGATGTAGCCAGAGCATTCTTCCTTGTCTCCAACAAGGAACTGACACCTACAATGCTGTCAGCCCAATGCTGGAAGAAACACAGCCATGTTTTAGTATTTGCTGTTCCTGCAGGAGAAGCCACACAAACCAAACTTTCTCCCTCGGCCACCTCATTTGCCTCCAAAGAGTGGACGTGAAAGGCAGGCTCGAGTGGTGTTTGTGCAGATGAGAGAGAGAGCAGAGACAGGGCTCACAGCACTGTGGCTATTACCTGTGTCAGTGCTCCCAGCTTAGACCAGGCTGTCACGGTGCCATCAGGCTTGTCACACACAGCAGCCTCTGGCCTGAGCAGAAAAGCCCAAGGAAAGCCAGAAAGAGCAGCAGAGGCACAGGGGCGAGCAGTCCTTTCCCAGAGGTTGGGCAGCAGAGCAACACTTGCTGATGACATGGCATGGGTTGGCACAGGGCTCCTCAAGGTGCCCACATGAGGTGCAGCAGCAACATGTCCCACTGTTGCAAAGGAGTTGTTCAAAGAGCAATTTGGACGAGGCCTACCGTGGGTTCTGAAGGGGCATTTCCACAGGCAGAGAGGAGAAGATGAAGAAGGCTGTGGCTGCAGTACATGGCAGGGCAGGATGAAAGGGGTTCAGAGGCCAGAGAAGCAGAGAGAACAGAGCAGCTGTGAGAGCAAAGCCTGTGCATGGAGCAGCTCTGGCGTTAGGCAAGAAGCTGAACTGCAGCGAAGTGCAGGGTATGAGAGGGCAGCTGGCACGATCAAACCAATCCTGAGCTAGACTGAAGATGTCTGGGCAGCAAAAGACTTTGCGCTTCTTGAGTGCCAGCCACTGGAGACCTGCAGGGCAAGGCAAGGCTTGATGCACGCAAATGAAGTACTACCAAGTACTGTGTAGCTGGTGCATTGACCTGAGCAAAAAGCAGAAAGATGAGGAAAAAGAGCAGAGTCTTAGAGGAAAAAACAAAAGGCAAAGTTTGTCCCTATGCTTTGGTGCCAGTGAGGCACCAAACCCCATTAAATGTTATCCAAGATGGCAAAGCCCACACAAAGGAAGTTCTTCACAGAGAGAGTGACTGGCATTGGAATGGGCTGCCCAGGGAGATGGTGGAGTCACCGTCCCTGGAGGTGTTCAAGGAAAGATTGGATGAGGCACTTAGTGCCATGGTCTGGTTGACTGGCTAGGGCTGGGTGCTAGGTTGCACTGGATGATCTTGGAGGTCTCTTCCAACCTGGTTGATTCTATTCTATTCTATTCTATTCTATTCTATTCTATTCTATTCTATTCTATTCTATTCTATTCCATTCTATTCATTTCCAAGGCACCAGTGCCTTTCAGCATCCACTGGTGAGCTATTCGCTGGCATGCCCCTGAAGCAGATGTAGGCACATGAATCTCCTTTGCAAGGCAGGCAGACACCAGGCCTGTGCAGCATTTCATCTCCACTGGAGCGATACTGGTGACTCAGCGCTTCCCCTGCAAGGCGCTCTGATAGCCTTGCTCCAGCAGCGGGATTATGGCAGCAGCCTGAGTGTAATAACAAGGGAGCTGAGCAGCAGGGATTTATGAGCAGGCAAAGAAAATGAGAATTATAGGTGTCCAGTCCCTATGACAGAACCACCATATATCTCCTCTAACAACGTGTGTGAAAACAGCTCCATAAATTCACATAGTAACAGGAGCGAGCGCCAGCTCGTCATCGCAGCTATTTAAGGAGCCAAGTAGCACTTTGTACTTATTGCAGAAGTTCACAGTTACTTAAAAATAAGCATTAAAAAAAAAAAAGTCACTTTTGGGCTCTGGCTGAATAAGGCTTTTTACTCAAGATGTCCAGCATTGCGTCCTGTCTCTACTCCTTTTATGCCGAGGCAAACTCTCCTTTGCAACACTCGGTGTTATGCGCCGCCAGCTTCCTCCTGAAGTAGCTGAGCTTGGGGTGTGACACAATCAGTTGTGAAACTTAGCAGTGAGTGTGGAATACTTGATCATTTTCAATTACCAGCAACTCTGAAATGTACTTTAAAAATTCTTTGCCTGAAACCTGTTACACATGTACTGTGTCCAGTTCTGGGCTCCTCAACTCAAGAGAGATGTTGAGATACTGGAACATGTGCAGAGAAGGGAAGCTGGTGAGGGGCCTGGAGCACAGCCCTGTGAGGAGAGGCTGAAGGAGATGGGGGTATGCAGCCTGGAGAAGAGGATGCTCAGGTGTGACTTCATTGCTGCCTACAACTACCTGAAGGGAGGCTGTAGCCAGGTGGGGGTTGGTCTCTTCTGCCAGGCAACCAGCAACAGAACAAGGGGACACAGTCTCAAATTGTGCCAGGGGAGGTCTAGGCTGGATGTTAGGAGGAAGTTGTTGGCAGAGAGAATGATTAGCATTGGAATGGGCTGCCCAGGAAGGTGGTGGATTCGCTGTCCCTGGACATGTCCAAGCAAAGCCTGGATGAGGCACTTAGTGCCCTGGTCTGGTTGATTGGCCAGGGCTGGGTGCTAGGTTGGACTGGATGATCTTGGAGGTCTCTTCCAACCTGATTGATTCTGTGATTCTACGAACATCTACAGAGAGCTTTCCTGAGATATAACTGCTGAAGAAAATAACCCAAACATCACCAACATGCTGAATTGTTTTGTGGTTTTTTTTTAATGCTGTCTCATGATGAGATTATTTGCAATACCTGTCAGCTAATGCGCTGTTTTCATTGCTAATTTAACACTTCTTCCTGAAGGGAGAAGGAGGAGAGGGTGAAAACAACTCTTCACCGTGAACTGCAAATCAAAAAATAGCTGCGTGGTTTATTGTCACTTCTGCTGTTCCCCTTTCTGCCATATAAAGAGAAGCTCACTTTATGAAGACAAATTCACCTTTTAAACACGAGAAACACCAAGTTTCTCTGAATCCCACGGCTTTTTGCTTTCAATTTGAAGCTTTGGACAAACTTTAGAAGAGACATTTCAGCTAAAAAGAAAAGTTGGAAGTCTCTTAGCATAAGGCTTAACTTCAGCAGCAAATGGAATGTACTTTTCCTGTAAGGAAGAAACTTGGCATCTCAGTAAAAAAAACTGAATAGAATAGAATAGAATAGAATCAACCAGGTTGGAAGAGACCTGCAAGATCATCCAGTCCAACCTAGCACCCAGCCCTATCCAGTCAACCAGACCATGGCACTAAGTGCCTCAACCAGTCTTCTCTTGAACACTTCCAGGGACGGTGACTCCACCGCCTCCCTGGGCAGCCCTTTACAGTGGCAAATCACTCTCTCTGTGAAGAACTTCCTCAAGATAAGGGAATGAAAATTAAGGCTTGCTGTCTGTGCACCAGGGGGCTTGGCCTCATTCTTCCACAGAGCATGGTTTCCCACATGCAGCACTGGCACTTCTGCTCATTAGTCCCCGTTTTTTGGGGGGAGCCTTTCCTGGGATCAGGATAATGGCTGGAAAACCTGCTTCTTGGAGGCTAGTGAGGACTTGAGGTCTCTGAACTGAAATTTTACTGAGGTACATCCAGTGATATTTTCCCAGGGTCAAAATTATTCAGATTAGCAAAGAGAGAGGAGATTCTTGTTTGGTTGGTTTGGTAAGAAGTTGATATTTTGTACAGAAGTGATGTAATTTGGAATGGAAAAAAAAGGTTACTCAAGATCCAGGTTAAAAGAAAAGTGCTTAGTGGAAAAAATTTAGCCCCATGAAGATCCCTGCTTTATCTCAGGGCTTGGAAGAGCTGCTGCTCTGCTTTTTGTGGTGGTTGGTGTCACACTGCACGGTTCCTCTAAAGGTGGCAGGTTGCTTATGCATTGTTTTTTTTGCATAGCACCAGTAGCTGGAGTGGTTTTTTTACACACATTGTTTGCTGCTAACAAACTCAGGAAGGAAATTTACAGTCCTGAATGGCAGCGAGGTCTGCAAGGCGTCCTGGACAGGACTGCATTGCTGAACTGTGCAGTGACTCAGGCAGCACAGGAAACGGTTGTTCTGAGCAGCCCCATCCCCTGTCTGTCCCACTCTGCTTCTAGCACAGAGTTTAAAAACAGGCAGTGGGAGTTTAGTTTTTCTTTTTGGGGTTGTTTTTGTTCTTTTTCTTGGTGTGTTTCACTGCTTTCTCTGTACAGGTGTGCTAGTTTGAGTCAAGCTGGGATATTTGGTGAGAAGAATTAGGTTATAGTCTGTGAAAAGGAAACAGTGGTGATGTCTGCTTCACTCATAGGCTTGCTGAGATTTATAAGAATAACATAAATATAGATAAGGGAGTCACTCTCTGTCTCTCAGGGCTGCATGAACTTCTCTCTCACCTAACCTGCTGTTTGTGTGACTAACCCTTCTGATTCCTAACCCCCCTGGCTGACCCTCCAAACTACCTTAAGCGTAAGGCAAAGTCTGCAGTAAGGTAGAGGGGCGGGAGAAGGTGGAAGGGGGGTTGAGAGCCCCTCCTGGGAACTCAGGTTTCTGGGAGGGCTGTTGTGTTTCTGTATTACTTTCTAACTTGTATATTTCTACATATACTGTAAATACCTGCTTGTACATTGTGCTAAGCTGTAAATATAGCTTCATTCTTCAAATTTCCAGTGGCTGACTCTAGGCTGGGTGATTTTCCAAAGCGGGGGGGGCAGGTAACACTCAAACCATCACAGCAGGGTTATTTACTAGCAACAAAAACAGCATTAAATGGACAACATGCTTGAGCAGGAAGTCTCAGGAAGGGCATCCTCAGCTTTTGTGGCAGCAAATCTTCTTGGTTTGATGCTGCAATACTGGTTTTGTTAAATTAAATGGCCTTACTTTCTACCCCTGTTCCCATCCTGGAAGCTAAACATCACATGCAGATGAGAGATCTGCATAGGAGGAAGCAGGACTTGGACAAGTGGGGACAGAAAAGACAGATGACAGATTAAAAGAAAGAAAAGATCAGCACCAGGGCCTGGGGTTTCATGTGGAGGTTTGCAGCTACATTATTACATTTCTATCTGCCAGCAGCTCTTTGTGTTTGGCAAATCCACTCTATCTCACCTGCCCGCACCTGACAGGTAACAAAACTAATTAAAACACTCCTGAAATAAAATAAATAGATAAAGCCCCCACAGCTGATGTGACTGTTCAAAACCTAGCAGCTTGTGCATTTTTGTCTCCTCATTAATCTATTTATAAAAGAGCTTTGATTAGTTCCATATATTCAGCTCCTAAAGTTAATACCTTAGCGGTCTAAAGTGTTCATACTTAACCTAACATTGAATTTTCTCTCAGCTGCAATAAACATGTAAATTTGAAGCAATTCATGCATGCAAAAGCGAGTTCTAAAATTGAGTTTTGAAACCTTTTTTTCTGTTTTGGGTTGTTTTTTGGTTTTTTGGTTGTTTTTTTTTTCAAATGATGTTTAAAATGTTATGCTAAGAAATGGCACAGGACACCTGTTAGTTTATTCTGGCCAGGGAGACTTCCTACAGCCTGGTATCTCTATGAGTATGTTTGTGTCTGGTACAATGACTCACATCTTTGTTTTTTAATTATTATTCCATAAGATAACAAAAATATTGCAGCAGCTCCAAAGTTCTTTTCAGCTCTTAACTCCAGCGTGTACCCCAGCTCCCATCTGATCTGATCCTCATCTGAACACACATGATCCCAATCTGATTACCGCCTCATGCTCTTCTCTACTTGTTGCAGCACAACTAAACTTCATCTTAAAGGAGACTCCCACTCCTATCAACACTTAAGCATGTGCTAAGCTTCATTCCCATGGCTGGGGTGGGTTGGTTTGCGTGCAGACAGTTAAGTGTATGTATAAATATTTACAGAGTTTGAGGCACGGGCTGCCTAATTAGGTTTCCATAGCAGTTAGCCCAATATCTTGATTAGGAACCTGAGGCTGCTTCTATTATAATAAGAAAATAATATAAACCTCATTATGCTGAGATGATGAAACCAGAGCACTCTTACAAGAGGAGAGTAAATGTTGGCTGAGCAGAAGGCAATGGACTTAGCAGGGGCGCTGTAATGAAGGTAATGAAAGCAGCATTCTGTCGCATGTGGGAATGCTCTGCATCCTAAAACAGATTTGAGGATCACAGAATACATATGGTTGGAAGAGACCTTAAAGATCATCCAGTCCAATCCTCAACCCAGCAATGAAGAATCAACACTAAACCAAGTGCATAAACGCCAGGTTCACACACTACTTGAACACCCCCAGGGATGGTGACTCCACCACTGCCCTGGGCAGATCATTCCAATATTTGAGAAGCTTTTCAGTGAAGAAATATTTCCTAATATCCAGCCTAAACTTCCTCTGGTGCAGCTTGTAACCATTTCCTCTATTCCCATCGCTTGTCATCAAGGAGAATCATAGAATCAATCAGGTTGGAAGAGACCTCCAAGATCATCCAGTCCAACCTAGCACCCAGCCCTGGCCAATCAACCAGACCATGGCACTAAGTGCCTCATCCAGGCTTTGCTTCAACACCTCCAGGGACAGTGACTCCACCACCTCCCTGGGCAGCCCATTCCGATGCCAATCACTCTCTCTGCCAACAACTTCCTCCTAACCTCCAGCCTAGACCTCCCCTGGCACAACTGGAGACTGTGTCCCCTTATTCTGTTGCTGGTTGCCTGGGAGAAGAGACCAACCCCGCCTGGCTACAGCCTCCCTTCAGGTGGTTGTAGACAGCAATGAGGTCACCCCTGAGCCTCCTCTTCTCCAGGCTGCATACCCCCATCTCCTTCAGCCTTTCCTCACAGGGCTGTGCTCCAGGCCCCTCACCAGCTTTGTCGCCCTTCTCTGGACACCTTCCAGCACCTCAACATCTCTCTTGAATTGAGGAGCCCAGAGCTGGACATAGTACTCAAGGCGTGGCCTGAGCAGTGTTGAGTACAAGGGAAGAATAACCTCCCTCGTCCTACTGGCCACACTGTTCCTGATATAGAGAAGAGGCTGACCCCTTCTTCCTGCAGATGGGCTGGAGATCTTTGCTAAGGGCAGCCATAGTCGTGGTTATCTTGGGTTTTGAGCCTGCTTTGTGCTGCTGATTTTAACTGGCATTCTTAGGAAAGTGTTTGCTCACGTGATAGAGAAGTGCCTGCAGCTTTACATTTCTCTCAGCAATTTTTGGTGTGGTTTTACAAAAGTTTGAATGTAAGATTATTACAGAACTCTCACTGCAAGTGCAACACAGAGAGTCAATGGAGCAACAGCTTCTTCACTGAGAGGACGCTTCATGTCCCTACAGTTGCTAATGTTGTACATATTAATTACCACGAGCAGCAATCCATGAAGAAATTACATCCACATGGCAGTTGTGTTTGTGCTGTAGGTCTGCTTGCAGCCATTACTGGCTGGCAAGGACTGACAGACCACGTGTGTGCTGGACAGACAGATGCACAGGAAACTGTGCAACTGCTCAGCCCTGTCGTCCTATCTCACATCTGCACCAGAGTCAACAGAAAGGGCTGGTATTAACCCTATAAAGCTCCTGCTTTACTGACACTGCTTTCCAGTGAGACCAGCCTTAAACCTGCAGTAGGCCAATGCTGAATAAGCTTTTGCCTTGTTTTGTAGTTTAGACATCATTATTTTTCTTTCTGCATCACGAGTGATCCTTTTTTCACATGCAGAGTTTCCATGCAAATTAAAGCAGAGTTGCATCCTTGCACTATGGATTTTCATTTCAATTATTTTATATATATATATATATATATATATATTTAAGGAAGATGCTGCAAAATATCATTAGATCCACAGCAAAACTAGATGAGGCAAACTGGCAGCTCATTAGACTTCATGGAAAGGCATTTAAAGTACTTAAGAGAGGACAGAGAGTGCTGCCCTTTACATTTGTTTTGGCACTAATATCAGATTAAAAAGGGAAAGGTTGTTAAGTAAAGGTAATTGTCTGTTTTGTAGAGGGAGTCTTTCTGAGGCACAGCCTGAGGCACTAAACTTTAAGAAGGTTAATTGTCTCATGGTGGAAGTCAAGCTATTACTGTTATTATGGGCAGTTAGGAAAAATCCAGCCTGACATCTAAAGTCCAATAACGGGCCTCAAAAATAGAGCTGATTGGGTTATAGCCATGGGTCTATAATTAGAACAATTGCCATCAGGAAAATAAATGCTAGCCAGTGGTGAGCCCTACCTGTTACAGCAGCTGCAGCCAGAATGCCCTGTGGTGCTGCTCTGCCAGCCAGCCCAGCTGGGAGCTAGGTTTGGGAAAAGCCCTTGAGCTGAGTGCGGCTGCAGCAGAGGCTTCATGGTGGGGGACACACGATGCTGTCCCTGAGTGAGGCCAGGGCTGTTAGAACGCATTCTCATATGCAGCCAATGACCCTAAGTAGGATGTTTAACTGTGAGCTTGCACTTGCAGCTGACAGAGGGGGAAAAAACCCCTTGACTCTCCTTTCCACCTCATCAAAGATGAGGATGTTTTGTTCAAAATGCCCAGAAAATGGTTCATCGTTTTAATCCTCTTGGCCGAGCTCACACCCGTCCATCATTCCCTACTCAGACCCCCTCCGTGACTCCATATTCCAATTTCCCAACTGTTTTAAGAAAAAACAGTAAGAGTAAGAACTCAGCCACACCTGGATTTAACTTTGGAACATGTTGAGAGGCAAGGCAAGGCTTTTGCACCTCTCCTGGGCACAGGTAAGGAAGGCCAAATACTTCAGTGTATGAAAATACCAAAACGTTCAGGCATGTGAGTCTGGCTGCTGCTGGCAGAGAGCTCAGCAGGAAACCCACTGCAAACAGCCCCAGGAATAAAGTTTCCCTCCACTTGCAAATATTTGATTTAGATGGGGAAGCTTGAATAACAAAGCTCCATCTCCTGGACAGCAAAGTGTGAGCTCAGCAGCTTTCTGCACTCTCTGCCACGAGCCCCCATCAAAACCACACCCAAAGGAGAGGTTTGATTTCAAGCTCTCAACATTTCCATTGGATTTTTTTTATCCCTTAGGCTGAGGATTCCTTCTCAGGTGCAGGGAAGCCTTTTCCTCTCTGAATCCCTCTCTCTCTGTGCTTCTCAAAGTATTGCCTTACTTGGTTTCCGCTTTTCTGGAGCTGGGAAGACAGGAGGTGAGGGGTTTTCACCACTACAGTTACCCTTGTACTTGGTAGCAGGAAGGAATAGCTGTGACCTACCCAGTGCTGGCAAAGAGCTCTGAGATGTTTTATGCTGCAAATCCCCCTCCTGTTCCGGAAGAAGGCAACTATTTCTTCTGTCTTTGCATCAATATTTAAACGCCTCGGCCCATCCTGCTGACAGCTTAATGGTAAAACTCTGCTTGGACATTTTCCTATCCCAAGCTGATTTTTGCCCTCCAAAGCCCCCAACAAACTGTGTCTTTGCTGAGGCTGCTAGAGGAGGAGCTGTTATCAACCACACTGCACAGAGGGGAGCAATAAGGGGACACAAATACAAAGGGCTCATCCCTAAAATCTGTGACACAGCCCCAGAATGGGACACAGAGTTACACTGCAACCTGTTAGTTCTGGGGCAGCCTTCCCTGTCAGAGGGAGCTACACTCCTGAACCCAGAGTGTGTGGGATCAGAAGTACCCCTGGGGCTTTTCATGGTAATGACGTGAAAAAGAGCAGAGACACAGGCTAAAGGGAAAAATAGATCAGTCATGTGTAAGACAAGATGAGCAGGGACATATTCAGGAGCAAGCCTCCTCTTCCTCACTTAAACACTGCAGCATGCTGTCAGGAGTCTTGTCCCCAAGACCCTGGCTCTTGAGCTGTCTGCAGATGACTGGCTAAGGACGAGAGGAAGGTGAATGAATGTGCTTTGGTGACATGATTTGATCCATTCAGCAACGTGTTGCAAGTAATGTCTCTGGACAGAGGAAGTCAGGTCAGTGTGATGGCTGCACTTGTGAGCAACATCCTGGAGACAAGACTGCAGAAAGTGCCTGGGACCCAAACCCATACATTTCCCAGGAAAGAATTGCAGTTGGAAACAAAGAATAGGAGTAAAAGAAGCAGAGGCCAATGTGGGCTTACAGCCTAAGCAAGTTTTGTAGGCAAGGGGCTGTCCTTTTGTCCTGTGCTACTCCAAAACCTAACTTGAAGTTGATCCCTTAGCTATGCACTTCAGTGGTGAGATGACTGACCACAATGAGAAGTGCTGCACCTACCAGGGCAAAGGCACCACTTGGCAATAGTAACAGGAAAACAAACTGGAGAGGACCTTGGGAAAGACTCTCTTCTGGAGCAGAATGAATTCTGAAGGTCATTCCTGGTTTACTTGTTCCTTACTTAAGAAGTTTGTTTGTTGAATTTGGCCCTGTGCTGGTGAGAAATCTCTCACCCATCTTCATTGTGGTGCAGCTGAGGAGAATATTAGAACCAATCCACTGCAGGTCTCATTCTGCAGCTGCTAAGACATGAGGAAACGAGAAAAGCTTCAAAACACCTACTAATGGCAGTATTTATTGAGTAGAGGAGCAGAACCACATACAATATTAGACAGCTTGTGAGGTGAATTAGAGCCTCATACTTTTGACCTTAGTGCATGTACCACAGCAGGTTTCCCAGCGGTGGACAGGGCTGTGTGAGAGCTGTGGTGATCTTCAATGTTAGCTCAGCTCAAGCTTGAGAACACATGTAGTAATTAATGGATCTGAGTCTTGGCTCATAATTCCTTCTGCATTTTTTCTAAGGACAATTAAGCCACCTGAAGAGAAGACCATAGAGGCTAGGCAAGATTCTTCTCTGTGTGGGGTCCAATAGTGAATATTTCACAATGAAATATTTCAGGCTGTGCTGATTCATATTGGTGGAGGGTCTGCCTCAAGCAGTTCTACCTGGAAATGTCAAAACAATTAACCCTTCCCATTTCAGCCCATGAAAACTGCTTCTTTGTCTGTAGGATACCAAGATAACCGAGTATTATTTTAGTGCTGGGGAAACTGAGACATGAGGTGATGCAGTGATTTGCCTGGGGACCTGCAGGTTTCTCATTGTGCCACCAAGGACTGAAGACCAGTGCGTGGGGTGAGATGATCGCTGAAGTCCTTTCTGCCAATGTAATCTAGGATGATGAAAGCTCAGGTGTCTGGGCTTCCAGTCTAACACTGTGTTGAGTAGACCATAATACTCTTTCCATTGCTCCTCCTCAGCTGATCGGTCCTGCAACTGTTGTTCCAAATCTGCTTCCCCCAGTGCCTACCAGGACCCTCCATCTCAGCTCAGAAGAATAAGGTCAGAATGAAGCCATGAGTGGTAGCTAGCAGTTTCCTTGCAGCATATTTGTACTGCCAAGGAGAGAGAAAAAGATGTGCCCATGAGCCATGGAAGTTGGCAGAGTCCCCATGAAGCCATTCTCTACTGGCCAGCCTTGACTGTGTGCTGTAGAACAAGAACTGGCCAAGACCCACAAGGCAAACCTGCTGCTGATTTGCAGGAGAGCTTCAGAAAGGTTAAAATGTTCTCCCCATTTCACTTTGACATCTCTGCAGCCCTTCTTCCAGCCAGAGCTCCACTTCATAATTAATTGGAGAAACATCCCCCTTACCAAATAGCAACCAGAACATTTAGATCCTCCTGAGAAAAGCTACGTCTGTGTTTCTGTCATGACTGGCAGTAGGAAACGTGAGGCATTTACAGAAGGAGGGTGGAGTGCTGTCACCACCGCATCAGATGATCGACCTGTTCTTGCCAGCCACTTCAGAGCTTGGCTCAGGGAATTTTTCATCCCTTCAGCATCTGCTCACCGCTGAGCTGAGCTAGTTACAAGTTGCAGGTTAAACAGCACTTACAGGGAGGGATCAGGAAGTACTAGTTTCCCAGAGAGCCAGGACATAGAAAGACAGAAGCAGGACACAGGAGGCTTAAGCAGAGATGGATCCTAGGTCATAGCTCTGCTGCTAGTATCACGTTGCTGTGTCCCAGCAGAGAAGATAAGATCAGAACACCAAAGGCCATGAGATATTAACTCAGAGAGAATCAACAAGTTTATCTGCTAGATCACTCCCTTCTCAGGAAAGCCATCCAAAGAAGCCTCTTTTATCTTCCTTAGTCCTGTTGCATGCCATACTGCTAGGCAGTTCTGGCACTGGTTGTGATGTCTGATCTGTTTCTGTGCTGCTTTGAAGCTGTATGTGCTTACAGGTGTGTGTATAGAAGCACACTCAGCCATGTACATGGGTAGGTAGCATGGTCCAGTGAGTAGGACACCTCGCTGGATACACAGGGAAATGCATCTTGCACTCCTCCATTTCATATGTAATGGCTCATTCAAGTCTCAGATGTTCACTGTGTCTCCCAGAGATTAATTTTCACTGCTGGTGTAGTATAAACAAGAAGACGTTCGACAAGGTTCTGGGCAACCTGATCTAGTTGGATCTAGTAGGATGCCCCTGCTCACTATTGAGGAGGTTGGACTAGATGACCTTTGGAGGTCCCTTCCAGCCCATCCCATTCTATGACTCTATGAATTCTTTACAGAATGAACTGAGATCCTGTCATCAAGAGCAACTATGATTCCATGAACTATCAGTTTATGGTACAGTCCTTATCATCATTCATTTCATGTGTGCTCCTCTCGTCAATCTGTGTTTACTGCTTGGAAACTTTTAGGCCCTTATATATAGCCTCATAAACCTTTCTCAGTTTTGATTCAAGATGCCCAACATCATGTCCTAAGCTTGCAGCTAAGCTAAGATCCATCAAAGCTAACTACAAGAACTCTCTGGTGGAGAACATATAATTCACAAGCTGCTGAATATCTGTGTGCTGTGAAAAGGTATTGTGCTAGTTTGAAGCTAGCTAGAATGTTTTGGTCAGAAGGACTAGATCATAGGCTGTGAAAAGAAAACAGTGGTGATGTCTACTTCACTCATAGTCTTGCTGAGATGTATAAAAAAGGCAAAGCAGAACATAGATAAAGTCACTTAACTTGTCACTTGGCTCTGGGCTTTGCTCTGGGCTCTTCACCTGCTGGGGAGCTCGGGCTGCTGGCTGAACTCCATCTTACTCTCTAACCTCACCCTCCATTTGCTTTGGCTGATTCACCTTGCTTCTAAATCCCCCATGCTGAACCTCCATTTCTTCCTTGGGACTGGGGTAAGGTTGAGAGGGGTAGGGGGGAAGGTGAAGGGGTGGTTGAGAGCCCCTCCTGGGGACTCAGGTTTCTGGGAGGGGAGTTGTGCTTCTGTATTACCTTTTACCTTGTCTATTTCTGTCTATAACTGTCTATACCGTAAATATCTGCTTGTACATTGTGCTAGCTGTAAATATAAGCTTCATTCATATTTCCAGAGCCAGCTGAGTCTAGTCTGGGTGATTTCTAAAGTGTGTGGGGGGGCAGGGAACACCCAAACCATCACAGGTGTGATACTTGGACGAAGTAAAAAGCTGGGACTAAACCTGTGTGGAAGTTTGTATGCATAGTTCACAGCTCTGTAACTGAATACTTCATCAGTAAGTTAGAATAATTCCAAATGTCCCAGCCCAGGTCTGAGAGCTACCTTTTACAATTTGTGCTAGACTTCATACTCCACCAGACCAGATAACAATGACATTCAATGTTGTTTTAAAACTCTTGCAGATATATATTCCTAAGCTATTTCTTTTTGCAGGTGTTGGGCTGAAGGTAGCTAAGGATCCTGAATTCACAGACAATTGGATAAATGCATAACTAAATGTTGCAGTGAAAGTTTCCAGAAACAATATTATTTTCTGGCAGTTACATGGTATTAAAAATACATTAAGGCACAGGAGAAGAGGCTATTGATGCTCACTGGAGGTATTCTCGTGGGTACAGTGGAGGTCATGCCAAGTCACAACAAGAAATGACACAACAATATGTGCTCTAGTCTCTCCAGCACACACTGTGCTGAACTCTCACTGTTCCCCACCTGTCCTCCTCAACTACCTTGTTTTGCCATGTCACTTGTGCCCTCATAGCAGAGAGATTTTCTCTACTCAAAGGCTCAGTGGTTGGCCAGCTCTATGGTGGGAGTTGGCAAGCAAACCGATCAGTAGGAATGCAGTTGAGGTCTTGGATCTTGCTTTCCTCCAGTCATAGAATCACAGAATCAACCAGGTTGGAAGAGACCTCCAACATCATCCAGTCCAACCTAGCACCCAGCCCTAGCCAGTCACCTAGACCATGGCACTAAGTGCCCCATCCAGGTTTTTCTTGAACACCTCCAGGGACGGTGACTCCACCACCTCCCTGGGCAGCCCATTCCAATGCCAATCACTTTCTGCCAACAACTTCCTCCTGACATCCAGCCTAGACCTCCCCCAGCACAACTTGAGACTGTGTCCCCTTGTCCTGTTGCTGGTTGCCTGGGAGAAGAGACCAACCCCACCTGGCTGCAGCCTCCCTTCAGGTAGTTGTAGACAGCAATGAGGTCACTCCTGAGCCTCCTCTTCTCCAGGCTGCACACCCCCAGCTCCCTCAGCCTTTCCTCACAGGGCTGTGTTCCAGGCCCCTCACCAGCTTTGTCACCCTTCTCTGGACACCTTCCAGCACCTCAACATCTCTCTTGAGTTGAGGAGCCCAGAACTGGACACGGGACTGAAGGTGTGGCCTGACCAGTGTTGAATACAAGGGAAGAATAACCTCCCTTGTCCTACTGGCCACACTGTTCCTGATCCAGGCCAGAATGCAGTCCTTTCAGAGGGTTGGACATGCCACCCAGAAGTCCTATCATATCACTCTTCAACAATGCCTCTGAAATTATATTAGACTCCAAGATCCATACTCCTTTTCCAGGCAGCTCAGGCTTCTCTGCTTATTTGTGGCATATTTGTGAGCCAAAAAATTAAGCCCATGGTAGACACCAGCCTTCTGAATGAGGATGTTGGCACCCCAGTTCTACAGGCTGACATTACTGCTGAAGCAAGGAAGGCTTGTCAGCCCCCACTTATCACATAAAAGCCACTTCAAACCAAGACTGACCAAAGGACTCTCTTGCTATAGCTGAGAGAGGATCAGTTGACCCTTTCAGACAAGACTTTCTTGTCTATGGGGTTTTGTCAATGAGCATCTCCAGGTTTAGACACACACTGCTTAGACACACAGTTTGTACTGTTCCTGGGTGTGAACAACTTGGTATCAAATCTCTTGTAGATGACCTGGCTTTTGTCCATGGCTGCTCAGTTTCTCACTGTGTCCATGCACAATACCTGCCTATTTCTTCTCTATGACCCAAGCTCTGTCTGCTACACTTAACACATCCTACAGTCACACCATACTCCTAAGCCCTATCTGTTTATGCATCTCATTCTGAGCTCCTGAGCAGAAGCTTCCACCCCTGCCCAGCTGTAACATAATTTTGCAATGAGGAGGACTCAGGGACTGGCTGATATTGTTGAAAGCCATTTTTATTGAGGTCAGGTCAACTCTGAGAGTCTGTATTTAGAATAAATGGCTCACAATCCAGCTTGGACTTGCAGGGTGTATTTTGAAAACTCTCATGAGGTCTGTTTCACAACAACGAGAAGGGAGAATATTTTTCATTTTAAATACCCCAAAGTTTTCATTGGTTGCTCTCTTATTAAGGTAATTTAAGATGAGGTTTTTTTTGTGGCTCTGAGGTTCTGACTTCTGATAAGTAGCAACTAGGATGTTCCTGAATATATTTCAGTGCTGAATACATTTGGTTCCTTCCTTTCTTGGATGCCTTTGCTTCTTCTCTGATAACAAAAGCTTTCCATCTGTGGCAATTTATTCAATTTATCCTTTTGTCTATTCCACCAACAAAAAGGACAAGAAAAATGACTAAGGGAACATCATGACTGGGCTGCTATCCCAGGCTGGCAGTACATAGCTCTCATATTTCAGGCAACAAGATGATTTTCAGGAAGCCATTTCTAGGGGAGATCCTCAATTCATAGCCCTGATGAGGAACTTAGTGCCATGGTCTAGTTGACCGGATAGGGCTGGGTGCTAGGTTAGACTGTATGATCTTGGAGGTCTCTTCCAACCTGGTTGATTCTATTCTATTCTATTCTATTCTATTCTATTCTATTCTATTCTATTCTATTCTATTCTATTCTATTCTATTCCTCCAGTGCTTCACTGGTGCCACTCAGGCCTACATAACATTAAAACTAGGAAGATTTGAGATTAGGGACCTTAATTCCACAAGTTGTACCAATGTACTGCTCCACATTCTTGCACCACATCACAGCCAAGTGGATTTAGAGTTATGTGAATTCACTGCTGGTGCAAATGGAGGAGTGACAGCGTCTCTGGTAGGTCCTATGAGCTACCTTTAGGACTGACAATACTGCAACAGCAAATACCTTGGTGAGACAAAAGACCTGCCTAGAAAACCAAGCAAGCATTAGGGTAGCTGGAATTGAGTCCTGTTGTCAGGTTTTCACGGATATTGGTACTGAGCCCAGCCAGCCCAGCACTCAGTATTTTGTTGTTAAAAGTTGTGGCTATGCCTTGCTGCAGAAATAACCACCCAGCACAGACCCCTGGCCAAATACTGTACCAGAGGGACTGGATCTTGGTGTGCCTGTGTGTCGGCTGAAGTCAAGTCACAGCACAGAGGTATGGCAGGTGGAGCAGGAGAAAAAAAAAAGCAACCTATGTTTTACAAATAAGGGAACAGAGACAGACAAAACAGGCATTCTGTGGGAATGCTGAGGTAGAACTGAGGCTTGAGCAAGTTCTCCAGAGTCCAAAGTCAGGGCCTCAGTTGTGATGTCAGCCCAACACACATGCACACACAGAGATAACACTCAACCTCTCTGGCATCTGTCCTGTGGGAAGCAAAGAAATTAATATTTATCTCCTAAAGACTCTTTCTTGGCAAATAAACCCATGAATAGCTGTACAGCACTTCAAGAGCCTTGAACAGAAGGCTCCATGGAAGCAATGTATTAATAGTTTGTTTGTTTTTTATAATGAGAACAGATGGGCAAAATCTTGGAAAAAGAAAGAGAGAAGCAAGATGTGATTCTGAGTTGTAAAATTCCTTTCCCTCTTCCAGAAGCGACTAACATCCTCCACTTGGTGCTACTGTACAACAGAGATAAAAGGTAATGGGTTTGCTAGTTGTTTTGGGCACTTGTAGAAACCTCTTTATCAAGCAAAGCTACAGACTGCTGGCCCCACTATGCACTGCCTTAATGAAAACCTGACATAGAGTTGCCAATTGATAAAGGCATTTCTAGCATCTTTTATTCCCTTATCTCCCTTGTTCTTGGGGAAGTGATGAGGCATTGTCAGACATGGAGTGCCTGGATGTTGGATTACAGGGAGCACCTCACAGCAGCTTTCAACAGAAAGCTCTATAAAGAGACATTTCCACTGACAGACTATTCTGCATCACTCGAGACATACCATTCTGCATCACTCAAGACAGACCAAAGCTGATGTGCCTTTCCCTATGCTTCTCAAGGCCTTATGTATTTCATAGTGGACTCATTGTACTGCTCCATGTGGATATTCCCAGTTTGTGCTGGACCATTATGGATTTGCTTTGTAGAGTTTCAAAGCAGTTGTAGCACCAAACCTGGGACGTGTCTTTGCCTGAGAATTGTCCTACAAAACAACAGTAGTTGTTTTTGGCAGCAAGTGTTGGTCACTTGAAAGCAGGCAATGAGAGCAGGAACAGAGATGAATATTCCTGCTTCAAGGTGTCTGTGCTTGAGGTGAAGCAATCTCCACTTTGTTTTCATCAAGTGTTCTGTGTAAGGTCAAGATAAGTTCTTTCTGTTCAGAATGGAGTAGGGTCCAACAGCAAGTATTTACACACATGTTTGTGTGTAAGGCTACTGCAATCAGTTGAGAGGTGTCATGAAAAATGATAGCTGAATGTTGTGAGAACCTTTTCCTGCAAAACTGAGATCTTGATGGATCACAATATGGCTTTTACAGCCCTTCTCAACAAAAGGCTCAGCTGGAAGTGCAAAAAGCCAGTAAAATTCCTCAAAACGGAAGGCAGCAGGAGATAGATAAAGCTCCATCTCTAACAAACAGTGCCACAGAGCTTCTGGTGGCCATGGATATCTGAGACTCTCCTTAGGCACTTCCTGAGTTTGACACCCTCATGTCCTGCACAGTGTTGACAGACTCCCATCTTTTTGACAAGACCTGGGATTTTTAGGAACCAGCAGGTTCTTGCTGCTGACTCAAGAAATTTGATCAGATGTGGCTTGAGGTGGTGCAGCTGAGTCTGGATGTCTTTGCTTTGAATGTGCTAGCTGGAGCATAGAACTAGATTTTCCACCTTTTCTGAAGCACATTAATGTCCTTTGCACCAGCTTTGAACACCATATCATCATGGGCAAAATCTGCCCATCTGCCCAACACCGGAGACTAAAAGGAAGAGGGTTAAATTTAGTTGTTCAGGACTGCCATAACCACAGAGGTGCTGGAATTGGTGAGAGTCAGAATATCTTCATGTGTCTCAATGTGATGATCACTGGTGCTGGGAAGAGGTGTGCTTTATTGGGTGTCTCATCCCATCAAACCCTTCCTGCCATCCCCACAGTAAACAGCTTCTCTAAGAAGCATCCCTGAATTCTGCAGGCTCTTGTGGGCACGGTATGAAAAGCTTGGCGTTGCCATCGTGAATCCTCTGGGAGAGGCACTCGCAAAAGCACGACGCCACTGCTGGGCACTTCGGGGAAGACCTAAATGATTCAAAGAGAAGAACACTGAAAACGGAGCATCATGCGTCTGCTCTTCCAGACCTTCGCTTCCAAGTGCAAGCAGGGGAACCGTGGTCCCTGGCTTCTTCCTGTGCCTCTGCAGCGAAAGGCATGGCTGTCAGGGATAAAACTCGCTTTCAAAACAAGGGCCGCTTCCTTCCGAGACGGCCAAGGAGCTATCCTGGGAAGGCAGAGGCAGGCGGTGCTGAGGGCCAGGTATTCAGCACCAGCGGGCAGGGGAAAGCGGAGCCCGTGAGCGGCGCGGCGGAGCTGTGCCTTTGAGACGCAGCCATCATCTCGCAGGGCACAAACAGGGCACAGAAACTCAGGCCGCGGAGTCCAGTCTCATGCTGCTGGAAGTAAACAGAACCCTGGAGTTTACCAGGTTCATTTTAAGACTATTTCAGGTTGTCAGGGTTTGATCTGACTTTGTAGTCTCAGCTGAGAGCTGCTCCCCCAGCCCTTTTATTCTGGAGCAGTGCTGTTGAGGTAAGGACAGAGCAGGGATGCTGCCTCGATCCCATGCTGTGTTTTAACACACGCAAACAATGTTTGTACGCACTAGAGCTCGAACTACGTGTGCGAAGGGAGGCAAGGTAGGTGCAAGGCAGTGTCAGACCTTGTGCCAAGGTATTGGAGTGAGAAAGCATCTGAGCGGGTTGCCTGCATGGCAAGGACGGGATGTTTCACTTACAGCAAGTCACAGATGCACTTTTGTCCACACCAAGATCAAAGACTCGTCATAACAAAGAGCTTTATGAAACACAGAGATGCAGTACCAGCTCCAAGATGCATGTCTTCTACACAGAGGTCTCCAGAGATGCTCTGCTGTAGCCAGTTTTGCTGTGCAGACTAGAGTAAGTCACTGATCATCTGTGTCAGCAAAGTGGGGATTGCTCTACTCTGAAATTCTTGGATGAAGATCATCACTCAATACCAAATTCTTTGCAGTCCCATTTCACCATCTGATTTCTACAGCAGCCAGTGCTCTATATAGAAATGTCATTCGCTTCATCTCACAAATCCACTGATGAGCTGTTACAAGCCCAGATGTCAAGTTTTACAGCAAGAAAAAAGAATTAAGGTATTTGTGGGAGTTCTGTGTTTTGTTTAATATAAAAATAAAATAGGCATTTATGTTAAAAATGAGCAGAGAGCATTGAGCTTCTGGATGGATCTTTTCATAACAGATTAAAAGTAGATTAAAAATCCATACTAGCAGAAAAGCGATGTTTTGGTTCTCCTAACCAACAGTTGGAAGAAGAGATGGGAAGATCACAGATGCTGGCATGTCTGGAAGGAAGGATGGACACAAAAATTGTGAGCTAAGGCACTGAAAGAATTTAAGGAAAAATACCAATACTTTCATAGAATCATAGAATCAGCCAGGTTGGAAGAGACCTCCAAGATCATCCAGTCCAACCTAGCACCCAGCCCTGTCCAATCAAGCAGACCATGGCACTAAGTGCCCCATCCAGTCTCTTCTTCAACACCTACAGGGACAGTGACTCCACCACCTCCCTGGGCAGCCCATTCCAATGCCAATCACTCTCTCTGGCAACAACCTCCTCCTAGCATCCAGCCTAGACCTCCCCTGGCACAACTTGAGACTCTGTCCCCTTGTTCTCTTGCTGGTTGCCTGGGAGAAGAGACCAACCCCCAGCTGGCTACAGCCTCCCTTCAGGTAGTTGCAGACAGCAATGAGGTCTGCCCTCAGCCTCCTCTTCTCCAGGCTAAACACCCCCAGCTCCCTCAGCCTCTCCTCACAGGGCTGTGCTCCAGGCCCCTCACCAGCTTTGTTACCCTTCTCTGGACACCTTCCAGCACCTCAACATCTCTCTTGAATTGAGGAGCCCGGAACTGGACACAGCACTCAAGATATGGCCTGACCAGTGCTGAGTACAGGGGCAGAATAACATTCCTTGTCCTACTGGCCACACTGTTCCTGCTACAAGCCAGGATGCTGTTGGCTCTCCTGGCCACCTGGGCAAACTGCTGGCTCATGTTCAGCTACCCCCAGGTCCCTCTCTGCCTGGCTGCTCTCAGCCACTCTGTCCCCAGCCTGTAGTGCTGCTTGGGGTTGTTGTGGCCAAAGTGTAGAACCCTGCAATTGGCCTTGTTCAATCTCGTCCCATTGGCCTCTGCCCACCCATCCAGCCTGTCAAGGTCCCTCTGCAGGGCTTTGTCCTGGCAGGTGTTTTAATCTCTCACCTTTCTGCTTTCTCTCAGCCACTCACAAATATTAGAAAGGAATCTTTGACAAACCAATATTACCCCCAATATTCCAGGGGCAGGATACCTCCAGGAGACAGTACAGAGATACTAAAATGGCTGGAGCTGTGTGTGCTGGGAGATAATCTTACTTTGTTTGCTCTAGCAACTGCCAAGGGAGGAGAAAAGCAGCAATTAATTATGATCATATTTTCTGAAAACTTTTTTGCTTTGAGAGTTGGCTGTTAGTAAAGGAGCCAGGTTTTTTATTTTAGGAGCATGGGTCTTGTTTTGACATTGCCTGGTCCTGAACACATGAAACCACCTCTATACTAGGGGATGTAGCAGGGGGTGTGTGGGGAGTGATCTCTGGAATAGGTCCAGCCCATCCTCCCCAGTGTCACACCAAATCTCTGAGCAGACATTTTCATTTTCCCTGCACAGTCCAAGCATATGCAAAGGGGTGGGAAACAACCTTCTGCTTCTTCTTCAACTGAGCACGGCGATATAAAAACCTCATTCTCTCTCCTTTTATGTTGCCCATAAAGCTCCAAATGTTGCTCTTAAATGGAGTCCCCCTCATGCATATAATTGAGTGAGTGATTTCTCAGCCACCTGCATTATGATATTACAGGGCCAAATGTTGCCTATTTCCTATGCTAAAGCACTTTTTGCTGAGCTTTCAGCTGCTGCTATGCATGAATTTTCCAGAGCCCAAGCAAGCATAGACAGCAAGCAGTGTAGGACAATTAATATTTCCAATTAACCTCATTAACTTCCAATGTGTATCAAGTAGAGAACAATACAAGGTTTAGATTGACATCACTTGCTGCTTTCTTAACAACCCTGAACTTCCTGTGCACTTTCCACTTCTGAGGGCCTACATATAGAAATAAAAACTCCAACAGATCCAGAGTTAATTCATTAGCAGCACAACTGAGTGAATGCAAAAGCTCCCTGACAGTGATGCGTAGGATGACTGGCTTCCTTTTGCTCCTGCCAGGATGGGTTTTCTGATGTCTAATAATGCAGCTCAGCTCAGTTTACAACCTTAGCTGCAGCAGGATTACCTCTTCCTTCAGAAGAGAGGTGACAGTACCAGGTAGACATTGAAAGTGTAATTCACTTCATTTTTTGCATTATGTCACTTCATTCATGCATATTTTCATTATTGTGAGGGTGCTGGAGCAATGCAGCAGGCTGCACAGAGAGGTTGTGATGTTTCCTTTGCTAGAGACTTTCAAAACCCAACTGGATGTGCTCCTATGGGACCTGCCCTAGGTGATCCTGCTTTGGCAGTGGTACTGGAGTTGATGATCTCCTGAGGTGCCTTTCAATGCCCACCATTCTATGATTGATATCTATTCTATGATGACAAGGCCAAGTGCAGGGTTCTACATTTTGGCCACAACAACCCCAAGCAGCACTACAGGCTGGGGACAGAGTAACTGGAGAGCAGCCAGGCAGAAAGGGACCTGGGGGTAGTGGTAGATAGTAGGCTGAAGATGAGGCAGCAGTGTGCCCAGGTAGCCAAGAGAGCCAATGGCATCCTGGCCTGGATCAGGGACAGTGTGGCCAGTAGGACAAGGAGGTTATCCTGCCCCTGTACTCAGCATTGGTCAGGCCACACCTTGAGTCCTGTGTTCAGTTCTGGGCTCCTCAATTCAAGAGAGANCCTGTAGGTGTTCAAGTAAAGCCTGGATGAGGCACTTAGTGCCATGGTCTGGTTGACTGGCTAGGGCTGGGTGCTAGGTTGGCCTGGATGATCTTGGAGGTCTCTTCCAACCTGGTTGATTCTATGATTTTCATTTGTTTTTAACACATCATATGCTCATCACTGCCCAGCTTTCAGAGATGTCTGGAAGACAGAAGAAAGCTGTGAAAACGTCTGTTCTACAAATGGGGAAACTAAGGTATCAAATGGACATGACACATTCCAACACTCACAGAGATTACCAGGGACAGCTTAGTTCTTTTCCCAGTTCAGTGTTGTGATGTGCACATCATCTGTACACATCTGTACAATGTGTAGCTGCACAATTTCTGATACTGGGGGAAAATGGAATAAAATGATGGCAGGCTGAGATTTGTGATGAGATCACCTTTTTGGTTTTTTCCTTCCCTTTCTGCTGGACATGATGCTTTGAGAAACATTAAAGCTCAAGCATGGAGAGAAAATGTGAGTACCTCCTAGATCATTAAAACTGAAAGCTGTGTTAAAAAACACTTTTTGCAGCATTTCTTGTAAGGGCTTGGATTTTAGCTTCAAAGGCTACTGTTAGTTTCTAGCAGCAAAACAACCAAGCATGAACAACAATTTAAGCATGGCTGTGTACCTTTGACGCAAACCAGACCTAATGCACCCACAGATGCACTCTGCATGTAACAGCACATGTGCCACTGCCACCCCTTACTGACTCCTCATTCCTTGTCTGCCCCTGAAAAGACTTTGGCTTGCATGGACATTGAGGATTGGAGGTCATAGAATCACAGAATCAGTCAGGGTTGGAAGGGACCACAAGGATCAGCCAGTTCCAACCCCCCTGCCACGGGCAGGGACACCCTACCCTAGAGCAGGCTGGCCACAGCCTCATCCAGCCTGGCCTTAAACATCTGCAGGGATGGAGCCTCAACCACCTGCTTGGGCAACCCATTCCAGGCTCTCACCACTCTCATGCTCAACAACTTCCTCATCACATCCAGTTTGAATCTCCCCACTTACATCTTTGTTCCATTCCCCCTAGTCCTGTCACTCCCTGATAGCCTAAAAAGTCCCTCCTCAGCTTTTTTGTAGGTCCCCTTTAGGTATTGGAAGGCCACAATAAGGTCACCTCGGAGCCTCCTCCTCTCCAGACTGAACAGCTCCAACTCTTTCAGTCTGTCTTCATAGCAGAGCTGCTGCAGCCCTCTGATCATCCCAGTGGCCCTTCTCTGGACACACTCCAGCATCTCCACATCCTTCTTGTAATGGGGGCTCCAGAACTGGATGCAGTACTCCAGGTGGGGTCTCTACCAGGAGTAGAGGGGGAGAATCACCTCCCTCGACCTACTGGCCACACTTCTCCTGATGCAGCCCAGGATCTGGTTGGCCCTCTGGGCTGCAAGTGCACACTGCTGGCTCATGTTGAGCTTCTTGTTCAATGCAGTCACCCCAGGGTTGTGTTGCAGCGCCCTTCTTCCCTGGGGAAGAGGCCAGAGGGTCTCAGAAGAGACTGAGATTTACCCATGAGCCTGCCTCAGATGAGGCTGGAAGACCCAGCCTTGGGTCCCCCACAGGCCTCTACTGCTTTTCGACAAGAAAAATGTTTTTAATCTGAAACATTCCAGTTTACTTTAAACCAACAATCAGCTTGTGTAGAAAAGTTTTTGTTGTTTTTCCAGTCTGCTCCATCTAACTGCATTTTTATACTTCATCAGACTTAGCAATGCCACCCTCAGTTCATCATAACCATGCAGCAGAAAATGATCTAGCTGGGCTCATATTTTGCTGTCTTCTTGGCTAGTTCAAATGGATATTTTGATTCCTGGCAAATTCACAAATTAGGTGGCAAGGGGTAAATATTCAGTACTTAACATGCAAAGCGAAATAAAGGATGTGTTGATCTTGGTTTGGCTTTGCATTGTTCAGTGTAAACAAAGTCTTGTAACTTCCGTAAAGGAAAGCTAAAATTGTAATAATATGACCAGGATTTAGTATTGGTTTGGTTTTCTTTGTCTAGTGGTGATTTTCTGCTTCCCTGTGCTAAGGTTTAACCCCTTCCTATTACTGCATAGGCAATTTCTTAGAAGTTCACTAAGGAAAGAGCTACCATCATAGAATCATAGAATCAACCAGGTTGGAAGAGACCTCCAAGATCATCCAGTCCAACCTAGCACCCAGCCCTAGCCAGTCAACTAGACCATGGCACTAAGTGCCCCAGCCAGGCTTCTCTTGAACACCTCCAGGGACAGTGACTCCATCACCTCCCTGGGCAGCCCATTCCAATGCCAATCACTCTCCCTGGCAACAACCTCCTCCTAGCATCCAGCCTAGACCTCCCCTGGCACAACTTGAGACTCTGTCCCCTTGTTCTCTTGCTGGTTGCCTGGGAGAAGAGACCAATCCCACCTGGCTGCAACCTCCCTTCAGGTAGTTGTAGACAGCAATGAGGTCACCCCTGAGCCTCCTCTTCTCCAGGCTAAACAACCCCAGCTCCCTCAGCCTCTCCTCATAGGGTTTGTGTTCCAGGCCCCTCACCAGCTTCATCGCCCTTCTCTGGACACCTTCCAGCACCTTAACATCTCTCTTGAATTGAGGAGCCCAGACCTGGACACAGTACTCAAGGTGTGGCCTGACCAGTGCTGAGTACAGGGGCAGGATAACCTCCCTCGTCCTACTGGCCACACTCTTCCTAATACAGGCCAGCATGCCATTGGCTCTCTTGGCCACCTGGGCACACTGCTGGCTCGTCTTCAGCTACTATCTACCATCCAAACTGACCGTAGGACAAACATAGGAATGTGCAAGTTAAGAACACTGCTGGTATTTGGGACAATTGACAGGCACTGAGGAAAGAGCAAACTGAACTCACTAATTAATTTGTTAAATGTTAATATGTAACATGCATTTGAACATATGCAGACAGTTGCAGAATAAATACTGTCACCCAAAAACTTTGTTATTTGCTGGTTGTCCTGAATTTGAAATGCAATGCAGTTGTTGAAGTTTCAACTCTTGAGTTATCTGGCAAAAAGAAAAACAAAAACCAAACTGGAGGTGTTGAAGAAGAGACTGGATGAGGCATTTGGTGCCATGGTCTGATTTTTTGGATAGGGCTGGGTGCTAGGTTGGACTAGATGAGCTTGGAGGTCTCTTCCAACCTGCTTGATTCTATAATTCTATACTTGTCGCCTTTCTGGAGAAATAGAGCACAGGTTACAAGAAGTGAAAAAGATCCAATAATCCTGCCTTATCCTTCTCCTGGTAATGCTGAATTACATCCAATAATCTCTCCTCTAGGGCAAAGTCTATTATTTAAAGTGGTGGGACACACAACAGATGCTGCAAGTTTGGTTTTTTGACCCAGCACATACATTAGCCTGTATGTCAGAAATTAATTGACTGCTACAGACCAATGTATTCCTTTCCCTTTGGAAACTGCTACCCATGTCCTGCATGGCCAGTAGCTGCTGCTTCTTAAGATGGTGCAAGCTCTGTGAAAGGCTAAGCACTTACATGTAGACATCACCCCTATTTGGTGCTGAGCACCCATTCTCTATGTATTTCTGTCCTGTCCAATGTAACTAAGGGAACTCACCAAAACCTTTGACAGCTTTTGACCTCAACTTGGGCTAATGACTTCTGCAGCCCTCCACCAAACACTGAACCTTTGCACTGATCTTAACTAGAAGCATGGCAGAGCAATGGCCCTTCCACAAATAAAGTACCTTTTTAAATGAAGCCTCACCTTCATTTTTCAAGAATCTAACAAAGCATAGCAGAGACTTTCTGCTGCAACTCATTGGCTAGCAGTCTAATCTCCCATCTGGAAACTAGAGCAGCAATAGTTCCAGCTTGGGCAGGAGGTGCTAAGGCAGACAGCTACCAGTTCAACCCTAGGAGAGCTGGGGTAAGAAGGGACAGTGGGGACCCTGTGATTATCAAGAGCAGGGAGCAGAAGAGACATCTAGAATGTTACATGGAGATGAGCTCCTTTTAGGTAGAGGTAAAGGAGGCAAAGGAGGTAAAGGTAGAGATAAAGTAGGTAAAAAAAAGGTGTGGTTTTTTTTGTTGTGATGACCTGTGAGACTTGGAAACCAGAAATTATTCCTGCTACAGAAAATGCAGTGAGTACAAGTGAAACAGGAGAACAGCAAAAGGAAGAGCAACAGGAGTAAAGAGGGCAACAGAACTACCATGCATGACATAGCATGCAGAGTGTGAATGCCAAACACACCTGAAGATGAAGAGCTAACTTGGTGCCCTTTATCCCTGCAATGAGGATCATGACTGAGCAGAAACACAACACAGCATAACAGAGCCTGCTGAAGGTTGCAGAAGAGCAGAAAGCTGCAGGATTGTGCTAGGGCAGCCAGGATTTGGCACCAAGAGCCATCACCTGTTAAGGAAATGCTCTTTGCAACCAGCAAACTACAGCAGGAGCTGGCAGTGGGTGCTGCCTGTTGAATCTAACTCCTCACCCTTCTTGCAGGGTTTGTAGAAAGCAGAAGCACTTCTGCAGCCTTCATGCCACTTTCCTCGGAATAAAGTATTGGGGCACCCAGAAGGGTGAGCAAGGAAAGCTGCCTTTTACTGGTTTTGTACTTAGCTGACCTGGGCAAACAGGCAGCAACTGTCTCTGGCTCTTGGTGCCTGGGATTTTTTAACTGGGAAAAAAAAACCAGGCTGATGTGTGCAACACAGCTTCCAAGCAAAGGAATCACAAGCACTTGCTCCAGCCCTGCCTTCCCTTCTCCTACCACTCTGGCTGTGACAGTGCCTCTGCACAGTCATCTGAAGGACTCTGGCACCTCATGCTTTAGGGAACAAAGGTAAGAAAAGGAAGGAAAACAAAAGGATTTTTATTTTTCAAGTGAGGAAAGAGGCACTGGGGGTGTGCTGCATGGAGGAGGCTTAGGGGTGACCTCATTACTGTCTACATCTACCTGAAGGGAGGTTGTAGCCAGGTGGGGTTGGTTTCTTCTCCCAGGCAACCAGCAATAGAACAAGGGGACACAGTCTCAAGATGTGCCGGGGGAAGTATAGGCTGGATGTTAGGAGGAAGTTGTTGCCAGAGAGAGTGATTGGCATTGGAATGGGCTGCCCATGGAGGTGGTGGAGTCACTGTCCCTGGGAGTGTTCAAGAAAAGCCTGCATGAGGCACTTAGTGCCATAGTCTGGTTGACTGGCTAGGGCTGGGTGCTAGGTTGGACTGGATGATCTTGGAGGTCTCTTCCAACCTGGTTGCTTCTATGAACCATGAATTCTGTGAACCGTGAATTCTATGAACCATGAATTCTACCCTATTGGGCCCCACTGTAATATTGTGCCCTGTCCTGGCACGGACAGCTGCCTGCAGATGCCACTGCCATCCAGACAATCAGTGATTATTGCTATGACAATCTCTAAACGTCACTACTGTGAGGAAAACTTGAGATATTTATCAGACCATGGCAGTTGCTGAGAGCACAAACTGAGACTGGGGTCCCTCATCCCCGTGGTCCAGACAGGAAGAGAAGACCAGCCCCATGCACCTGTCAGCAAGCCTTATTGTCAGCAGAGAGGAGCTGTATTTCATTTAGCTGGTTTTTTTTAACAGCTCAGTAGATCATGTCAGCAGACAACAATGTGCTCACTCCACAAGACACAGAATTTGACAGGCAAAACAACCTGCCAGTTACTTATCATTAGTGCAAATGACTGATTTTTCGGTTCATTGGCAGTTCAGGATAAGCTGAAGGTTTTAGTTTGAGTCAAACACAAGATTGGTTTTTCAGAACTTTCAGCTCACCTTGATATTTCACATTTCTATTCCAATCCCTTTTAAAATGAGGTTTTTCTTATCCTCTTTTAAAAACTGAGTGGAGGGAAAAAGAGAAGGGAATGTTTAGTTTGCTTCAAATCTATTTCTATTACTTTAAGACCCAGATGAAAAAGGAGGGGATTCAATAGCAGCTATTTCTCCCACTACAGAAGATATTCCGGTCAGTTGAAACCCCAGATTTTCCCTGGACAAAGCCCTTTTATGAAAATGTTGGAACAGCCTTAGCTTGCCTCTTTCCCACTCCCTCTCCTGTCACGCTGCAGAGGCTATCACCCACATCTCCTTTTTGTAAGCTCTGAGATCACACGTCCAAAGGGAAAAGGCTGCTCATTTCCCAGCGCTCCCGACAGTGTCCCCGAGATCTTTTGCACAGCAGCAGAATCCTGTTCTGCCTCATCCCTGAATATTTTGGCCATCCAGAGCCAGCCTTATTCAATCCACTCTTCTGGAAATAAAACCACATTGAAGAGTCAACAAAGGGAAGAAGAAGAAGAAGAAAAAAACCAAAACAATTAAAATAAAGCAAGCAGTAGGTGTGCAGGCCAACCCCGCAGGTGCTGCTGCAATTGAGTCTTGGCTCAGGGCAGTAAGCATTAGTGACTTTTAATTTCCTCTGTCCCCAGGCATCCTGGCTAATATCACTCAGATAGCACTGATTCAACTCCTGACCTGGCAGATGGTGCTGGGTGTCCCACCATGCTCCATTGAGTACAGTAAGCTCCACATAAGCCTGCTAAGCCACTAGGCTAGTTTGGCAAGTCAGTTAATAACGCTGAACGTGCTTTTCCCTACAACTTTGTGAGAAGGGGAGGAATCTACTGCCAGGGAATTAAAGATCCCCCAAACAAATTTTAAAGACAAATTGAATTTTTTAATTGGACTGGAATGCTGAAGCATATTCAGATCTTGACCTCAGATCAGAAAGGAGAAGCAGGAAATCATTTGGCTCTGGAGGTTTGGTAGGGGTCACAGGTGCTTTTAATAAATGATTCTGCAAGTTAATAGCTTGGTTAGGGGTGGGAATAGACTAAAGATGATACCAAGAAGTTGAAATTTTAGTCCAGTTTGCTTTGAAACAAGACCTAATATCACAGAAAGATCAGAACTGGAATAGGAGCTAGAAAGACTCACCTATTATTACATTTAATCTCTTGCTATTGCAAACCATCTCTGGTAATGATGACAGTTCTTTTGAAGTATTTCAAGCTGCCTCCTTAGGCAAGAATTTCTTGCGTTCATTGCTCCGACTGGGAAGCAGCTTCAAAATTTGAAGGTTAGAAATTTTCTCCTAATTAGCAGCCCAAGAATCTGTGGTTAGTGAATAGCATTCTTCTTTAGCTTTAGTAGTCCTTTTCCTTATCTCTTTAGGAGCAACCCACCAAGAGGATCCAGACCTGAATGGCAACAAGGAGCAAGTTACATTTGTCTCAGGCTTGAGAGGACAGTTGTCAAACAACTGCTGGATCATGACCACATGGTTTTAGTTGGTGCCTATCAGTCAGCTCTTGGTTACTCTTTAAAAAGTGCTGAGCCATTGCTTGATCTCCAGGTGTAGTTTGCTCCAGTGATGTGGAAAACTTATGTATGGTAGATTGTGGGGTGGGTACCAGCTGCTGCAGGGATCCCACTACTGTTCAGAGAAAGGACGGTGTCAAGGCAGAGAGCATTTCACAAGTCTCATGGGCTGACTACTCAAGCAACCATAAATTTAGTTGGTCTATCTGGGCAGCAGCGTTGCTACCCTGCACTGCTTACCGTTTCATCCTTGCTCTCTGCCTCAGCTGCACATGGATGCAGATTTCCAAAGGTGTCAAACAGAGCTGAACCAAGTCATGAGTTTGCATGTAGCTCCCTGGAGCTGCTTTGAGAATTGCAGGCAGATCTATGTCTCCAGTTCAGCACCTGCCAAAGGATCAACAAGAACATCTTTGTGAGTGTGTACGAGCCACTCAGTTGCAGAGTGCTTAAGCATTTGGCAGCTGCTGAGAATCCTGCTCTGATGTTTATTCAAGTCATGACCTGAGCACCCACAGCTCTGATTTGCAGACAACAGGAACCAGGAGCAATCGGCATTTTTGAGCATCTTCGATCTGTTAACTGACATTTTCTGAAGATGAAAAGCCTTTGGGTTGGCTGCTTAGGAGAGGAAGCTCCCTGCCCCCTAGACAGCATCTTCATGGACCTTGGCAGTGGGCCCAGTCAGTGTCAACAAGCTTTGGACATGGCTTGCAGCACTATCTGAGACAGTGAAGGAAGGGGAAACTCCCATGACAGCATTCCCATTCAGGTCTTGTTGATGAAAGTACTAGTCATTAATGCCAAAACCAGCAGAGTTTTGGGTTCTGTTACCATGTGGCCTTCAAAATCCACATTGACAGAGAGAGTAGCATCTTTCAGAGTAGCTCCTTGAAACATCCTTGTAGCACAAGCGTACCCCTCACACCCATCTGGCAGCAGGCTGGCCCACAGCAAGGCACAGCTTCCTCCTCATTTCATCCTCCTGCAACACTCCCATTTTCATTTTGTCCACTTGTTGCATCCTGTCTAATTCTTGTTCAGGCATTTTTCAGGGAGGGGAAGGTTGTTTTTGCTACTTGCCCATGCTGCACCCAAAGTAATGAGCCCAGAACCTTTATGTGATCTCCTACCTGATACTCAGTGGGACTACAAAGAAGATTTTCCTTCCTGCCTGCCTTGACAACCAAGTGGAAACAATGCAAATTTAGCAACACAAAACTAAGTGGGAAATGCATTTCAGGGTCTGTCCAAAACATTTAACTTGACAAAATTCTGGGGCTAGACTTACTTAACTTTGCTCTCCCCCTTTCCACACTTTGAAACATAAGTTCTACACAGACAAAATATCCTTTTGAAAGAGGAGTCAAAATGCTGTCTGCAAGCTGGGTGAAAATGTTTGAGGTCAACATTCTTATTCTTCCCTTGGCCAAAACTCAAACCATATTTAGCATTAAGGAGCAAATAGGCTGAGCTTTACGGAAGCACTTTTGGGGCAAACTTAATTTTTCATTCACAAACTCTAACCAAAGAAAAAAGATAAGCAACACAACCTTGACTTCAGGTCATTTGTGACCTTGGCATTATTCAAAGCAAATGAGAGCCTAATGCTTACAGATTCCACTTCCCAATCCCCAAACATCCAAAAATCCTCACTTTGTTTGCTCAATCTTAAAAAAAAAAAAATCAAACAAACGATAAAAACCAAACAAAAACAACCAACAAATGAAAGAAAATTGAAAAAAAGGTTTTTCTTTCTCCCTCCCTCCCCCCTTCAAACAAATCCTTCTTGCATTTGGACAAGTTGACATTGTGTGTGTCCTTGAGTGTGTTCAAAAGCAAGGCAGAGTGCTCCTTTCTCATTACATGGCTTGTCTTATCAGCCCAGAAAAGATTTAGGTTTCAGGTGTGGCTCTGTGCCAGGTGTGACAGGCCACTCACCATTCACAGAGCACAGAGGCAGGGGTACAAAGCATATATAGTTTACAGACTTTTCTTTATCACAAGCACCGGGAAACCATGTTCTCACCTGCTGATCCTCACAGACAAGCAAACAGCCTCTAGCCCCAGAAGATGGATCAGGAGGAACTAAATTATATTCAACAGGTTGACTTAGAGATATTATATAATTTGAGCACTGAATGCTGGAATAATTTCTTAGCTATAGTTTGCTTTTGTTGCTCTAAGGCCAAAATCTGTAGAGAAGCGAGGCTGATAAAACTGGAGCGAGATGTTCGTTTGTTCTAATGTATTGTCAATAGCTTTAATGCAGAGATTTTGCATCCTAAAGTGGATTGGAAATTATTTATGAGTGAAGAACCAACAAGGAAATAGTTCTTAGGATGATAAGCCCATATGCTAGATAATGCCACTGCAGAGACAGGCTGCATCCTAGGTTACCTATAAAAACATGACCACCTTGAGTGCATTGAGGTATCTGTTACTGCACACTGGTAACAAAACAAGCTGGTTACTCAGCTTCCATCTATTAATTTGGAAACTGGATACTGTACTTGCATATAAATGTAAAATATTCTAGATGTGAACTGTTTTTATTTATGTCTCATGATGAAAATTGACTCCATATGCTGTCTGGATGTTGAACAACCCTCCCCCCATTATCTTCTACCATTCTTTCTTGTGCCACTTTTCATTCCCCTAATACCTTATGATGTTAATGCTAGTGTAATTCAGAACATATATCTCTAGTAGTATTTGTGATAAACAGCCCTTTTTTCTTCCACCAGTGAATCATTGGAATCCATTCCCCAATGTTCTTTAGTTAGCCAAACAGGTACTCCTTTGACTGGCTAAAGTAGCCAGAGCAGGCTTCACCTGTGTGGATTGAAAAGTGGTACCATGTCTGAAGGAGTGTACCATCTCCATAATTTCCTGAGTGAGGGCAGTCTTGCTATGGCCATTTTACTGCTGGGGAACTGAGTCACAGCATTTATGTAACTTGCCTGAGGTAGAAGGCAAAGTCTGGGGCAAAACAGAAAACTGAACATGAGTGCCTCAAATTCCTGGCAGGCACTCCAAACCCAAGCTATTCCCATGGCCAGTCACATCTGTGAAAACATCTGGTGGGGCTTCAGGTGCAGTAACTAAGATTTTCATTTACTTGAGCACACATCAAGTGCTGGCCATACCTATCTGTGTCAATCTGCTGCAGCAGGATTGGATGCTATTGCATCACAGCCTAATAACGTTCTACAAAACTCTCAGAAGGAGAGCCTGATGCCAGGCACGGGACTGTCAGGCAGATTGTGGGCAGCCAAGGAGCCTCCAGCATGAGCAGCATCACATGGCACCTGAACCAAAGCCCAACAGCAACCATTGTCTCCAGCATGCTTTGAACACACTTGTTCAAGCGATCACTCAACACCAGAGGCATTTATGAGAGAAGTGCTTTTGCATGTCATAATGTCCAGCTGGCAAGAGATAACTAGTATAGAATCATAGAATCGGTCAGGGTTGGAAGGGACCACAAGGATCATCTACTTCTAACCCCCCCTGTCATGGGCAGGGACACCCTACCCTAGGCCTCATCCAACCTGGCCTTAGACACCTGCAGGGATGGGGCTCAACCACCTCCCTGGGCAACCCATTCCAGGCTCTCACCACTGTCATGATGAAGAACTTCCTCCTCACATCCAGTCTGAATCTCCCCACCTCCGGCTTTGCTTCATTCCCCTTAGTCCTGTCACTATCTGATATCCTATTAGATTTTGCAGTGCCCTTCACACAGTCCAAATTAAGCAAACCCAGAGCTTAAAGACATAAGGTGCAGCACAATGTTTTCTCTTTCACGATGAGGCTTAGCTCTTTTAAAATCCAACCTCAACATAATGCTCAGTGAATGGTGCAGAAGCTGCTTCACAATTGAACTAAGTAGCGATGTTCCTTGATGTTTCAACATGCCCCTGTCTGTTCAGAGAGCAGGCAAGAGACAACAATACTCTGTCTCTGACTAACTCCACATCTTGGGGCTTTTTCTTCGGATAATGGTCAATATGGAGTGAAAATTCTGTTGAAAGCTTTGGAAGGCATTGAGCATACTTGGGCTCAGCTCTCCAGCAGCAGAGCACTAGGCACTAGGCACCAGGGTGGGCTATGATAGCTTTTGCTTTATGCTGTCGAAAGATAAAAACTGCCTGAAGTTTGTACAGCTGGAAGATGAATGGAGTCACTGCACAAAAACCAACCACCACTGGCAGTAGCAGAGAGATAAAAGTTGCTAGAATTTGATTGCACCCATTATTAAAACTTATCTTTAACCATCTCTCTGTCTATTGATTTCTAGCCAACTATTAACTAGCAATGACCTCAGTGGCTTGAAAGTAACTGGGGAAGTCAAGTAAACGAAGGGGAGCCCAGCTGCATACAAAGAACCAAGATATTTAGAGACCCTCTTTGCTTCTGTACGTTGCAATGAACTTGTGCTGAGTATTTTTCCACTTAAACATCTGAGTCAATGATCCAAGAAGCTGAGGGTGTGGACAAGCAACTGAGTATACAGAGAAGCAGAGGAAGGAATAGGAGCTAGATGTAACTGTGTCTAAAGGCTTGAATTAGTCTCAGGCAAAGTCAGAAGACAAAGATTCAGGTTTTAGGAGCTTAACTCCACTGGTTGTAAACCTTCATGTATATTAAGCAGAAGCATTAATTATAGACAGGTCATTTTGACTTTTTCAGGGCATACCATTACACTGTACCTAGTGCCAAAGAAAGCCACTTTGTGTTGTTTAAAAGCCTGATGAAAATGGGCAATAGGAGTTTTTTTAGAATAAGAAATCTGGTACTTAATCATAGAAGTATGTTTTGTCATCCAAGCTGTTTCAAGAGTCATCATTCTGCTTTTCATATCCAAGGATATGACTTGAGAGAGTCATTGGACACTGGAATGGGCTGCCCGGGGAGGTGGTGGAGTCGCCGTCCCTGAGGCTGTTCAAGGCAGGATTGGACGTGGCACTTGGTGCCATGGGCTAGCCTTGAGCTCTGTGGTAACGGCTTGGACTTGATGATCTATGAGGTCTCTTCCAACCTTGGTGATACTGTGATACTGTGATACTGTGGATTTGCACCTTGTCTCATCAGCACATCTACCCTAGAGTCCCCCACATTTCCCTTCATACAGGGCTCTGAGATCCACCTTTACAACCACAGCAAATTGTCCCTTACTTAACCCAGTACCAGTGGCATCCTCACACCTCTCTCTCTTCCCAATACTCATCTCTTTCCCATGTCCTGTAACTATCAAGTGGGAAAGAAGCAGCATTTGCTGTGGCTTTTTTCAAGCTGTTTGAGCTCCAACTGGGCAGTCATCCAGCTGGCCAAACAGTACCCATAACTTGTGAAAATTCCCAGAGTCTTGTACACAGGGCACACTATTGCTTGGCTGTTCACTTACAAGAAGCTTTCAGTAAGAAGTTTATTTGGGTTTCTCTTTACCTGTTTAAATTAGCTGGAGATGTTCAGCAGGTTCTGAAATTGCTGAAGAAATACAATAAAGATACCAGTATGACTATCTGGGCAATAATTAACAGTCTTGCACACCACCTTCTGCAATCAAGGTCAGAGCAGTAGTTCCTAAGAAAGTCTCTCAAAATCCTGGGAAAATATTGCCAACATGTAAGCCTGTGGATTTAAATCTCACCCTGGAACCAGCAGGCTGTATGTGTGTGAGAGGAAAGTTAAACATATCCAAAATGGGGTCAGTTGTGGTGACTGCAGGCATCAAAGTGGGAAATTCCAGAGAGAAATGCAAGATCCGCTGGGTATCAACAATCAAATATGTGTCTGTTTCTCCTTAAAGGAGGTCAGAGGTGGGGGCATTCACATACCCAGGTTCACAGAGGGCATAGTCAGCTGTAGGAAGAGAAAGAGTAGCCAATGGCTCTTTGGTCACAGTCTCACACTATGGAAGAAGCTCTTGCAAAATTCCAGTGCTTCCACTGTATGGAGAAGTCATACCAGGTTGGAAAAGACCTCCAAGATCATCCAGTCCAACCTATCACCCAGCCCTATCAATCCTTTAGAAATGCTGTGTGTGCCTTCTCATTTTCACCTTAGGCAAAACAGGACTCAGGTACAGCATAAAATCATCTAAGGCCAAAAGAGGAAGCTATCCAAACTCTTCTCCATTTGAAACCCAAGTAGAATTCTAAATGTGTTGTGATTCTGCCATCTGCAAAGATCATTACTTTGGGGTTGATGCTCAGATGATCCTTCAGCCATCCATCAAACAGCTTTTGAAACTTTTGCCTCGGTTCGGTCACATATAAGGAGCAGTGGAAATTTTGGCAAGAGGAAGTGCCCACATGGTTTGGGAGAACCCATGGAGGAGTGGAGTAGAGACCCAGATGAGCTCCCCACTGTGGAAAGCCATGGTGCACAGCAATTAGGAAAGAACTGCCTGGCCAAACAGCACGTGTGTCCTGGCTGGCCAGATAGCACTCGCACAGCTCTGTCTCAGCCACAGCCTTATGTTGCCTTCTGTGTTGTAAAGTCACAGGAAAAGCAGTGTGAAAGAGCTGGGGTTATTGTGGCAGAAACAGAAGTAGGATGAAAAGGCCAAAGGACAAAAATCCACAGGAGACTTTAGTAACTCCTGTGTTCAGGAAACAACAAGGCTCTTTCCCATCCCTTCATCTTCTTCCTGTGAACGATGAGATGACCCACCCTAAAGACAGGAAGACGCATACACCTCCCTCACCAGAAGAGGCATGGTGTTGGAACAGCAGGGCTATTTTTTCCCCAGGAAAAAGGATGAAATCAGCTATTTACACTGGACCAATTACAAGCTCTGGAAAGTACACGAGACACACAAAGAGAGCAGTTGTATCACAAATAAATATATGGGCGTGGGGACTTATTGATTAACTTTGTAAACGTGGCTGCCCAATCAATAGCAATTTCTGGAAATGCCTGGTATTTATTGGTGCAGCTGGTACAATGAGGATAAATAATAAGAGTACTTAAGGAGTGTGTTTCCTGACACTATGGCCCAGCCCTATACAACACAAAGTCAGAACTCACAGTGCAACAACTGCACGAGCCAGGCCTAATCCACTAAAGAAAGAAAAATCACAACCAGCACGAACCTGAGATCAGCTACACTCCAAATAAGCACCCGGATCCCAAAGGAACACAGGTTCCTGCTGCTCTTATTGTAGATGGCTGGCACTGACCCCAGAACAGTAAGAAACTCTCCTGTTTGTTTTGCCCAGCTGGACAAGCCATGGAATCCCTGGCACACTCAAGTGCAAAAGACCCTACCCTACTTTCTGAATGACTAGACTCCTGTAGGAGTGCTCGAGCACCCTAAAAGCCCCAAATCTTAGAGGGGAAAGAAAAGAAAAGAAAACAAGACAAAGCAGCTTGCCAGAGCAGTTTGCCTGACACAACCCCTCCATGACAGCACCAGCTCGCTGCCATTCATGACCTCCTGCCTCTTGGAGACTGGGTTTGCAGTGGGCAGCATGACCACAGAGACCACAGCACACACTGCTGGCACAATGTCAATGCAACAAGAACTTTGGAGAGCGAACATCTCACCAGTGGGGCAGCAGGGAGCAGCCAGTTAACCCTGACCCAAGCTCCTGGATATACCACAACCCTATGCTAAAAGTAGCACCTGATGGGAAAGAGGGAAAATCCACCTCAGCTCCCCAAGGGCTTCTCTGCTTCCCTTCCTCACAGATAGGAAGTTTGCTCATGTTGTAACATGAGATCATAGCACAGGAAAGACTGAGGAACCAGACGCTTGTTTAAGCTGCAGGTTTTTTACTGCAGCTGCAAAGGATAATGATGTTTGCATGAAATGTGTTTACAGATATTCCTCACAGCCCCTCTAATGAGGTGACACATTCAAGATGCATTGGCCAACTCATCATGACAAAGACTTTCACCCATCCTTGCTGCAACTGGCTGCATCACTCCAAGCAAGATAGGGCAGGTAGCTTTCCCATCTACTCTACAACATCCAAGACTACCCATGCAGCTGATGACTTTGGGAGGAGAAGAGGGAAAAGTGCTTTCAACCTAACCCTTTTTATAGTTATTGTCTTGCCATGTATTTGCATGCAGTTTGATGCCAGCTGGGTGCTGAGAGGACAGGACAGGTGCTTTTCTCACTGGACAAATCCTGAAAGTGTTTCACATTCTCCCTCATAGCCCAAATAACTTTCCACCTTGAGAGGTTTCAGGACAAGGTTTGTGGACCAAATGCTGAAACCTTGTTTTCCCTACAGGAGAAGTGTCATTTACTCCATCACTTGGTGAGCAACTCCGTGGGACCACACTAGCTTGTAAACCATGGCAGGATGAGAGGAGTTTATGTGGAGCATGACTCATTTTTCTGTTCCTAAAATGTTGGTGTTACTCATCAGAAAACTCCCCACGTATTCTGAGGGATTTCAGTGCTTTTTGTCTTTCGTTAACAGCTCATTTTGTTTGCTTCCTCATCACAGCATCCTCCTCATAAGAGCTTCCTGCATCCTTTGTCACCTCCTCACAACACCATCACGGTGACCAAACAGCCTGCAGAGGCTGGGAAAGACATTAGGCAGTTAGTGATGGCTTTGCCACTTGGAAAAGGCCATGTTAGACTCCATGATTTCAGCCAGCGTTCACTGGCACCATTAGATATTCAGGATGTGAGTTGCATGGATTTGCCTTGTGACTCAAAGCAATTTTCATTTACAGTTTAGAGCTGAACATGCATTAACAGAGGGTGTGTAAATGAAAGCCTTCAGGCTTATTGCACAAATGGGACTTGTACCCTTACTTGAATTCCCATGTCTCCTAGGAGGGAGTGCACACTTGCTGCTTTTAGGTAGGGCTATGGTGTAGCAAACACAGGGAATTAAAGACACAGGCAAGTTGTTTCAGCTATCTGTACCTAGTTTCTCTAGCTGTTAAACATGTTTCCTTCACATTGACCTTGAGGCTAAACATAAATTTCTAGGCTTGGAGTTGCTGCACAGAAAAGATTGTGCCAAAATTAATGAAATGTCTTAGGGAGCTGGAAAGTAGAGAAAGGGAATTCATCTAACTTAGGAGTGATGTGAGCAGTGTCTCCCTTTTACTATTCTCCCACCCTACAAAATCTTAAAACTGCTCTTCTTACTTTTTGTTGTAAATAATTGACATGTGAAGTGCTGACTCATAAGTCTGAGGTTACAGGAAAGGAAGCTTTGTTTCTCAGTTAAAAAGTTAATTTCACAGCATAGGCAGCTTCCTCCAGGGCAGGCTGGTGAATCCTGTGCCACATAGCACGCTCTGCAGACATGAACAACCTGCTGGTGGTAGGATGTCTCAGATGGTGCATGGTTCTACCTGTCATTCTGCAACAAGAGAACCCAAACACTGCCCTGGCAAGAATTTGGCAATCCCATTGCAGTGCAGTGCAGCAGAGCTCCCTTCCCTTAGTGCTAATGCAGAGGCAGGGCCACACGAGTGTGACAGGTTGTATTCTGATGCACACCATCCAGACCCATATCGGTTCTTAGCTGCTGTTCTGCTCAAAGAAAAGGAGTTTGTCCTGGGGCTGCAATGTCCACAAGCTGTTCCCTGCCTATAAACATCAGATGAAATTTTGGGCTTCCCCATTTATTGCTGTTCCAAATTAAGAGTGAAGAGTTTTCCCGGAGCTCAGGATTTGAGGCTGCAGCTTTGAACACAAACTACTGAATTCATCAAAGTCCTTTCCATATAAAGGAACAGAGGAAACATGTTCTGGACGTCACAGGAGAGAAGACACTTAGATCCTTAATTTTTTTCTGCACCTGACCTGCAGTGATTTCCACACCAGTCAGACACTCACACTCCCACAATGAGCCACACGTCAGTGACTCACCCAGCGTCAGACAAGAAAGTCTGCGGCGCAGCAGCAAAGACAACTTCACTCTTCTGGTGCTCATAGAGGCACTTTCAGCACTCAGGGCACAGTGACACTTCCCCTTGCTGCCTTCAAGCAGCATTATTTCATCGTATCTGCCAGGCACAATTTGCTGCTGGAATTCAGTGCTTTTATCTCCACTCTTTGATGGACACCCCTGTGGCACTTTTGACTCATCTTCTTTCTAATATTGTCATGATAGAATTCAACACCCCCTCCATTCTCCTCAGACTTTGCAGAAAAGATGAATTTGGAAACTTCTTTCTCAAAGCAACTGAGGACAGCAGTTCCATTGTGCCTGGGAAAATCACAGCCTATGCCTTCAAAAAGCATAGCAGTACTGTTGCATTGTGTTGTCTATGGCTGTGCAAGACACGCAACAGGGAAGCAGCCTCTGTCCCACAGAGCTTGCAGTCTGAACAGCAATCCATACACTGAATGTTTACTGTATAAATATTTAGCTAAACAAAGCATCCAAGTAATGCAAAAGCTCAATGGATTGAAGAGGTCAATGGAGAAATGAGTTTTTAAGGAGGCTGGGTTTATCCATAGCATGACAATACAGAGCTTCCTTGTCATAAAATCATGGCATGTTTTCAGTCAGAAGAGACTTTTAGAGGTCATCTAGTCCAGCCCCCTGCAGTGAACAAGGACTTCTTTAGCTAAATCAGGTTGCTCAAAGCCGTGCTCAACCTGATCTCGAGTCTTTCCAGGGGTGAGGTGTCTACCACTTCTCTGAGCAACCTGGCCCAGTGTTTTGCCACCCTCACTGTAAAAAAATTCTTCCTTATATCTAGTCTAAATCTGTCCTCTGAGTTTAAAACAATTACCTGTCACAGTTAGAGAGAAGTGAAAGTTCATAAGAAGAGAAAAACCCTGAGAAACAAACCCTTGCCCTGCAAACTCTCCCTGTGCAAATCCTTCCCAAATAAAGTTTCCTTTGATTGAAAAAGGAGCGAAGAGCTCCACAAGTTGAGCAGCAGCTGTCTGTGCAGAGCTGATAGACCTGGGAAGTTCTCAGTTCCTGTGGTATAGCCAGGTATCTGAGAGGTAGAGTAGAAAATGAGATACTGAAACTGAAATATGACTTGAAACTCATATATCAGGACAGATTATTTAGTTGAGGATACATCAATAGGTACAGATAGTGCTGTGTATGTGTACATGTGAGAGAAAAAGAGATGGCACATCACAGGCAGCATTAGCAGGAAAACTCAGGTCTTACTCATTTATTAAGAGGATGATTTGCTTGAGCTCTTGAAGATACTGGAAGTGAAGAAAAAGTGTTTCTCTTTACTGTTGAGGAATACTTTCCTATTAAAGAATAACAAACTGCAGAGCAAAGTGGGATGCTCCTGTTCAGAGTCTGCACAATAACAAGATGTTTTTTTTTAACAAGCAAAATTCAAATCTCTAGAAAGTTCTTAGTTTCCCTTTAGCACTCATGCTACATACTGAAAATCCCTGAAAGAAATACAGAGAGAACTCTTACAAACATGGAAAGAGGACAAGTTCACAAATCTACACCTACTTTAAGGGCTCTTAAAGACCACTGACAAACCAGCATCTGAAGCCTGTGAGACCACACTGTGGCTGGGCTTGAATTGCTGTCATTCCTCTGTGCCAGCTAAGCAGTGTCCTGTAGGGATAGTCAGAGAGGGTGGAAGGAGGCAACCAGAGGATCCAGTAACGACTTCTCTGTGGTGACAGGACAAGAAAGACAGATGCTTGATTGCATAAAAGAGAAAAAGAAAAAAAAAANGGTGCTGTTTGGAGACCTCTGCTGTGTGAGCCAAGATGGGATGGCTAGCCTCTCCAAAACATGCACTCACACACAAGTATCTGGCTGTGTGTTTATGACTGTGTACACATATGTGTGTGTTCACATATAGAGAGCTTTGCTCTTCACCTTGCAGGTCACGTAGGGCACATGAGCTTAGACTGAATCCAAGCACAGGTGGCCAAGAGAGCTAGTGGCATCCTGACCGGGATCAGGAACAGTGTGGCCAGTAGGATAAGGAAGGTTATTCTTCCCCCGTACTCAGCACTGGTCAGGTCACACCTTGAGTGCTGTGTCCAGTTCTGGGCTCCTCAATTCAAGAGAGATGTTGAGGTGCTGGAACGTGTCCAGAGAAAGGCAACAAGGCTGGTGAGGGGCCTGGAACACAGCCCTGTGAGGAGAGGCTGAGGGAGCTGGGAGTGTGCAGCCTGGAGGAGAGGCTCAGGGGTGACCTCATTACTGTCTACAACTACCTGAAGAGAGGCTGTAGCCAGGTGGGGGTCTTTTCTCCCAGGCAACCAGCAACAGAAGAAGGGGACACAGCATCAAGTTGTGCCGGGAGAGGTCTAGGCTGGATGTTAGGAGGAAGCTCTTCCCAGAGAGAGTGATTGGCATTGGAATGGGAGGTGGTGGAGTTGCCGTCCCTGGAGGTGTTCAAGCAAAGCCTGGATGAGGCACTTAGTGCCATGGTCTAGTTGATTGGACAGGGCTGGGCAACAGGTTGGACTGGATGGTCTTGGAGGTCTCTTCCAACCTGGTTGATTCTATGATTCTATGACAAGTGATTTCAGAGAGATATAACTCCTGTTAAATTTTACAGCCAGAAAGAACCTCTCCTGTACTTGAGCACATATATATCTTTACTGAACTTATGGAACCAACAATAAGGCACTGCTGTTACAAGTGTCTTTCAGTAGAGCTCAGGGTATTTTTTCCCTGTTCAGCTGTGGTGTGGCCAGGCAGAGCTGTGCGTTATGTAAGATGGGAATCGGATGACTGCTAGGACTCTTGCTTCAATGAAGGAGAGTGGCTGCCAGCTGGGCATCTGAGCAGCTCTGCCTCCTGAGGATGAAATGAGAATGTTTACAAAGATAACTTGTATTGAATGGTCTGTGGGGTGATGCTGTTTGGTTTGGGTTTTTGATTTTTTTTTTCTTGCTGGGAAAAGCTTTGGGTCAGTGGGCTTTTACCCTGCATTTCCTCTCTCATGATCATAGAATCATAGAATGTATTGGACTGGAAGGGACCTTTAAAGGTCATCTCATCCAACACCCTCGCAGTCAGCAGGGACATTCCCAATTAGATCAGCTTGCTCAGAGCCTCATCAAGCTTAACCTTGAATATCTCCAGGGATGGAGCCTCCACCACCTCCCTGGACAACCTGTCTCAGTGTTCCACCATCATCCAGTCCAACCTATCACCCAGCCCTATCCAGTCAACTAGACCATGGCACTAAGTGCCCCATCCAGTCTTTTCTTGAACACCCTCAGGGATGATGATGGCAACTCCACCACCTCCCTGGGCAGCCCGTTCCAATGCAAATCACTCTCTCTGCCAACAACTTCCTCCTAACATNACTCCCCCAAGCATGTGTGGCTGCATTCCCAGCACCTCATGGGAGAGGTCCTGTGTATTTGGGAGCATCCTGGCCATCAGCACCTACAGTTTGTGCAAACATTGCACCTATGGGAAGCCTGCTGAGTTACTGAACATGTATCCAGTTATTATAATGGAATTATAATGATGGGTAGTACACTGATTGCAGCCTCAAATCAATGCTCAAAATCTCACTTGGAGACTGCAAAACATCTAAGGATCTCCCTTTGCTGCATCAATACCATTTAAGCCCCACTCGAGACACCATCCAACCTGGGCAAATCAAACCAGATTAATTTCCTCCACCTCAGCAGAGCAGCACAGTCTAGCAATTGCACCAGAACCTTTTATGTGGATTTGCAGCTTGTAAATAGGTGCAGAGCCAGGTATCTTTCCTAAGGAAAGAAGTACTTCTCTGGAAGATGTCAAGAAGACAAGACCACATATCACAATCATGTGCCAAGGGGATGGTGAAATGGCCATTGCGTCAGAGCTGAGTAACTCATGATTGCTCTGTCCTGCAAGTGTTTGCAGTGTTTGAACGTTTTCCCTTAGATGCAAACATAGGTGATGATGAGCATTTGTACAAACAAAAGCTCAACAGGGGCAATCAGCCCTGCTTCATTTTGATAACTCTGAAGTGTTGTTTTATTCAGCCACATAAAGGAAACCCCAAACCCACACTGATTAGCTTAAATTGTGAAATCAAAAGTCATTTTGACTTCAATGAATTTTTCATTTCGGAAACGATAAAAGGACAATTTCCAACCTTTAACATGCAATTTGTGTTGAAAAAGTTGCCCAGCACAACCCCTTTCAGGGAAACTGTTTCATTTCTTATAGATTAGTATTTTTTCTGGGTGGGGTGAGGGGGGGGAAAGAGGAGGTAGTGGCAACACAGTTCATCAAAAACCTCTGCACCTCAGTAATCTGCGTCTAGGCTTCCCCTGCTTGCACGGTGACTGTGCGTTGCCTAATTGTGTGTGACTAATACAATTTCACGTGCATTTCCCTGCGCTGGGGATTCATTGTTGCCACATAGAGCATTGGGAAATTGCTACGCGTGTGTCTGTGAAACAATGACAGGGAGACAAGAGTAACTAACTCCTCCAGAGAAAAGACCTAGGAGGAGGTGGATGACTGGGAGCAACAAACTGTCAAGGCAAAAGAGAAAGAAAACAGAGCAGCCATGCCTTCTCCCAGTTTGTAGAGAACCAAATCTCCTGGGCTTATGGGGACAGGTTTTAAGAGGCTCTCTTTGATCGTAGAATCATAGAATCATAGAATCAACCAGGTTGGAGGAGACCTCCAAGATCATCCAGTCCAACCTAGCACCCAGCCCTATCCGGTCAACTAGACCATGGCACTAAGTGCCTCATCCAGCAATGAAACCTAAAGCAATCCTTGAGAAAGGAGTGATTGGAAAGGAAATCTCCTTCTCAGGGAGAAATATCCTGGTCCAAAGAGCTGGGTAGACCACAAGTCCTCAGCAGCATGAGAAAGAGAAGGACAGAAAGAGAGAGGAAAAGTGCAAGCAATCTCCAAGCAAGCTATTGTCCTTAGTAAGAGCTTCCAACAAATGGTTGTAGTAGCCCTTCATTCAAAACTCACTTAGAGTGGCTGATATATTGGGCACAGAGGGCAGAGAGCCCTCCCTCTCTGTGACCCAGCACTCAGACTCCCAAGATGGAGGCCTTTCTATATGCAGCCTCACTTAGGCTGCTAGAGAGGAAGGCTGGTTTGTGAACAGGTACTTGTGATACAGGGTAACTGGTCCTACATCTCCATCCTCTGCTAGAAAACTCCCTGTGCTGGTGGAAGGTTTCTGAGGACCAGGTGTAGAAAGGAGAAGAGGTTCCTAATTCAGAGTGGGCCATGGAGGTCAGAGATGGGTATGAGGCTCTCTAGAAAACATGTGGGAGCTTCAGAAATGGGTCACAGACAGACAACTTCCTGAAGAATAAACCAGTGGTGGTTGAGCTGGAAGGATAAAGCAGCAGTGACTAGTTTTCTGTCACTGGGAGAAAATCCTTCTCCACCTTGTACATGCATAGAAGAAATACACTGTGTTTGACACTGGAAGGTGGTGCACACGAGTTCCTTAACCAAGAGGCAGAAGTGAGTCACCATTTTACTAGCTGAGCCAAGGAGTCAAGCCCAAACAACCTATAGCTTGGCAGTGGAGATGTGTTCCCATGTGGTAGCACATCCTATAAGTGGGTTGGGTGAGTGAGAGGGAACATGCAAACCTCGTCCCTAAAAGTGGAGCAGCTTGTTTGGTGTGAGTCTTGCATGTGCTCAGAAAACATCTTCTAGAAAGTGTCCCTCTGGGAACTAGAGCATTTCCCCACCTAGCTTCTGGATGCTGGATGTGTAGGCTGTACTGTTGAATGGTACCATGAGCAAGCTACTGTGTTTGATGTAGAGGCAGAAGCAGTAATGTGGGCAACTCGAGGCTTGGAAGTTCACAACATATTTTGTACTGAGACATGCTTTAAATGGCATCTGAGTAGACTTCCAGATTTAAGTTTTGGACTAGGTTGCCTTATTTTCAGCTGTGTGTGCCTGCACACAGCTGTCTGCATGGGAGGGGTAAACACGAGGGTAAATCCATCAAAAGACACAAGGCATTCAGATGGTGCAGGGAAGGGAGCTGTACAAACATCAGTGAGCAAAGGGATGCAAACGGCCATTCCCCAGGGGAAGGATCTTTTTGCAGTGTTTATAAAAACAAAAATAAGTGAAACCAGCAGAAGTCTTGGAGATTACAGCACACACTGTCACTGGAGGAGAGGGCCAGCAAAGCCTTTTGATGAAAACTTTAGTGAGGGTGACAGGCTTTCTCTGCCTGGCTGCAGTCCTGGACAAGCTGGCTGCTTGTGCAGAGGGCTGCCTTACTGAGCCTCTCTACTAGCCACAACCCCTAGGGAAGGGCCTTTTTCCTGGCTTCTGCCTACAGCTTGTAGGCTTTGTGGGAATGCAGATAATGCATATGGCAATAGAGATGCCATTACTGTTACAATTGCTGCTAATGCTGCTTGAATTTAAAAATGAGAGAAATAATAAAACCTGTTCTGCAGACAAGATGGCAGGAAAAGGCCTTCCAGTATCTGAAGGGAGCCTACAGGAAGGCTGGGGAGGGACTACTGACAAGGTCTGGGAATGTCAGGACAAAGGGGAATGGGTTTAAACTGGAAGAGGGGAGATTTAGACTGGATGTTAGGAGGAAGTTCTTTACAGTGAGGGTGGTAAGACACTGGCACAGGTTGCCCAGGGAGGTTGTGGATGCTTCCTCCCTGGAGGCGTTTAAAGCCAGGCTGGATGAGGCCTTGAGCAGCCTGCTCTAGTGGGAGGTGTCCCTGCCTATGGCAGGGGGTTGGAGCTGGATGATCCTTGAGGTCCCTTCCAACCTAAACCATTCTATGATTCTATGGTTTTTAGTCAAACAAGAAGGACCCATCCCTTTTCCTCTTCCAGTAGCCTCTGCTTTGTCGCCTACAAAGTTTTCATTGTCTCTATTCAATGTTTCTTCTTCTTTCCTCTCCTTCTCCATTGTTGTGGAGGCAGGGAATTAACGTGGCCAAGTCAGGAATATGTATATAAATAGAATTATTTTCTTTTCCTGAAGCCCTGCCCCCAAAACTACAGGCAGAAATTAATTTAGTTTGATTAGGAGGCTCAGTTTCATTGAGAATAGCTTACAAAGGATACTATAGATAACTTTGGCTGGTTTAGAAGCCAGGAAATGGAAAATGCTAAGCTATAAACACAGCTTTTCCCCACTATTAATTAGGCTGAGCAGGAAAGTTATACTACTCACAGGTGAGTTAGGCTGTCTGAGAGAAAGGGCGGTCCAGGTGCTTGTCAGCTCTCTCTCTTTCAAGAGGCATCCGAGGCTGCTTAGGCCTACTAAGCTCGCACAAACGAGTGCTTATGGCGGGAAGCTGTCCAAAGCAAGGCCCCTCCGGTCCCTCAGGAGCTTGTCCCTCGCAGAGCCAGGGGACGCTCTCTGCAGGAACTATCCAAGCAGGGGAGAACTCTAAGGTGGGGAGCCCGAGGCAGGAAGCACCCCAATAGTTATGCCTTTCCTAGATGAAGAGCTGAGTTACCACTGCCTAGGCACGAAGAGCACAGCCGATCCCCAGTGCAGTTCCAGCGCAGGCACTGCATGGGGCACCCCTCGGGCCAGAAGGACCCTTTGCTCCTCCCCCTTCAGGCCTGCAGGCCAAGGTAGGGGGGGGGAGAGGTTTTTCATGCCTTTCTCTTCCATTCAAACCACAGAGTGAGAGGAATGTTGGAGTATCCAGGACTCCAGGGCACCCGTACACAAGCCCACATAGTTACATCAATTGTCTATCATAGAATCATAGAATGGTTTAGGTTGGAAGGGACCTCAAGGATCATCCAGCTCCAACCCCCTGCCATAGGCAGGGACACCTCCCACTAGAGCAGGCTGCCCAAGGCCTTATCCAGCCTGGCCTTAAACACCTCCAGGGAGGAAGCATCCACAGCCTCCCTGGGCAACCTGTGCCAGTGTCTTACCACCCTCACTGTAAAGAACTTCCTCCTAACATCCAGTCTAAATCTCCCCTCTTCCAGCTTAAACCCATTCCCCCTCGTCCTGACATTACCAGACCTTGTCAATTGTCCCTCCCCAGCCTTCCTGTAGGCTCCCTTCAGATACTGCAAAGCCACTCTAAGGTCTCCTCGAAGCCTTCTCTTCTCCAGGCTGCAGAGCCCCAACTCTCTCAGCCTGTCCTCATAGCAGAGCTGCTGCAGCCCTCTGAGCATCTTCGTGGCTCTCCTCTGGACTCGCTCCAGCAGTTCCATGTCCTTCTTGTGCTGGGGGCTCCAGAACTGCACACAGTACTCCAGGTGGGGTCTGATGAGAGCAGAGTAAAGGGGGAGAATCCCCTCCCTTGCCCTGCTGGCCACACTGCTCTTGATGCAGCCCAGCACAGGGTTGCTGTCTGGGCTGCATGTGCACACTGCAGGCTCATATTGAGCTTTTCATCAACCCAGACCCCCAGGTCCTTCTCCTCAGGGCTGCTCTCAGCCATTCACCACCCAGCCTGTATCTGTGCCTGGGATTGCACCGACCCAGATGCAGGACCTTACACTTCATCCCCACAGCCTCTTGCTAACCATTTAGCTGGCTTCTTGTTTCTTAAATGTCAGAGTTCTCCAAGGCAAGGGCTCCTCTTTCTGAGGTCTCTATGCTGCTCCCAGCACACAACACCCCTAACCCTGACATCCATCTTATTGTCTCCGGCATCACACGAAAGGGTTTTAGTATCTGCCACAATGGGCTGGCTAATGAACTTGTTGCTACAGCTGGGCAGGTCTCCGGAGACATCTGTATATTGAGGGAGATCTTTTCAAGGGAGAGAGGATACACAGTTTTGGTTTGAATACAGTGCTCCAAAAAGGAAGGTGACTCACTGAGCCTAATCATTAGGGTGTGTGATGATATTATCTAATGAGGAAATGCTTGATGATGCTTTTAGAGACTGCAGAGAGCAGCGAACTGGCTGTAGAGGAAATCTGAATGTGAACGCTTTCGACATAAACAGTATTCAAGAAATGGGATCTGAAATGTCTTTGGGGAGAAGAGCAGAGCCATTTCAACACCCTCATGCTTGCATCAGGGTGTGTTGCTGCTTCTGTTTCATCTTACTTGTTCACATAAGTCTCTTCTGAAATAACCAGCTCTCTAGAATTCAGGACAAAGGAGCCTTGCCTAAAGGACAGATTGACATCTCATTTGTTTTCTGAAGTTTGGTTCTGTTGTTATGTTGTTTTCCTAAGTTGAACTGCAGATGAGGTTTTAATTAAAGGAAACTGTTAGGTTTGACTAAGTCCCAAATCTGAGTTTAGAATAGAATAGAATCAACCAGGTTGGAAGAGACCTCCAAGATCATCCAGTCCAACCTAGCACCCAGCCCTACCCAGCCAATTAGACCATAGCACTAAGTGCTTCATCCAGGCTTTTCTTGAACACCTCCAGGGATGGTGACTCCACCACCTCCCTGGGCAGCCCATTCCAATGCCAACCACTCTCTCTGTGAAGAACTTCCTCCTAACATCCAGCCTATACTTCCCCCGGCACAACTTGAGACTGTGTCCTCTTGTTCTGTTGCTGGTTGCCTGGCAGAAAAGACCAACCCCCACCTGGCTACAGCCTCCCTTCAGGTAGTTAAGTAAGAGGGTTTTAAAGAATATCTGAGATAAACTTTTCAGCAGTTTCTGGGTTTTTTGTTGGGTTTTGTTTGTTTGTTTGGGTTTTTTTGTTTTGTTTTTTTTTCCTTTGGGTTTTGTTGTTGTTGGTTTTGTTTTGTTGTTGTTGGTTTTGTTTTGTTTGTTTGTTATTGTTATGGGTTGTTTTTTTCCTTTTGTTTTTAAAGAAATCTGGTTGGAATGGTTTACTTGGCTTCCCCTTAAATAATCTGCAGGGTTTTGCTACTTCAAGAGGAGCAGAGAGTGAAACTGTGTAGAAATACTGAGTGTGAGTCCCCATTCTCTATTTTCCTAGGTTGGAAAGATGAATGAATTTGCTGTCTGGCTTACATTTCTTGCTCACATCAGTCTGGTCTAAGCCATCTGTAATACAGCTGGGCAGTTTTCAGTAAGGAACCATAGCACTTGAGTATCATCATGTCCCAGGAAACTCAGTAGGAGAAAACTCTGAACACCTCAGGGATACCCACCAGAGAAAAGTCTGTTTCATTGTTCTCATTGGGTGGGAACTTGGCCCTAATTGTCTTATTCAAGCCCATGGCATCTGATAAACTAATGTGCTCATTGAGAAAGAGATATTGCAGAGGAAATAAAAACTATCACAAATTAAAATTTGTTTCATCCCTTAAAACACTAAGAAACCTCTGCTCTTTCAAAAACTACAACATCATCAGATTCAGGCTTTCTTGGCACACAAATTTTAAGTCTTATTTAAAATCCATTGCAACCTGAGTGGTTTAAGCCTGTTCTTCATGTATTCAAATTAAACTTACCTGACTAAGCACACACAGCCTTTTGCAGACCTTTAAGTTCTGGAACTTCCCATTACAAGAAGGATGTGGATGTGCTAGAGCATGTCCAGAGAAGAGCCATGAGGATGATCAGAGGGCTGGAGCAGCTCTCCTATAAGGACAGACTGAAAGAGTTGGGGCTATTCGGTCTGGAGAAGAGGAGGCTCCCAGGTGACCTTCCTGTGGCCTTTCTCTGAAGGGGGCCTACAAAAGAGCTGGGAAGGGGCTTTTCAGGCTATCAGGGAGTGACAGGACTAGGGGGGAATGGAGCAAAGCTGGAGATGGGTAGGTTCAGACTGGACGTGAGGAGAAAGTTGTTCAGCATGAGAGTGGTGAGAGGCTGGAATGGGTTGCCCAGGGAGGTGGTTATGGCCCTGTCCCTGGAGGTGTTTAAGGCCAGGCTGGATGAGGCTCTGGCCAGCCTGACCTAGGGTAGGGTGTCCCTGTCCATGGCAGGGGAGTTGGAACTAGATGATCCTTGTGGTCCCTTCCAACCCTGACTGATTCTATGATTCTAAGTAGCCTTGCATATATTTTACAAGTGTGGACTTCAATAATTGCAGCTCTGAGTATATATGAGAACAGAATTACCACCAAATGAGGGTGAAGGTCCTGTGTGAGCACTGTGGCAGCTATAGCTCCAATGCAAACCTCTGCAGAAATAGCAGAAACCCCTAGGGTACAGGTTTGAGGGAATCCAGACATATTTACAGCAACAATTTATTTATTGGTTTTCAAAAGCTTCTTTCCCTTTCTCCTTCTCTAGCTAAATACATCTCCATGCTTGAAAGCATTGTGGGGGTAAGGGCAGGCTGGTCTTAGAGCTGCAGCTGTGTGTATGTGCATGTGTGTGTGCATTACTTCTCACTCGTAAATGTGCAGCAAAAGTGTGAAGAAGAGCAGCTGGCACATCCGAGAGAAAACTGCAGGGGAAACATGGCATATTTTTTAGAGCTTGGTTGCTGTGACATAAATCATGAGAGCTCTAATCTTCATAGGACATCCACCAGAGAAAAATCCATTTTGTTGTTTTCATCAGGTGGGAATTTGGCCTTAGTTGTCATATTCAGGCAGACAGCATCTGATAAACTAATGTGCTCATCAAGAAAGGGTTATTGCAGAGGAAATAGAAACTAAATTAAAATCTAATTAAAATCTAATCTTCATAGGAAAGATTTGAAGGTCAACTAAAACAGAATCTGGCCTCTCAATCCCTCATGACCCCAGGGCCAGTGGTGTGCTGAGGTGGTCAGAAGGCACAGGGCATTCTGTTCAGACTGAAGACATGTTTTATTGCTAATAGTCATGCAAAGACACAGGAGGTGATGAGGAGAGCATTTCTGAAGAAGAGGAGGGTGTCAAATGCTGCATATTTTCATAGTGTTTTCACAAGGCTTTGCAAAGGTTTTTGCAAACCATTTGACATGGCCATCAGGAAGGATGTGCTTCAGAGATGGCAGCTGAAAACACAGCAGAAGAGTCAGTTTGAACTCTCTTTCTAAAATATTCTTCTCTTGAGTGCAGCTGTGCTTCTACCATGGATTGGCTGAGTCAGGAGAGCACATAAAGAAAAGCAGGAGCTCAGCTCTTCAGCTGTTAACATGACCACATCCCACACAGAAGGGGACTAGCTCCATGCAGGTGCTGCACAATCTTCCAGTGCCTTCCTGCAGTGCGCCTTTGTAGCCAGGAAGGAGAGACAAACCCTCACAGGGAAAATATACTTAGCAGGTCAGGTTAGAGCAGTGTCAGAACCACATGGGATGCTTGCTCCATAAGTGAGACTATAGACCCAGAAGTTTTGTCTTGTTTTTTAACATGATAAAGCTGGGCTGAGTCACAGGACTTGGGCATAGCCATCCTCAGACAGTTTTGCAGGAAAAACAGCATTCAACACCTGAGAATATCCCTTCTTCTTGCTTCTGCAGACCTTTACCACAATGGATTCATGGTATCCCCTGGTCAGGTACTGGCAGAGGGTGAGAGGAACAGGGAAGGACAGAGGCCTGTGCTGGAGCTGATGTGAGCATGAACACACCCAAGCCTGAGAGATCGCCTGCAGGAATGTACTGCTGCAAGAACAGCCAGTCTAGCCCATACTACATAGCAAGCATTCACCTTGGGCCACATTCAGTGCATGCCCAACTGCTTTACACAGCATTCACTAAATCACTGCCATCCCCTGCTTTTCAGGTAGGCTAAGTGGCTTTACTGTCGTCCCCTGCTTTTCAGGTAGGCTAAGGGGCTTTGTGACCTTTCTCTACTGGAAGACGTTACATCTTAGAGACCAACAAAACAGGATCAGCCTTCCCACTTAGGTGAGGACAGCAGATGACTACATATAAAATAATGAGAGAATCACTGAGAATGTGATTCAATGTTGTTGTAGAGAAAATAGAACTTAACAAACCTAATTTAGTTCTTTGAGGAGATTGCAAAGTTGCCCGATAAAGGTAACTACGCAGATATGCTATACTTAGATTTTCTACAAGGGGATTGAGCTAAAACCATGACATCCTGCTTAAAAAATAGCACAGAATAGTATGAACCAGAGGATATGTGAGACAGATTGAGAGCTGGGTAATTGACAGATCTCAAAACATTGTTGTCACTGAGGACTCATCACTAAACAACAAATTCCAAGCAGGTTTGGGACTCAGCCCTGCTCTATCCTATGCTTTATATCAGTGATATGGAAGTTAATGTAGAATGTCCACTGATAAAGGACATGAATGACCCACTTTGGTAGCTGAAGGTGGTTGGTGAGGCAGTCATGTCAGAGGATGAAGGTCACTTAGTAAGTGAAGCTCTCTCAGAATACATTCTGCAGCCAATACCCCAGAGTAGACAGAGGGAAAAGAAGTGTGGGTCATCTCTCGTGAGCAGGACTGGCTGCATGTAGCAGAGCTCCTGAATGAGGGCTGGAGGTCATTGTGGAAGAGTGGTTCAGTGCAAACACCTCTCCTGGCACACTGACAAATAGGGGTAAGGGCTGCCTAGGAACAAGCACGCAGGGAAGGTAGTAAGTAGGATCAGGGAGGTTAATTTGCCTCCACATAAAGCACTGAGACTGAAGTGGATAAGATAACATATCCAGGCCTGGGGCTCATATTTTAATATTCAAAAGATGGTTAAAGTGAGGGCAGGAAGGAGCCACAGAAATGAATTAAGGAGTAGAGAAAATGCCTTAGAGCAAGATACTGAAATTGTTCGATCTGTTTCATGCACCCAAAGGGAGAAGGAGGGGAAAACTGAAGGGTAAGTTAAGTTCAGCATATAAGTAACTTCATTGGAGAGAAATAGTGAGTGGGACAGGGCTTTTTAATGTAGTAGAGAACAGCATAAACACAAACTGCCACTGGCTAGAAGCTGAAACCAGACAAATTCAAATTAGCTGCAAGACACACGTGTTTAACAGAGCTGATTAACCACTGGAATGAATGACCAAAGGGAGGGGCATCTTCCCCTTCTCTGGCTATCTTTGGAGCATGACTGAACACCTTGCTGGAAAAGATGCTTTAGGTGAGCACAAGTCACTGAAGACTGGTGAGGGACAGCAAAGTAAAAGCAACCAAACCTGCACTCTGTGGGTTAGATTACACAATTGAATGATTTCCCCTCACCTAAATCCTCTCGGTCTCTGGTCTCAGTCCAGTCTGCATGCAAGAATGCCTTATTCATGTGCTCAGCACCCTGTGTCACCCCAGTTAGCACCCCTGTTGTTCAGTGAACCTCAGAAGCCAATGCCAAAGCTCACTGTCAAGTAACTTCTAATTCTCACCTGAATGTCTTGACTTCAGTCACTATCTCCTCTGCAAGAAGCACAAGACTGTATCTAGGCCATGCAAACTTTCCCTCAAACACAGCCTCTGGGTATAACAACAGTGTGGCAGATACAGCATCAGATCATGCTTTAGTATATATACTTGTAAGGGTTATGCCTCCAAGGTATCAGCTTGGGCTGGGAAAGGAAGGTTTGCTCTTCTCCCAGCATGGACAGCAGTAGATTGATAGGCTGACCTGAGGGTTTGTGATCTGTCCCTCATCCTGCCTCATTAAGTAGTTTGTCATATACAGTGTACACAAAATGGTCAAGAACCAAAAGGGAAGAAAACATGTTGTGTTTTCCTGCCCATAGCAGAGCTGGGGAGGTTAACTGGGAAGAAGGGGCTTTACGTTAAAGTTCCCCTTGAGTTACTCACACGTGCATGCAGTCTGCATTACTGCTGAATCACTTCTTTTCTTTTCTTTTCTTTTTAAACCAGCACATTATACAGGTGAAAATATAGCACCAGCAGGCTCTATAATGGGTGATGGCCTCAACAACACATGCAAAGAAGGGGGAAGTTGTTCATGTAGCCATGAAGAATGTTTTACCTCCTGTATCCTGTTCAGTTATGTAGAACCCAGAATGGGTACCAAAGTTAAAAATACTATATGGTCTAAATAACAGCATCTGTATTTTTACATATAAATCCAACATATTTCTTCCTTTCAAACACTTTGGCCTGATGCCTCTCAGCACATGACTCAAACTCTGACAATCTCTGCCCTCCATCTCTGCTACCTCAAAGAGAAAATCTTCCAAGCCCAGTGGACAGGGACCCTCAAGATTTGGGTCCTATATCCCCCAACCAAGATTTGTTGGTTGAGTTGGAGGTGATAGGACTTTCACGTGCCACTCACTGGCTGATGAACTGTGTGTGAGCTAGCATGTGCTCACAACTGTGCATTGGCTCTGTCTCTGAGTAGCCTTTGGTTCAATGCTCTCTGAACAGTGTTTGGTTTAAGGCTCAGGTGCTCGTGTCTGCAGTAGTGGTGAGTAATCTGTAAGTCCCCAGCTAGCTCTGGGGGGGCACTGTGCTAGTTATGGGATCCACTTTGGGCGAGAGTGTATCGAAACACCTCTGTGTCCTAAAAGAGAGGTATTCAGGTGCTTATCACCTACAAAACCCAAGGAATATTTGCCACAGTCACAGTCTACTCGGTTTAAGGTGCCTGGTTTAGCTGGAAGTCAATGAGACCAAAGTTTCCTAGCCACTGAGGCTCTTCCAAAGATCCCAGTTGACATGATTGCACCACAAGCCGCAGGTGTGAACCATATTTCTTTGTTAGTGACTTTGCTAAAGCACCATCCACATACAATATTGCCATGGGATAGATCCCATTAGGTAGGGTTAATGTGGAGCAACTCTGGGTCTGACACAAATCAGAAGCTTCCAAGTTCTATCTGGTGATGGATTGGGAGGGCATCAAGAGGATGACCTGGGATGGAGATGAAGAAAGAGAATACCTGCTGGTGCATAGTAGAGTCTCAGTTTCCAAAGGACCTTCTGCCTGCTGTCCAGATGCCCTGTGCCTGGGACCAGGACACCTGTCATGGCAGGATGTTCTGCTCCACGTGAAAATTTTCCTCCAATGCAGTCAGGCAGGATCTGGGCCCTTCGTCCCACCTGTGCTTGTGCCAAGGGCCAGAGCACAGCACAGCACTAATCCAAGACTGATTTCTGGGACAGATTGTTCAGCCAGCCCCTAGTGCTTAACGCATGATCTCACCCAATGGCCTAGTTTTTCCAGTGATAGTGCTTTTCAGGAGCTTTGCAAAGCCTTTCTTAGTATCTGGGGGGGTATCAAGACATTAAACCATCCCCCTGTGGAAAACTCAAGGGCCAGAAAAAACATCACAGGCATGTGTAAATGGCAGTAGCCAATCTGACCTGCCCAGCAGCTCTGACAGATTGACACCACCAGTTCAGCACTTGAGCTCATTAGTCAAAATCTGACTGGCTAAGGTTGGGCAAACATCACCCTCCTTCAATGCAACCAGTATTGCAGGGAGGCACATAGCAGAAGAGCCAAGGGCCCGCAAGCTGGGGTTGGGAAGGGAGAGGAGAGGCAAGCCGAGGACCGTGGCTGGAATCTTGAGCGCCGCTGCCCCAGCGGAGGAAGGATGGGCATGTGGCATTTTCCTCTGGCATGCAAACAGCTGAGCTTATCTGATATCTGGCACACAAGTGTTTGGCCTGCTGTTTACCAGCTTGCAAACAGATAAAGATGCAGAGGGGGTTGCTCGCAGTTTTGCCTCAAAAGGGAAGAGGGGGAGAGAGAGAGAGACAGGGAGGAAAAAAACAACCCAAAAAAAAAGAGAAGAGGAGCGGGAGTGAGAGTTGTCAGTGCCCGCAAGCACTCACCAGAATAATAGCAATAATCACTGTCATCCGTAAGAGGCTCTTACGCCAGGTTCTGTCTCTCCCCCTCCCTCTCTCCCCTTGCCTTGCTGTCTGAGTCACTGGATCTGAGTCACACTCCTGTTCTATTCCTGTACCCTTCCCTTCAGCTGGGGATGTAGATTTGTTTTGGCTGGAACGATCTGGGCGCAGGAGGGACCATCTGCTGCTAGTTCTTGCTTGCTTTGCTCTTGTTTCTTTCCCAGAGAAGGGAAGCGAGTGCTGCCATTGCAATAATTCACAGAGAGCATGCTGGGAACATACACCCCTTACTGTATAGCCAAGGACTGTCATTTGTCATCTGAAGGCTCATTATCCATGGCTGACCCTGAGCAGTTGTCTCCATGTGCTTAAGCAAGCAACTCTGACAAAATCACTTCCCTGTCTATCGGCTCTTCCCTAGGAGGATGTTGGTCAAATCCCAAACAGGTTTTATAGGCAGCAGCAGTGCAGTGGGGGGATCCAGGGTGGTTAATGCAAACCTCCATGTTGCTGTGATGAAGGAGAGGAACATGGAACAACCTGAAGGCATGCAGAGACTTGCTGTTAGTTTGAGTGTGTAATGTTATGATGGAAGGAGTGCTCCCTTCTGGCTTTCCCATCAGTAGCAGCAGCCAGTCATTGTGTGTACCATGTCTTTTGTTGCCACTCTAGTAATTGGCAGTGGTGAGGAAATGCAAATGAGTTAATGTCTAATCCACCACAACCTGTGGTGGATCTTGACTGATTCCTACATCCACATTGTGAACAGGAAATTCAGTGAAGCAAAGGCACATGAGAGAGGAATTCACCAAGGAACTGAACAAATGACAGACTGGAGGATGGGGCTGAATGAGCAAGAGCAAAGGTCTGGAAGAGAGCAAAGGCATACTATAGGCATGCCAGAATTTCCAGGAGTAACTAGATTGTTTAGAGGCTCTGTGTCTGGGCCATCTCTCTGAAGGAATCTTTGAAGGATATAGCAGTCAGAGACCTGGTGCTCTGCATTCTCCAAAGAACAGGATGCTCCTGCAATCTCTGCCCAAGCATCCCAAAAATGGAGGTCTCACAATGAGGAGTTCCCTATGGGAAGCTTAACCCTGAGACTGTACAACTCAACCAAGTGTTTTCCAGGCCTGTTTATGGCAGAGAAAGCAGAAACCCTCACTTCATGCCTGAAAGAAACGTAGCTGTCTATTCAACATGAAGTTCTGAATCCTGGCCCCTCTGAAAACCAAACAAATCAACCTCCTGCTTCTATGTCACAGTCCATGACAGCTGTGTACTTAACCTAAGCTCACAAAGTCCTGGAGCGCTCTGTAGGGGACTGTTTCTGCAAGCCCTGAAGACACATCCATCTCCAGTGACGTCTTTCTCAGTTTCATTCTTCACTGTCTCTCCTGAACAATTTAAGCTGGGTCTCCCAGAGCTGCAGAGTTTTAAAATAAAGTGACCCATCCCAGCATGGAAAGTACTCAAATGCCTGCAGATCAGGGAGACCTCAGCAGCAGACTGACTGATGATAGCCGCTACACTAATGTCATCTCCCCTGAGAATCAGGCTTGTCAGGCAAATTGATTCTCTGAAGAGTGATCTTAGCTCTAATTTCAGCAAAGTGGCAGCTCTTTTTGAGGTAAGGATGCTCCAAAAGCAGTCTGGTGATCAGGGCATTGCTCAGAGTGCCTGGATGTCAGCACATGCAAAACCACCACCTCCACCAGTACACGGGTCACAGCAGCATCTAAGGGACTTGTACCATTAACGACCTTAATGCAGAGGGAGATCAAACTACCAAAAGGAGCTGACTAAAAAGGTCTGGGCCAAATTCTCTGCGGGTGGAGATTGGCTGCGTCATTCTTAATGGAGCTGCAACAATGTGATTTACCCTCCCCACAAGTGATGGCTAGACACTCACATCACACTTCCACTCAAGCTAACTCTAATTTGCTCTGGGTCTGAGTCATCTGCCCAGCCAGAGACAAAATGCTTCACCTCTGAGTGGCTGAGATGGGCACTCATTTGATAAGGTTTGCCTTGCAGGTGTGCCCCAACCAGGACCTCTGGCTCTGAAAGCTGTCAGCACGAGTAACCAAAGGACAGTCCCTGCCTCAAAAACCCTGCAGTGCATGCAAATGCCATCACAGGTGCTTCCTGACCTCTCAAAGGGCTGGACACAAGTTACAGAAAAGTGGGCTGCAGCCTGGCAGGAGAAGTTCATAGGAGAGGCAGGTTAATCACCCACCCCTTTCTAGGGTGCTACTTTATTGTTTTCAGTACTCTTATTCATTCCCAGATTATACAAAACCATCTAGTCTCTAAAGAGTCTCCTGTCCCACTTCACCACTGCCTGCTGCTCCCACTCTTGCTTTCAGCATGCCCCTGTCCCTGTAAAGAAACCCTGACCCCATGGGGCTTCTGGGACTGGCTGTGCCAAGCTGCCCCTCAAACTCAGCCAGTCTCTCCCAGCTGGGGTTTAACCCAGATAAGTTTTCTGCTTTTCACAGACTTTTATCAGGGAATTTTCTAATAGAGATGATATGGGCCACAGCTTCTGAGCCCTCAGTTGGGCTGTTCCATTTGAGATGGCCACCCATTGCAGCTGCACTCACTCCATGAAACACAAAGGGGAAGTTTTGACCTATGCCAATTTTGGTTTTGCCCCTCCTCTTTGTGCAGGACATGTTTCCCATGTGCTCTCCACTATACATTACTTAGAAGCAAGGACACCTAATTCCTCCCAAAGATACAAGAGAAACCAAAGACCAATCTGGGAACTTTGGTGACATTGTTTTCATCTTGATGCTCCCTCCTTCCCTTTTGCATCCTCTTTCTTTTGTCCACCAGGTTTTACCCGTTCCACACTTCTGAAATATGAGGCTGATTACAATCAGCCCAAGGCAAAGCATGAGCAGAAACAGCTGATCTTTGCCGCTCTGCGTATCTGATCCCAAGCACCCTAGGATGATGCCCTCCACATTTCTCCTTTTTCTAGGCACGTTTCAGGACAGCCTGGAATTACAGAACATGCTGGTCACTGAGATTTACAGCTCAGCAATTTTAACCTTAGATTCTTTGAATAACGTGCACATGTCTTGCTAAAACTGGTGCATTCAGTGAAGGCTTGACATGCTAGCTATGCAGCTGCATTGAAACACCCATGCCACTTCAAGCATAATAACCTAGGCAGAGATTACAACTCTGACCACATGTCATAGCCCAGTGCTGCCCCTTAACTGTAAACCCTCCCATCTGCAGCTCTGCCACGTCTTCTGATTTAGGTTTGCTTCTGACTAAGATTGTGCCATCAGCAAAAGTAAGATGGGAGGCTAAGGCATGGACTGCAGACCCAGGGAGTGCAGCACTTAGCAACACCAGTCCATCACGAGTTTGCTTCAGAATTTGCCAAAGAAACACGTTGACTACAAAATTATATTTGTTACTGGTGGCCCTAAGTGTGAAGTACACAGCTGAAGTACAAATTTGTTGAGCTCTGAAAGCCTTGAATAAGTTTCGTCCTAGCAAGTGGTATTCATTGCACCAAGCCTTTGCCTGCCTATAGACAGCTCATACATTTTTGTCCCCCACTTCATAGGACTAAGGGGATCACAGGATCACAGCATGTTAGGGGCTGCAAGTGACCCAAGGAGATCATTGAGTCCAACCACCCTGCCAGAACAGGACAATCCTATCTAACACAGATCACAGAGGAACACATCCAGACAGGCCTTGAAAGTCTCCAGAGAAGGAGACTCCATGACCTCTCTGGGAAGCCTGTTCCAGTGCTCTGTGACCCTTACAGTAACGAAGTTCCCCCTTGTGTCAAGGTGGAACCTCTTTTGCTGCAACTTACACCCATATGTGAAAATTTGCTGCTACTGTACCCTTCAAAACCCAGTCCTGCTTCAGCAAGGTTGGACTCAGCAGAGAGTTCAGAGTCACAAAAGCTTTGCAAAATATATGTGAGTCTTCCAATTTGCACATGCATTTGTCTCAAGGAGTGGAAACCCTAAGCCCAATCCCTAACAGTCATGGAGATCTGTGTGCCTCACACAGATGCACATTTAAAAGAAGAAATTTGATAGCAATATTCCCCTGGATTTGCACAGGATGCTCGGGATTTCATGCTGCAGCACTCACAATTCCATCCATCCAAAGAGCAGCCCACAAAGTGTCTGGAATTTATTAAAACAAGATTAAACAATGATAATAAATGTTTAGAGCAGCCTGGATGAAGATGGACACGCTGGGAGATCCCAGACAGCATGAGTTGTATCCGTAGTCCTGAAAGAGCAGGAAGAGGGAGCAACTCCTCCAGTGAGACACAGTGATAACAACCTGGTGCAATTCACCCATGCTTGGGGATGGGTGAAATCAGACCCTTTGTTTCTGAGCGATGACAGCTCTGAAGTTTTAATGTTTGTAGAGAGATGTTTTCACCAAATATGATACACACAGATTAAAATAATGAGCTGGAACAAGCTGAAGTTATAATTGCTCCTTTTCCTCCCCTCCCCCGAGTCAGCCTGAGCGCTTCGTTAACTACCTTGATGAACCAATCAAGAGTTGGCTAAATCAGGGAAGGAACAAACAAATCCTTAGAGACGTCCCGACAAGAAAAGGCATAATCTGGACACTGAGCATTAAAGGCAAGCTGGATAATGAGAGCTGACTAGATCTCAAAATCCATGTTAGCTTGAATGAACTTATGTAATAAACATTTATCACAGAACATATGTCACTGAGCACCTGCCAGACTTCAGGAGTGGAGCCAACGCAGCTTGAATCGTATATGTATTATAAAAAAAGAGGAACTTGGCGGTAGGAGGCTGGCAGACGCTTTTACTAGAAAAATCAGAAGTGATTTTGAGAGGAGCAGAAATTTCCTGAAACTTGCCTCGCTCCATGTGGGAATATTGCACTTGGGAAACGCGGGAGGTTGATTAGCCTGCTTAGGGCGGAGAGGGTAGGATGAGCTGCCCTGCTCAGTGCCTCCGGAGTATGTTACCTCATTCCCCTCACCCCTGGGCTCCCCAAATGTGTTACTGCCCATGGTTGGGATGACCTATGGGGAACCATGCTGTGCAGAGTGTGGTTTGAGGAGTTCCAGTCTGGCTCTGTGTGATGGTTTGGGTGTTCCCTGCTCCCCACCCCCCCACTTTAGAAATCACCCAGACTAGACTCAGCCGGCTCTGGAAATATGAATGAAGCTTATATCTACAGCTAGCACAATATACAAGCAGATAGTTACAGTATGTACAGTTATAGACAGAAATATACAAGGTAAAAAGGTAATACAGAAACACAACTCCCCACCCAGAAACCTGAGTCCCCAGGAGGGGCTCTCAACCACCCCTTCACCTTCCCCCTACCCCTCTCAACCTTACCCCAGTCCCAAGGAAGAATGGAGGTTCTGCCAGGGGGTTAGGAAGCAAAGGTGGATCAGCCAAAGAAAATGGAGGGTGAGGTTAGAGAGTAAGATGCAGTACAGCCAGCAGCCCAGAGCTCACCAGCAGGCAAAGTGACTTTATCTATGTTTTGACTTATATTTTTATACATCTCAGCAAGCCAATGAGCGAAGTAGACATCACCATTGTTTTCCCTTCACAGCCTATGATCTAGTCTTTCTCACCAAAACATTCTAGCTAACTTCAAACTAGCACACTGCCCAAGTAAAGAGCCAGTGGCTGGGTAGGGCAGGACAGCTGCTGGAAAAATAGCAAGCATAGGTCTGAGCAGAGGTAGAGAGTGGATTAGTGGTTGTGCAGAATGTGCCAGCAGGAGAAGAGAAAAGCGACCAAAATCATGAGGATGTTATAATCAAAATAGAAGAATAGAATAGAATAGAATAGAATAGAATAGAATAGAATAGAATAGAATAGAATAGAATAGAATCAACCAGGTTGGAAGAGACCTCCAAGGTCATCCAGTCCAACCTAGCACCCAGCCCTATCCAGTCAACTAGACCATAGCACTAAGTGCCCCATCCAGTCTTTTCTTGAACACCTCCAGGGATGGTGACTCCACCACCTCCCTGGGCAGCCCATTCCAATGCCAACCACTCTCTCTGGCAACAACTTCCTCCTAACATCCAGCCTATACCTCCCCCAGCACAACTTGAGGCTGTGTCCCCTTGTTCTGTTGCTGGTTGTCTGGGATCAAGCAGAAAAAGGTGGTTGGGGGACAAATGTAGGTTGTGAGCTGGAAGGAGGTTCAGAGCAGGTTCAGTAGAAATCATGGCACCACAAGACAGGGCAGGGCAGTGTATGGACTTGGGGAGAGCAGCATGAACCTGGCCTGGGATTTTCTTCCTGGCCCAGTGCTCCCAGTGAAGTGGAGAAAGCAAAGCAGCAAGGGGCTTGAGACAGGAGATGCTTCTATGTGGTATGATAATGAGGATCTGGGCAAGTAAGGAAAGGTGTGAATCACTGAACTTCAGAAAAAGACTGAGTGTGAGAAGGAGCTAGCTAATGCATGCTCTTTCAGTGTCCCATGGCTGAGCACCAGTATCAGTGCAGTTCCTCCTGCAGGTGACAGACCTTTTTTCCTCACAGTGCTGTTGTTTCAGGCAGTGCAGGAGATGAGTGAGACTGTTTTGCTCCCAGGCTGCCTATCAGCAGCACGGGAGAAAGCTCAGGTATCTTTGAAGGGCAGAACCTGTGCACTGAAGCCAGATCCTGAGTTTCCTCTCTGTTTTATCACACTTACAAACAGAGGGCTGAATCCAGCCCTAGGGAACAGGCTTTCAGGGAAAGCCTTTGCAGCAAATATGAAGCATATGGCTTTAAGCCTGATGAACTCTGTAGAGCTGTAGGTTTAGGAAGGGGAACACGGGGAATTAACACGGATGGTAGGGGAGAAGGCTGCACCAGGCGCTGGTGAAAGAAAGGGCCCCAGAAAACTGATACTCTTTATGAAGCCCCATGCAGGGTTGGAGAGAAGGGGAGAGAGCTATTGGCTGGTCAGTCTAAACTACACCTTAGGAAACCCAAGCCCTGCTTAGTTCCCCATATCTAACTTCAGCACCTACACAACAGCCATAATCATTGTGTCTGAGCACCATGGGATGCTTCTGTGCTTCTATCATTCCTTTTCCCTGCTGCGTATGTCCTTGCTTTTCCTTGCAGTTATAAATGAGAAACTAAGTCTTGGGAAAGATAAACAGTGGATCTTCAATTGACCTTTTGGACTGCTGACCTAACTGAAGTGATGGTGTCTTGCCACCTGACTACTAACTACTCAGCTGCCCTGTATTTGGGCTACAGCCAAGAGTTAGAGGCCAGCCCAGTAGGTGCCCAAGGGAATTTTGCCTGACCTCATTCATTTTGGTGGTCAGACACTGGAAATCAGACCCACTAAATGCAAACAAGAAGACTGGCAAGGAAGAAAAGCAAGAGAGAAAGAGAGAAAGCAAGAAAAAAGAGAGAAAAGAAAGATGGGGCACTGAGCTAGCAGGAGTGCAAGGAGGAGTGCACAAGAGTGGTGGCAATGCCAGTCTGCTGGCTGTTCAGAGCAGCCTAAGGCTGAGCAGGCTGACTCAGATACTCAAGGCATGCATACCACTCATTCATCCCCCCAAACGGCTGATCTCAGCTGCTCCAAGGAAAGGCAAGAGCCTATCTGGAGAGAACATCCTCACTAACCACCTGATGGTACAATATTAACTTTAAGTGATGCATTGTTATTGCAGCTCTCTCTGCTGCACTGAATCCATGGGCTTTTGTTGACAAGCAGCCAAACTGGCTTTGCTGCAGTTGTGCAGTGTTCACCTGGGCCACAGTCTGGTCAATGACCTTCTGCTAGCCATGGGTCTGTGACCTGGAGTCACACCACTTGGGTTTGGGCTTTTTTTCACTTTTGTTTGTTTGGGTTTTTTCCCCTATCTCTGTGGAAATACAGATACTGCTCCTATTCATGTGTCAGATTCTCTCCTGCATCTCACTGCAGGACTTGCTTCAATAAAACTCTGCTAAAGCAGAGCACCCACTGTGATAGTTTCTGGTTGTGCATTTCTCCCACAAGTGTAGAAATAGACAGAATACAATGGATCTGGCATCAGTACCTGCTTAGATTCAGGGTCTTTTGGATTTTAAAAATAGTTTTTTAAAAAAGGTCTTGTTCAGGATTTGTGGAGGGAAATTATACTTTGAACATCATAAACATGATGGTGAGAAGTGCAAGTGTTTTCTGGGAAAAGCTTAGTTCTTCTCTTTCTGTCTCCTTCTCCGCTGCTGAGTATCACTGTTCTCCCCAACTTCCTCCCTGTCTTTGGAAGAAGAATGTCTGGTTTGGGTAGCTGAAACTAAACAGAAGTGAAGTTTCCCAGGTAGGAAGTAGATTTCCTCAACAGAGAGCTGACATTGTTGCCCAACAGCCCCTTCCAGCAGCACCCAGCTTGTTTAACCATTTCTGGAATTGAGTGATTAAAGGGCAAACCTAACCTTCTTAACCTTTCCACCATGCCACACCACATGGAAGGTGTTCTACTCATCTGCCTAACCATAACCTACATCATGATAATTAATGAGTCATCAATTCTTTCTCCACATGACAGCAACTGGCTGGCGGTGGCTGGAAACAGGTAAGGCGGCCAGCTAGGAAGGAGACTGACGACACCCACAGGGACACCTCCGGGTCCCAGGGCTGACGCTGCACTCCCACCACCCCGAGGAGTCTCCACTGGGGGCGGCCAGATATTGCAGGGTTGGGGGAACACAGCTCATCCAGCAGCTATGACTAAAACACCCGACCTGTCAGCCCGATGGGGAAAGAAAGAGGCATGAAAGTGAGAGGAAGTGGAAAAGATCAAGGCGAGAGCTCAAGGCGACAAGCTCACCACCAGAAAACAATAAAAATAAATACACTCAGAAATAGCATAACTGACATGCAAAGGAGATCAAAACAAGCCCTCAAAATATCTCCTGAGTGGGGGGGAGGGCAGGGCAGCATGATGCAGCCGAGGGACATGCTGCGGGTGGCAGTGGTGAGTGAGTGGTGGCTGCCCCCTGACCACCTCTGCGTGCTACTTGGCTGCCCAGCTTCCTACAGGTCTCTGGAAGTTTTGAGCTCTTGGGAGATGAGGATTGTTTTATGTCTTCCCCAGGACATAGGACATTGCCAACATCTCTTAGAAAGGGATAGTGTAGGGGTTCTTCTTGAGGTGTGGGCTCTATTCCAGCTTGACCCAGCTGTGTTTGCCCAACATTCTTATGATGTGAAGAAAACCACTTGGATCCTGTTCTCCTTGGCCCAGCATAAATTCAGGGGATGTCCAGTTTAAATTAGCAGGGGCACTGAGCATCAAAAAGAAAAAAATAATATGTATATATAGTTCTTCAGGGTTTGCTTTGCTGGAAATGGCAACTGCTCTCAATTTGCCTTCCTGAGAGTGCTATGGTCTTAGGCTTCTGAAGCATTTAAACATGGTCTGACCTTTAAGCAAAGATAAGGCTTCTGAAGTCAGCACTGTTTTGCAGTAGGTTGCTTCTGTGCTTAGAGCCAAGCACACACTTAATGACTTGTGCTATGTTCTAAGCATGTGTTTCAGATGGCTTTGGGCCATCCCAGCTCTGTTTCTGCCCCTCTAGCAGAGTGACTGACAGCATGCAACCAGCATTACTGTCTCTGAGAAAGTTTGATCTTGTGAAGCACCAAGCACAGCCTAGACATCATAGCTAGGGCACTATCTCCTGACAAGTCCAGAATAATATGTCTTTAATTGCTGGCAGAACAACAACAATAACAACAACAAAAATCAAACAGACCAATTACATCAAGTATAGTTAGATCTCCAAAGGATTCCTTTGGGTTAATCTGCCCAAACTTGCAAGACCTGCCTGCAGGATTGCTGTTGTTCTGATGGCTTTCCAGTGCCCTATGAATCAGAGAACACTGTGGCTGCCACTCAAGGACAGCAACTGTTTAAATCATAAAACCATATTCCCATCTGGTGCATTGAAATGCATGGATGCCCATGGATGTGTAGCCCTTCATTCCCTCTATAACAGAGCATGTGATACAGAGTTTTCTCTAAGGAGAAGGAGGGTGAGTGAACACAGCCAGGGAATGTCATTGTGCATCCTGGAAGTGTGAAAGGTAGGACTAGGTACTAAGGAGTAATTATTACAGTTGCTTAGTAAATCTTGGGATTTTAAATGTTATTTCTGTGTGTTATCTGACAACAGAGGACAAGAAGACCATCTGCTCGTGCCATGCCAAAGGAAGGTTCATATACTGATTACAAAATTCACAGTGACAAAATGCTGGGGAACACATGTCCTGGTTAGGCAGGGCTCCTCCTTTCTGGCAGCAGGAATCTCAATTCTCTGGATCCAGACATTTTTGATCACAGCTGAGGCACTTCTAACCCTAATGCACAGCAGACTGCTTTCCTTGAAACAACTAGCCAAAAATAGCCTAGTCTACAACCCAGGTCTTGCAAAGACACTGATTGCATCAGGACTTCAATAAGCCAGAATATTGCTATATGGTTACTTAAATTTTGCTGCTCTGGGCAGTGAAATGAGGCCAGAGGGTGCAGGACTCAAGTTCTCTTGTCCCTTGAATACCACCTTATGCTCAAGTGAAGCAGAAGTAGCCTGCTCCTGAAGTTTGAAAGGGCAACACTTTTCATTGTATTCATGGCTTCACAAAGCAAGGGAGAATTTTGCCCATGTGTTGGAGGAAGTTTAATAAAGGTTTAATTAGATGCCTCAATCTAGATTTAGATGTTCTCACTCCTGGTGTTGAAGCTTGAAGCTGTTAGTCATTAATACTCATCTCAGGTAACCTCCACCACCCTCAGCCCCTCACCTGACGCATGCATGCACTTGAGAAAGATTGCTGATATCCTCTCTGAAAACTAATGAAATCACAGTGTGATATTTTGATTTCAAGGGCATTGAAGTATTGCAAAACAATGATGGGATAGGGAGGCTCTGATACCAACTGTCACAATACAGCTCTTCTTGTCTGGAGATCTGAAAGCACCTTGTGAAGATTTGAATCATTCTTCCTCTGCTCAAGTCAGAGAAACCAAGGCACAGAGCAATGAAGAGATGCAACCCACAGGTCTGGGGTTGAGTCCAGGCTCAAAGTCAGCTGGTCTCAGCCTCAGTTTAATGTAACAGCATTTCTCTCTCTGAGAGACAGATGGGATCTGCCATGGATGGGAGATCTCTGTGTATGTGTGTGTTTCTGTGTTTATCTATGGGCAGGTTTTACAGAGAAAAGGATACCAGACACAACAACAAACAAAGAAGAAAGCAGTTCTATGGTCGGCTGGGACAGCAGGTCCTGCTTTAGCTGGTTGAAGTTTAAAAGGCAATGCTGGACTCAGGAGAATGCTTTGTAAGGGCTGGAACAGTAACCAGATTTTTTTTTTCCTGAGATTATTTCACAATATTTGTAGTTCTTGTTTGCTGTGCAGGAGATTAGGCAGAAAGGCTTGATCCCCTCATTGTCCTTTTTAGTAGAGGACAGTGCTCCAGACCTGCAGAGAGCTGGTGGTCAGGGTTGCTGCACTAATTCACAAATTACTGATCTTCAGCAGAACAGAAAAGAGAATAGAAATGGTTCTGTACATTTTAAAAGAGTCTTGGGGAAAGTGGAGGATCATTAGCAAATCTTCTCCATGTGAGGCTGGCAGTTCACTGCTGAAGAACAGAAAGCACAAGTCCCTTAAGGTTATTACTAAAAGCAGCAAACGTTTCTCCTGCTTACTAGTCTGAATATGTCTCAGTTTTGTCATGGGAAGAGTGCCATACTCTGATGAGAGTTATCACAGGAATCAACCTATACATGCAGAAGTCCTGCTGGAAAAGGTTTGCCTGTTCCCAAGAGATGCTCTGGGTTGCCAGAAACCTTCAAGAAGCAGTAGCCACTCTCTCTTCAGTGCCTTGTGATAGGATGTTGGGCAATGTGTACAAAGTGGAACACAGGAAGTTCCACCTCAACTTCAGGAAAAACTTCTTTATTGTGAGTGTGATGGAATGCTAGAACAGGCTGCCCAGATAGCCTGTGGAGTCTTCTTGCCTAGAGACTTTCAAAACCTGCCTGGATGTGTTTCCTGTGTGACCTGCCCTAAGTGGTTCTGCTTTGGTAGATTGGTTGGACTTGACAATCTGCAGAGGTTCCTTCCAACTCCTACCATTCTACAGTTCCATGATTCTATGAAACCTGAGACTCAACTAATCCAAAATCTCTTTTCCTTTCTTCCCCTTTGCCTTTAAAGTTGGCTATGCAAGTTTCTGGAGCACACCCAGTGCTCCTGGGACTCTGTGCTGAAGGCAATTGCTTCAGCTGGAACCAGGAGTCAGGGTTAGCAGCTCACCCAGGGAAGAAGCAGAGCTCAAGGGAGACACACAGCTTGAGTGGTTTCACTCTGGTCTCAGCTGCTGCATGTCTGTGGGCTTAGAATCCTCTCTGGATATTGCAACAACTCTTTCAAGATTACTGTCCTGGTAAAAAAGCATGGTATCAAGAGTTGTGAGGCTTTGCCCCTGGAAAGTTGTGAGCATTAAGGCCCTGAGTTTGCTTCAGAGAGCTACGGTGCTCCTCCCTCAGGAGCACTATGACTGAACAGACTCAGCTTCTCATCTAGTTTACAGTCAGGGAAACTGAGGCACAAATAAAAGTGACTCATTCCATAGCTTTCTGCCAGTCAAAAACTAATCTAAGGAGTAGAAGCCAGGAGAAAAGACCTTGCAAGAAAATACCCTTTTCCCCCAAGCATGGTGAGCAGTTTTCTTCAGGAATTCAAGCCAGAGGCAACCCCAGCATCTTGCAAAAGTTCTCCTAAGACCACGACCCCACCCTGAGCCTCTCCCAGCTGGTGCAACTGCCCTATGTAAGGGAAGAGGAGGGTGGGACCATCTGGAGACTGCCCAAAGCCCACAGAACAGGGAAAGGCATGCTGAAGTCTGGCCTTGGGCACCCAAGACATGGCTCACTGTCTGTAATGCTGCCACTAGCAAACGAGCAGTGACTTCACAGGAATGGCCCAGGAGCAGCACAGGGATCTGCTGTCCTCACGATTCTTGCATGTTGTTGCATCTTTCAAGGTGACTTGATGTCCACTATTGAGGCAGAGATATTTTGGTATCCTGGACTTTATCTGCAAGGCTTTGCCCCTTTTTGGTTTTGGTACCAGTTCAAATCTCTGCTGGTGCCAAAATGCTGGTGCACAGCCTCACGAATGCTTCACCGCTGCTGATCATCGGCCTGGGGCCTTTCCCCTATCAGCTCTGCCACTAGATCAATATCTGTGCTTGAACAAGTGTGGAACGCTTAGAGATACATCCAAATGCAAGTGGGACCTCTGCCAGTAATGGAGAATCCATCAGAGCCCTCCAAGGCTGTGCCAGTGGCTAATTAAACTGCCTGATAAAAACACACCTTATGCCTGATCTGCATTTGTCTGGCTTCAGATTGCTGCTGTTGGATCCTGTTTTGCCTCCCGCAGCCAGGCAGGCCTGGCATTATTCATCACCCATGCCACGTTAGCTCCCAGCAGGACTTCCCTGGGCCTGGGTTACCCAGGGCTTATCTTCTCCCTGCCCTGCAATGTTGTCTGGATGGAAGCTGAAGGGCTTCGGATTTTCATTTGATGTGTTAGATACCAGGGAGCCTATCCAGAGCTGTGTGGGAACAAGTAAAGGCATTACTGTGTTTCCCCAAAGTTGGACTATGTATGTCCTGTGGGTGCTCTGCATGTGCCCGGTTTGTTTCCCACACCTTGGGCATGCCAGTCCCAGCTTATGCAGAGATCAGAACAGAGTCAAAGAGCACTCACTGCTCTTCACTATGGGGCTTGTATTTCTCTTATCACCTTCTCCTTAAGGGATAGGAAATGGTACCCACACCAGCACCTGCTGGTTGTCACTTCCTGATAGAGAGATTGTAGCTGTTTGCCTTCCCCTGACTATCTGGTCTAGCTCCCACTACCCCTGCATCTCCCTCCTAACACCTTGCTTCTCCCATGAACAGCCTCAACCTATCACTCTTCCTGCTTTTGCCTGCCTTCTCCCCTGGAAACACAGCCCTTTGCCTTCCCATGGAGCCTGTGTCCCCGGGGAGCACAGGCTGCTCAGCAGCATGCATGCCCTGATGGATTGATTCAGTTTGACTTCCTCCTGTGTGTTTATTCAAGTTTCCTAGAAAGCCTTTCTCACTGGAGGCTTCCTGAATGAAGCAGATGGTGTGTACATGCACATGTATGTGTGGGTCTGCAGCATGGGGAGGAGCTGAATTGCCAGCCCCTGCCATTACCCCCAGCCCTGCGATGCACTGTGCCAGCTCGGTGCATCCATGCCGTAAGGGCTGGAGGGATCTCGGCATTTGTGGAATGAGCATCTGGGAATGTGCATCTGATTCTCAAACCACGTGAATGAGGGGCTAAAAATAATAACCAACTGCTGTTCCATTCCTCAGCAGCATCTGGGAGAGTTTGTGTGGGGAGGAGCAGCCATCAACCTCTAACATCACCCAGCAGCATCCCTCTGCTTTGCAGCCTGGGTCTGTGCACACAAAGGTGTCAAAGACTACAAGCTTTTTTTTTTTTGTACAGTTCCTCCCAGGAAGGGCTATGTTGTGAATGTTTCCTACCTTACCCATATACTGCTGATCTGGCCTAATAAGAGATGCCCTGGATTTGCACTTAAAACTTCATTTGCCCTTGGCAAAGGAACTGACAGAAGTGCCCACTGCATCAGTGGAAAGGTGACATCGTTACAAAAGGAAGGCTGTGGACACCATCCCTGTGACTACGTTGTGGGAACAGGCAGTGCTTTCCCCTGATGAGCAGAGTCTGACTACATCAGATCTGCGAGACTGCTTGTTGGAATAGTCACTGCCTTGTCAGTGCATTTTTGCACTTCTTTCAATCATCAGCTTTAGCTGTGCCACTCTTCCTGCAGTGGCACTGGCCAGCTGTGGGCAAGAACCAAAGAAGAGTTGCCTATGGTGACAGCTTTGTTTAAATTTGCCTATTCTGCAGGATTTATTTTCCTCTTCCCTAATCCAAAAATAGCTTTACCCAAAAGTTTCTTTCAGCAAGGAAACACTATTTCCAACCAAGGAACAGCAGCAGTGTACAGATCAGGTGCTACGTATTTAGGGGGAGAAAAGCTCAGCAGAGTCCAGCCAAGCTTTCACCTAGTTTCACTTTGGACCTCTGTAAGAATTGGGCAGCTCTGGAAAGGTAGAACATGATTAAACCTCCCTGTGTCTGTTTTCTTACTTTGTAAAATCAAGTTCATGTAACTTCTGTACCTCTTGATGAAAGGTGGAGGAATCCTGCCACAAGGTTGTAGACAGCAGTACAGCCTGGATGTGGTCCCCGGTGAATGCTGGCTCAGCTCCATGCAGGCTTTCATCTTCCACTTTTTCATTCCCCAACCAGCTCTGCTGCCTCAGGGCACAGCAGAATGACCAAGGACTCGGTGGTTTCTCTCATGACCTAAAGATCAGAGAAATGGGCAAGTCATAGATGCTGCTGAACAAGGAGAGAAAGGTTCCTGTCAGCATCAGGAGGAATAGAAGCAAGGAAGGTGCTGGGGAGTACAACATTCCTCAACAGGTTTCTTGCAGGTCCCCTGGCTCCCCAAATTTAGTGCTATGGCATTTCAGGCTTGCAGATGGGGTAAGATCTCCAGGGATGGGCAATTTGTGGCTTGTGGGCTGTCTGTGATTGACAGGCTATTTAAAGCTGGTTCTTGTCCTAGGCAAGCAGTGGTGGCAGGAATGTAGGCTGCTCTGCAACCTCCATCCCAGAATGGGAGGCAAAAGGGGCAAACCCACCAAAACCAAATTTTGCTAGGTCGTGTATTCACTGATACAAGTGCCAGAGGAGCCTCGTGAGCATTGACTTCTTCCTGCATCATAGACAGAGGTTAGCACCTTTGGAGTGACACCACTCTCATGCAAGTGAGCATGATGTTGTCTTGGCTCTCACCTGGCTTCTACCAAGACCAAGGTGAAGCATGATGTGCTCCATGGACCAGAGTTGTGCGTGGTGGTGGGAGAAAAGCAATGTATTGTAAAAGGAGATGGGAACGCCAAGCTACCATGCTTGGCTTTCCTCTATATCCTTCCAGCCACTGGAAATATTCACTTTTGGTTCATAAACATTAATCTCTCTGCATTGGGAAATCTGCTGCTGACTCTCAGGTTGGAAGCCCTACACCTTTTCATGCTTCCTGGGAGGAGGACTCCTGGCACATGCTATCAGCTCTCTGATCAGCTGTGAATCATGAAGCACGGATGGAAGCGCAAGCAGAGGGAGAGTGAGATAATTACAATCCCCAGAGAGTGCTGCAGCCACCCTTCTGTGCTAAGCCTTTTGAGGCTTTCTGTTGTTCATTAAAAAATCCTTAATTTCTGACTGAACAAACAGGAGGAAAATTTCCAACTTCACAGTTCCCAGTCTGTGGCCAAGCCACAGAAGATTTGATGTTACTTCCTCGCTCCAGACTGAAGAACCTGTCTACACAGCAGGGTCTCTGAAGGTGCTTTATGAGACTAGCCAAAAAATGTAGCCCCCACTAGCAGCACCACACTGCTGCATGCTCCTAAATCCAGATCATCCAAGTGCACCTGCTGTGCACACAAGGAGCATCTACACAGAAGTGAATGGAGTTACACCCTTGCATAACATGAATCATGTCCAGTGAGTCTTGAGCTGACCATGGCAAGGAGCTCCTGAGGCACCGGTGAAAACTATGTATGGGTGATTTTTACTGTCTGTAAGAGGGTGTAGAAATCAGACAGCACTCTTGTGGTTTTCTTCTGTTGAATTATGATCAAGGTTGCTATTTTGCTGGCCAAATATTTAAGTGTGAGGGAGAAACCTTTACAAGGGCTACTACATTCCTTAGGTTATCTATATTGGTCCTATCTGGGCCTATAAATTCTAGAGGGACTACCAAAGTAAATAATACTTTTGCCTGCACATATGTTGCTCGAGGGAAACTCGTGTTTCCTGTGGCACAAAGGTCAGTAGGTCAGGGACCTACTTGCAAATCAATAGAAAATCACCTTTCAAGTGACACTTGCATTAACCTTTGATTCTTGTCGGTCTGTATGAGGTTAAGGCCATCAGTCCCTACAGGGAGAGTCCTCTATTGTGCCTACGATTTATTTGCATTATATGTTTTCCCTGCTTGATCTTTGGAATTGCTGGCAGAGTTCCCACATGCCATGCAGGACAATTTCCCTGTGTATTGGTCAGCAGTGGCAGGAGATGCACAAAGCTGTGCTTTTTGCTGACAGGTGTCAGAAACAATAAGGAAAATATCTGTTTGGAAGCAGAAACCAAACCAAGACAAACAACAGGAAGTAATTACCAAGACCCTCTGTCAGCATAAAGCCTTTCTGTATAAAAGATGTGTCCTTAGCTCGATCACACATAGATCATCTAAAGTAAATGGGTTGTAAAAATCAAACTCATCCTCTGAGCTGAGCTGGAAAGAAAACTGCTGGATCTTACAGTCTCCAGACTGGTGTGAATCATAGAAACATAGAATCAACCAGGTTGGAAGAGACCTCCAAGATCATCCAATCCAACCTAGCACCCAGCCCTATCCAGTCAACTAGACCATGGCACTAAATGCCTCATCCAGTCTTTTCTTGAACACCCCCAGGGACGGTGACTCCACCACCTCCCTGGTCAGCCCATTCCAATGGCAAATCACTCTCTCTGGGAAGAACTTCCTTCTAACATCCAGCCACCTCACTGCTTATTTTACCAGAGGCTGGTTCACCCTTCGTATTTCTTCCAGCTTGTATAAATAAAGCAGAGTGATCACTTCACTCTATTTCCTTCACTCTCCATCCCTTGTATTTCAGCAAGCCAGCACTGATCAACCAGAAGCAAAGCTTCCCCTGCTCACACCAGCTCTTTCTCTTCTGTGGCAGTGCTCACAACTGACCTCAGTGTTGCAGCTCACCTCCTTCTTCCCAGGACTTCACTTGGCAAAGGAGCCATAGTTTTACCCAAGTCCTGACAAGGGGATCTTTGGACCCTATACTGAATGCTTTCCCCATAAGCCAATTAATGTGGAAATTGTCCTGTGACCCCTTTCCCTCTTTCCTTCCACAGAAGCTCTGAAATGCCTCTCTTCTGGGTATTCCTGAGTTTGAATTGTTATGCAGGGACTCATGAACACAGATCTCTTTCCATCACTGCAGACACTGTTCCTTAGTGTCTGAGGCATCTAAGTAATTTGTTTATTTCTAGTTCTTGCTTTGCACCCCAGAGAAATGCTGCTCGGTTGCTTGGCTGCTAGTGAGAATCCTTCCACAGAGCAGTGCTCTCTGAAGCAGGTAAGGGGTGGGATCATCATCAGAAAATAGATGACATATCTCAGAGAGCTCCTAGAAAGACTGAATTTCCAATCAGCCCAAGCAATCCCACTGGAGTGTGTGGAATGTCCAATGGGCTTTAGAGAGCACTGAGCAGCACTCAGGTGGTGGGAAGGCACTATGTACTCAAACCCACTGTGCTATCTGGATGACAGTCCACTGGCACAGGCCACAACTCTGCCCTTGCCTCCCTTCTTTGGTCCAGGGGCACCCCAGATGCAAGGAAGCCACACAGGTCCTTGCAGGTGGGCTTCACATTGCTCCAGCCATGTGCATTTTTAGCTTCTGGCTTCTGATTGTTACTTGGGACCTCTGGGTGTTTCTGGAAAGCAATTAACAACCAGAATTAAAATGGGCAGACCATAGGACTTGGCGCATTGCAGCTGGCAAATGCTCCCTACCTCTCTGTCTTACTTCAGGCCTCAAACCTAGCTGATTGTATCCTGCTAACAGGCTTTAGTTTTGGATGTTGTTGAGAGTCTGCCAAGCACAATTTGTAGGATGTTTAAATCGAAGTAGAGAACAGTAATAAAAAGACTTTGACCAAGCCCTGCAGATCAGGCTATCGGGAGGAAGAACCATGCTGGTATTTGGTTACTTCCCTTGAGCTGTCCCTACTAGAGGAATGGACCTAAGGTCTTAATCTGCTTACTAGCTGTCCCTTCTGGCCACACTTTGCACACAGTAAACATGTACTCTGATCACACAAAAACATCCAGGCACAATAGCACTAAAGAATTTGCTGAGGTGTCCCTGAAGAAAATATGGCAGTGGCATCCCTCACCTGGGAGATTGAGGACAGCTGTCTGAGGGTACACAACAGGGATAGGAAGTGAACACATACCCTTCCTACAGTGGTCATGGCAACAGGTATCAAGAAATGGCTGGGGGAAAGCTTGCAATGTGACGTCCTCCTCACCCCAGACACATTGAAGTAATTTCACTTTTCAAGGGACTTCCCAGGAATCTCAGCCAGGATCTCTCCTGTAGCCTTCACTCACAGATTCTCAAAGCAGCAGCACCTTCATGTCTTTCTTTAGCTCATCTAAGTCCTGCAAGCTGGGCTTTGCTGTAGTAAGATATAACTACAGATTTCTTGCAGGAGCATCCCCTCCAAATTGCCCAAAGCAACCAAGCCACCCCCTCTTTATGCAACTTTTGGGATATTTACCTTCAGCAACTGCAAGCTGAATCACAGAATAGAGTTGAATGAAGCCCCTACTCTGTCCCAGAGGGCAGGAAGATGCTTGTTTCCCAAGAAGACTGATGATCTGCTGCTCTGCTGGTAAAAGCTTGAGCACTGGAACTGTTCTGCCACCTGGGAGCCTTGGCAGGCAGCAAATGTTTCCTGCTTTCCACTCTTCTCTCAGTGTCTGTTCTGAGCTGCTCAGGGTCCTTGCTGTGCAGCATAACACAGCACCTGTACTCTGCTTCAGAAAGGGCTGCATTTACACAGGCTTTGGATGATGTCCCTCTAATCTGCCTGCCACATGCTATTCAGTCAGTAGAACAACATCAAAGGAGGAACAGACTTCACTATGGCAGCAACAAAATCAGTGCTGCTACAGATTCCTAAGGAGATGCAATTGCCAGGGACCAGCTTAGCCACACAGTCCCTTGAAGATTTGGGCATTTGGTCACTTGGGGGCTTCACAAGGCCCTGCAGGAAGGGGCAGGAAGTAGAGCCAGGAAGAGATTATCTTAGACTATATAATGGCAGTTCAAAAATCTAGTCTTGGTGCTTTTCCCATAAGGCAGCCCTGTCTGGGCATCTGCACTGCGGGCAGCACACATGGCATGGGAGTAGACAGGGCTGCATGGTGGTGAGGAGGGTGGAGGTTGCCAGTGCGGGAGCCCACCCAGCTCACAGCATCCTTATCGTGCTTACTGAAAGCAGACGTCTCGCCTGCTGCCACACAGAGGGCGGTGGGACCACAGGGGCAGGCAGGCTCGCTGCTGAGGGGGCTGCCTTGGGGAACACGAGGGTGGACTTGACAGGGACCTTGGTTTCACTTCCTGCCCTGTGTGGGGAGAGATCGTCAAAAATATCTGACTAAGGCAGACTGCTTTGCTCTCGGTATTACTAAGCTCTCCCCGGTCCCCAGCCCCCTGCGCCGCCAGCGGTGTGGGCAGAGCTATTTCACTTTCCCCTGCGTTGCAGATTCACAGCTGGGCAGGCAGGTGTTGGGCACTGACGCACTGCACACCTCCCGGCCTCTCCCAGCCTCACTGCTGCGTGGTCCTTTCTCCAGCAGGCCTGGGCGCCCATCTCAGTGGGTCATAGCATCTTAATTCTCAGAGAATTCCGAGGACACCAACCTAGGGTAATGTGGATGATGCTGAGATACCTCAAGTAGGGATTGGGTTTCAGGAATGCTCAAAGCAATGGAAGATGTGGGACCCTACTTACCAGCTGCAAGGGAGCTGCTCAGTGCAACTGTCTCCTGTGTGGCGTTGCAGAGAGGGAGAGCTTGATGATCTCAGTCTTGGCTGCCATCAAGTTCATCATAAATTGATTTCCTCTTGGATTAATATGGTTACCATAAAAGATGGGAAGATTTTAATATCTGCCTCCACAATTGCAATATTGGTTTAAATGTCTGTGTTGACTAATGTGCACAGCACTTACAAATCTGCAACTTGCCTTTTCTTGCCAGAGTAACTCACAGCCCTGTGCACATGAAGATACTGCAGCTTAGAGGAACAGGGATTTGTAATTTAATGTATCCCTTTCACATGCATCAAGCCCTGTGGTGCAATTAGATGTTCTCTTTTGCAAAGGCAATAATTAGTGCTTCCGGGAGTTGCGAGTGGGACAGGGCATGCTAGGTAAGATAAAGCCAGGTTGCACTGGGTTGAGTGGCTATCAGAAGCTCATCTCTGAAACAAGAGAGTGGCACAGCAGGTCAGCTGGAAAGACTGTCTCTTCTTGTTTTTCCACTCTTGCCTTACTAAACCTTTTTTATTGATTTCACTGCAGATAAAGAAATAAACACTACACCCAGATGGTCTTTCACAGAGGCCTATGTTTCATTCCATGTTTTCTGCCCAGCTTCAGTGCCATTCTGTACTGATGATCACAATGGGATCCCATCAGGTGTTTCAGATTTCAGAACCATGAGGGTAACCTGGGGCAAAAAATCCACACACCACTTAAGCCTTCAATCCCACGAGTCTTGTTGATACAGAAGATTTGCAGATTTACCCTGTTGGTGCAAACAGATGGCAAACTGGAAGGTGTGCTGGAAGTAAGTAGAAGGTGCCTTATTTCTCCTTTGAGAACTTGACTGGCATTGGGTAAAGGTATTGAGTTCTGCTTCTCAAACCTTAGGTGAGATGGCATTCAATTGGGAGGCTTGCATAGCTTTGACTGCATGGAGCAATGAAGGCTTTGCTGCACTTTGGATGGGACAGCTGGAGCTCAGCTCTGCCACAAACTGTTCCCCCCACCAAGATATTTAGGATGAGCTCATGGGGGGACATCTAAATCGTGTGAAGATTCACAAAGCCAGATCCAGGATCAGATGTGAAGGGTGGATGAATTTGCCCACCTTTGTTTACGGTCAGTGGTACTGACTGGGGCTGATGTGACCTATTGCCACCCTGGAGTAGGCTGCGTTGTCAGAGCAAGTCCTGGCCACCCTGCTATTGCCATCACTGTATATGCAGCTAGTGAGACTGAGAGCAGGACACTGTGGAGAAGGCACCCAGAGAACTATTTCACCAGGTATTCGCCCAAGTCCACTGTGTGGAAAGAGGTTCTCCTTCAATCTGTCCTCCGTTTTCCTCGCAGGAGTGACGTGGCAGCTACCAGCAGTGGTAGAAACGCTGTAAGACAAACTATCTCCTCGAGTGGGCCTCTGACTTTAAAGTCCTGGGGACAATATGCTTAGGGCTTCTGTCGAGCAGGAGCTGGTGCAGACAAAACCCTTCAGAGTGAACATGCTGCAGTGCTTCCCTGGAAATGACACCTTGAGAGGGCTGTGCCCTTGGAGGCTGGGGAAGGACGCATTATACATTCAGCAGCAGCCCCACCCCCTGCCGCACAGGCAGAAGAGGCTGGTCAGAGCATTTGTGTGCAAAGTAGCCACAAATTAGAGATAAGTGGCTATTTTCAAATTGTAATTTGGGAGTTGTGAGTTTTGCATATGATTTCATAAAACGTTGGAGAGGCCTTCCTTGATAACACCGGATTTTAGGAAATGTGAGGCTACGTGCACTGTTCCCATCACCCCGGGGTGCTGCAGGTGTGAGAAGTGCTTAGGATGCTTCAGAGAGGAAGAAGGAGGGAGAGAAAAGCTTTTGGGATGAAGTGATTTTCGTTCAGCTAAACAAAACTTCTCAGTCAGGGCTACAACACAGCAGCCAAGACCTCTTCTTGGCATCATCATCAAGAGAGGTTTCTGTCAGTCATCCCTCATGCAGGAGGCTGTGAGATGCTTGTTATCCTGTTGCCAAGGTCCGAAACACTCTGTGATCCCATCCTCTGAAGCAACACCCTGCAGTGCACATTGCAGCTTCTCTGGGTGCTGGTGAAGACCACCTGTCAGTCACCACCCACCATTTCCCAGGTCACTCTAAGTGAGAACTGCCTCACCCAGGTGGGACCCTGTCCTGAAGATACCATCTTCAGAACTAGGACCCATATCCCAAGCAACACAGTCACTCCAGACTGGAGAGCAGTCTGGGGGCAGCTTGTCTGAGCAGCAGATGCTGGGCTGGTGCACCACCACCTCCTCCAGCCTTTGCAGAGCAGTAGGGGTGGGAGAAATGGGGCAAGTGTATGGTGTTTTGTGCATATGTGTATGTGTGTGTGGGTGTAGGACAAAGCATATGAATAGGGCTAAAGAACGTGCTGTGTATGTGAGGATGGAGGCTGGGAGAGGAAAAACTACTTAGCCACAGAACAGAACTCCTTTACCTGTTTTTCTCATAAAAGCAGCATGAGGATGTTTCTGCTAAAGCAGCCTCCTTTCACAGCAGCTGCATTATGAAATGGCTTCTTTTTAACAAATCCATCTGCCTGCATTTTAATAAGCAGGGCTTTCCACCATTGTATATGTGTGAGGTCTGACCTTTTCATAGGAAAAAACATTCATAACCAAAAACTATAAATAGAAGCCTTCAGACTGGAGCAGATAAAGATGTAGGTTATGTGACTTTTTTTTTTTTTAAGAAACAAAAAAAAAAGGCATAATGTGGGAGGGAAAAGAACAAGCTCTTTTGAAAAAAAAAATGATAAACTTCTTTTATTGCCTTAAGTCTTCTTAATATTTACTGAAATATTTAACCTAAAACACTTGAAGAAGTGGGGTTTACAGGACAGCTGTATCTAAAGAGGTATTTTTACAAGGGAAAGGAAAAAAAATATTAGAAGTATGTTTAGTTTAGGAAAGAGGGTATTTCCCCCAGCTATGAAACAAAAAGTTTCTACAAGGTTTGTATTTCTAGGGTAAGTTAAGTGTTATAGTTTGTTCGTGTTCTGGTTCTGCAATCTCTCCTATATAGCATAACTTTGCTCATGAGCCTTCGAAGGGACTACTCATGTGAGAAAAGCTGATCATTCATTGTTTCCACTTCAAACTATACTTGGTGCTGTATTTTAAGCCCCAGATGCTGGAGACAGGTGATTAGATGAAAATCTCAGTTTTATTTAGGAGAAAAAGAAAAAGGCAGAAAGCATAGAATCATAGAATCAACCAGGTTGGAAGACACCTCCAAGATCATCCAGTCCAACCTAGCACCCAGCCCTATTCAGTCAACCAGACCATGGCACTAAGTGCCTCATCCATACTTGACATTCATACAACCATCCCATCTCCTTTCTAGACTTTGCTAAATTCTTGTCCTAAGCAACGCTGTGTGACAAATGTCACCATTTAATTACATGAAAAGGCATTTAATTTTGTTCATTTTGAATCAGCCACTTTAACCCTGACTTGCAGTGGTATTCCTCTTTCACAGCACTCAGTTTCTGTGGCACCTTCCACACACCTTTTATATGGGAGCAATCTCAAGGTACCATAGAAGGGCTTGGTTTTTTTTAATCTTGTGGTTGAAGAGAAAGCTTGAAAACATGTCCTCCACAGCGCTTCAGAACCAGAAGGCGAATAATATGAAACCAATCTTCTGTCTAAATCTGCTAATCAGACACATTTCTCGACTGGGAGCAATATTTGTTAAGTGTATGACAAAAGAGTCCAAGAAAGGGGAGTAGAAAACAATCAGTGCAGTTGTGGCTTATCTGAGCCGTGTCAGCAAATTGCTATTGCCACATGCAAAGAGCCTTGGTGGATGCTGGCTTGCAAATGCTCTGAAGAGCTACGCTTAGTGAGCACTCAGCTAAGTCAAAGTGAACCAGCAGAAGGCTTTGGTTAAGCATACGTTTAGCTCATTTGCTGTATCCTGTGCCTCAGATTCTAGGACATGTATATCTTCTCTGAGATTTAAGACAGAACAGAAAATAAATCAACTTCCTTGGTGCTGTCAGCATGAAAATAAACTGTTAGCTGGAGCCACTGAAAAGTGCAGTGGTAATGCAATACCAGGAGCCTCTGTCTTGTCTTTTGATACACTTGAGTAGTGGAAGAAGCAATCATACTGACCCATATTTCATGGGGCATCTTTTGCTACTATTGCTTAACTTCTCAGGTGTTGGCTATGGTGTCACAGTTTAATGAGCAGACAGATAGCTCTATTGCTCCAAAAGGGGCACAAGAATAACACTCACAAGCAATGGATTGGAGAATTGGAAAGTTTAAATGGAGAAGCAATTCACAAGCTGAAAGGTTACAGTTCTACATAGTGGTGAGCATAGCAAAGCATATCAAACTGCATCCAGTTCTGGAGCCCCCATTACAACAGGGATGTGGAGATGCTGGATCACAAGGGTGATCAGAGGGCTGCAGCAGCTCTGCTGTGAGGACAGACTGAAAGAGTTGGGGCTGTTCAGTCTAGAGAGGAGAAGGCTCCGAGGTGACCTTCTTGTGGCGTTCCAATATCTGAAGAGGGCCTACAAAAATGCTGGGGAGGGACTTTTTAGGCTCTCAGGGAGTGACAGGACTGGGGGGAATGGAGCAAAGCTGGAGGTGGGGAGATTCAGACAGGATGTGAGGAGGAAGTTGTTGAGCATGAGAGTGGCGAGAGCCTGGAATGGGTTGCCCAGGGAGGTGGTTGAGGCCCCGTCCCTGGAGGTGTTTAAGGCCAGGCTGGATGAGGCTGTGGGCAGCCTGATGTAGGGTAGGGTGTCCCTGGGCATGGCAGGGGGGTTGGAACTAGATGATCCTTGTGGTCTCTTCCAACCCTGACTATGAAATACACAAACTCATATTCAACCTTGGCCCAATCCTGCAGCCTGGGTTCACAACAATCTCCTTAGGCCTTCCAAAGCCTCCCCACAACCAGGCCTCAACTCCACAGGCCTCAAATGCGCCCCTCCCTGTGCCTCCCTACCCAGGCCCAAATGACGCAGTCACAATTAGCTCTGCCCAGGCCTAGCCAGGCTGTGAGCCTCCCCTGTACCAAAATCCTGATCTAAGGGAGGGAGATGGGGAGGAGAAGTGAAGACACTGACTTAGCAGACAGAGAGATACAGATAGGGACACAGCATTAATGGAGGAAAGACAAAGATTACACATTCCAGTACACCTCCTGGACCCCTCTAGCTTGTGGAGCTTTCCAACTTTGGGGCTCTTAAAGGCATATATGGAGGAAATACAAAGATTACACTTTCCAGTACATCTCCTGAACCCCTCTAGCTTGTGGAGCTTTCCACCTTTGAGGCTCTTAAAGGCATATATAGGCTCAAACTGCCACACTTTGGGTTCCTTAGACAGGTGCCCTTTTTCTGTGACTGATCCTCACCAGGGTCCTTTCTCCTAAGATGCAATATTTCGCTGTCACTGCTCCACAGTGTAGCACAGTGACAGCCTTCCCTTGAACTGAGCACCTCCACTGCTGTGACACCACTCATGTGAGGAACGGAGCCAGAACAAATAATGGGGTTTGCCCAGCAGCCACAACAAGGAACTTTGTTTCTTTTCTGCTGTAAGGCATCGTAGGTTGAGTTCATGTTACCACTTCCCTGATACCTATAAATATGTTTTTTTTCATATATAGAAACTAGGAAGCTGCTTAGAGATCATAGAAATGAGAGCAGGGCAGTGATTTCTGCAGAGGTGTCTGCTTGTGCCACCACAGCTCTGTAGGCACCAGCACATGTGTGCACACACTGCACATAGAGTCTGCCTTGTAGCTTTGTCTGTCCCAAATGATGACAATCTGCTAGCCACAGGCCTTTCAGGCATCAGTCATAGAATCATAGGATGGCTTAGGTTGGAAGGGACCTCAAAGATCATCCAGTTCCAACCCCCTGTCATAGGCAGGGACACCTCCCACTAGAACAGGTTGCTCAAGGCCTCGTCCAACCTGGTCTTGAACAGCTCCAGGGAGGTTGTGGTGCACAGAATCACCCAATGTGATCGAAGATCACATTGGGTGATTCTGTGCACCACAACCTCCCTGGGCAACCTGTGCCAGTGTTTCACCACCCTCACTGTAAAGAACTTCTTCCTCACATCTAGTTTAAATCTCCCCTCTTCAAATTTAACCCCATTACCCCTTGTCCTGTCATTACAAAACTTTGTCAATAGTCCCTCCCCAGACTTCCTATAGGTCCCCTTCAGACACTATAAGGTCTCCTCAAAGCCTTCTCTTCTCCAGACTGAAGAGCCCCAACTCTTGTAGCCTGTCCTCATAGCAGAGATGCTATGAGGAGTGATTGAAAGTTTTTCAGAAGCTGTAATTCCTGCAGAGATATCAAGACCCAAAATTCCCATAAGTGAAAGACAAACACTTGGGATAGCCAGGAAAGATGTCATGAGTTCTGCAAGGGTGATTTAAACAGAAGGGAACCCTACCATCCACATGCAGAAAAGTAGGGCATGGACTTTGATCAGCATGTGGTGCGTGGCTGTTCTTCATCACTTGGAGGGGATGCAAAGAAAATAAAGGGGCTACTTTTTGAAGAACTTGAACTCTGCAGTAGATTCCTGCTTTAAGAACAAAACCAAATTCCTTTCTGCACTTGAAGTGGCCATTTGGGTGAAAAAATGGCCTTGCAGAAGCTGATGGCAAAGTTCCAGTGGACTTTGATCTTGTCCAGATTCCTCTCCCTGGACTTTACTGTGGTCTGGTGGCTGCCTAAGCCTGAGAATGGCCTTCTGCCCTCCACCAGGTTTTCTTTAACAGTGGTAGAAGAGGCCCAAGCTGTATCTCACCAATAAAACAAATAGAATTAAATGATGCAAGGGTGTTTGAGTCGTGATTTTCATCAGCATTTCCTTTTCACTGAGCTCAAAGTCTAGTGTGAATGAAGCCTGCTATTTCAGTCTGCAACAAAAAAAAGGCCACATAGAAAATAGGGTTTGAATCAGATGCTTTGCATAAACCAAGGGTTTTAGTGAAAAGTGACCATTCTTCTATTTTTCACTCCTACAACAGTGACTCTTCAGGGAGCCATTATAAGATCCAGTGTTTCCATCTTGTCTCAGGACATCTAAGGTGACCAAAGCAGGTTACAACAGTAATACTACTACTACTAATAATAACAACATTGATATCATTCATCACAACTCATTTATTGGAGGAATGTTGGCAGATGTAGGGCCCAGGTAAGTCATCCAGAAATAAGTCATGATTTCCTGAATTGTATCAGAGATGCAGGATTTTTCATCTAGTGATTTATAACAAACAAATCACTCCCACTGTTAGTAGATGGTGCTTGTATTTTGGTTTGTTTTGGCTGAGTAGCACCATGGTTCACATGGTGAATGTCTGTTTCTTGACTGGGAACTGGAGTAGGTGCCTAACTTGAACCATGTGCTGCATATCTCCTTACTGAAACCAGCCATAAACGCATGTACAGGCTGAGGGAACACAAGGAGGTTGATTTTGGCAGCCAGTCCGTGTGCCAGTGATACAGGGGCCTTTCAATGGCAATGTTCTCAGTACTGTCCTAAGCCTGGAGATGCTGCAGTGGGAAATGAGAGTATTACTTTAACTGTCCTTCTTGAGATTCACATGGGTTGGAGAGGCTGTCCAGAAGCAGCTACATAGGCAGGGAAACCATGAGAGCTGTGGGAAGATGAAATAGAGCCCTTCTTCAGTTAGGAGAAAGCACACTGTGGTCTCCCTTTGCTTTACACCCAGAATTGCTTGCTCCTGCCTGATGCACCTGACTTTTTACAATCCCTCTCTGAATACAGACCCTTGTGGTGAGCTTTTGAGAGCCTCTCTCAAAGCCAGGCAGAGAGAAGGCTGGAGCCCATGATGCCTCCCATGCCACCAGCTTTCTATCCACAACACTGGGGTTCAAATGTGCCTGAAAACTCTTGGATAAACTCCTGAATCTCTTGGTAAACTGGGCTGCAAAGAGTCAGCCCTCGTCCCACACTGCCCCAGCTTGGTGTCAGCAGGGAGAGTTTGGACTCTTCTCTTTAAAAAGGCACTAGACATCACTCAAACTAAGTGCTGAGTGTGCAGCCTCTTACAGATGGGGTGGAGAACTTGTAGACAGACTTCAGATTGCCCTCCTGTACAGACAGACAGACCTCCACAGCACGGAGTGGCCAACAGCAACTTTTCAGCCCTCTCCTGCAAGGAAGAGATAAGCAAACTCATAACTCTCTCTGATACAGTGATTTATACAGTGCCTGGCTGGATTTAGTGCCCTTAGAGAACTGAGACAAGATTCCTCATCCCAAGGGGTCTGCAATTTGAAGCAAGGAGAGAAAAAAAAATCAGCCCAAAACTGCAACGAATATCAGAGGGAACATCTCTTTGAATAGAAAAGGAAGATCCAGCAGAGCTGTGCTTTTAAAGAGTTTTGCAGATGTGTGAGAAAGAGAACCTTTGCAGTAGCTGAGATCAATCTACAGGCAACAACTTCTTTTTGCCAAAGGAGTTGTCTAGCATTTCTGGAGCTTAAGCTGGCGGTGGAAATGAGAAGACTCTTTGTAAGGTGATCCTCTGAGGCAGTTGAAGCTCACAGTTCAAATGTTTTAAGGTGAGTGGCAAGTAAGATGAAATTGCAGCGAATAGAAGGCAAGAGAAGTTTGTCAAAGCCGTGGCAAATGAGTCTTTTGTCAAAGTTGAGTCACCTGTCCCACTGCTTTCTTTTGAATTATCCCACAGTATGCAGCAAGGACAGGCTTACTAATCTGGGCCTGAACATTTATTGTAAGCCTGTGTCCATGTGTGGGAAAGCAGGAAACCTCCCTGCTGTGCTTGGAATTGTGATGCTGTAGAGGTGTTTATATGTGTGGGACTTATTCCTTTATGAGAAGAGGGATAAATAACACTTCAACAAAGCCATCACTACATCCGCTCTGGGGATTGGCTCTGTCTGCCTATCACTCAAATGCTCACTCTATTGCTCTACTTGCAGTAGTTAAAGAGAAACATATTTCTGATCAACATATCAGTATGACAAACAGTGTAGACCCGGACTTTTCTGCTTTCTATGGCTCTGGCAGAACAAAGGTAAATTAAACCAGTTGTAAATTAATTTCTGTGCTCATTAAGACTTCTTGCACAGCCTAAATGGTGTAAAAGAGCTTTTGGGTTCACTCAAAATTAGCCTGGACACATTCAGAAGGTCTCATTTCTTTACATAGCACTTAATCATTTCCAAAGCATCTACCATAAAAGGGAGTGATTGAAACAGTTTTCCCAGTGGATAATTTCCTGCGTGTTCCTAACACTTTAATCTCGAGAAACTGGATCCAAAATTCATGGTCATCAGTATGAAAACTCCATTGATCTCAGTGGGGTTTGATCTAGCTCTGTAAAATAAAACAACAGATACTGAGAACTTGTGTTTCTGGAGTTTAGGGCACCACTGTCCACTATTTGGTGCACCATACCAAGACCAATACATGGCACATCTCTTTCCTGCAGCCATCTTCCTGTGGTCCCCACACTTTTCCAATGCTCTCAGTGCAGCAGATGTGACATGGGGCTATATAAATGGATTGCAATATGGGCCCATGATCTGGGAAGTAGATCTAAAATTGATGAAGTTGGAGACTCTGGAAGTGACCTGCTGATTATATGGTGTGGTTCAGGATGGCACATCTCACTTTCAGTTAGATCTTCCTTATGTTTCCCACTGTCAGACCCTGCCTGTTCCACCTCATCACATGTCTGTGGGGTTGATGTGTCTCCAAGAAGATACATAAAGATGAGTGTCTAGGGAAGAGCCTCATCTTGTTTTCTGAATAAAAAGTCTTTCTTACATGGCAAAATAGGTACTTTCATTCCCACAGGAGGCAGGACAGCTGATTCAGTGGGTGCTAGGTGAGGTAGTTATTGCTGATTCGAAATGAGAACAAAATCATCAGTGAAATGAATTGATGGTTTCAGTTCTGAATCCGGTGGGCAAACTAAGAAAAAGAACATTTGGTTGTATAGTTCAATGCTTGCTTTCAGGAAGCCACATAGGACAGAAGCTGATCAGGGAGATTCATTCATCACTCACTCTTCAATACAAGCCAATGCTCCCCAGCCACAGGAGACAGGGGAAGGTGATCAAAGCTGGCAGCACCCAGGATCCGTAGGAGTTTCCTCCTGCATGTCCCTTCTTGGGAAAAAGAGGAGTACCAGGGAAAAATAGTGAAGTGGAAGGCAAAGCTTCCTTTCTGCGAGATCTCATTCATCACAAGACTGTCCCAAATGATTCAGATATAAATATTATCATACCAGAGCATGCTGGCATTTTCATTCACATACAGCACAGGAGCGAATTCCAGTTAACCCTCCAGTGGTCAGAAGATGTAGAGTGATGTAATTCAGTGCACAGCTTAGAGATCTGGCAAGTCTCCCTGCATCTTCTGTCACTTACACCAGAGTGTCTTTCACTGTTGCCATCCAAAGAGCTGTAAGCAGCTTTCAAGGGCTTTAAAAGTCCCCCACCACATCCCTGTGAGGGAAGTTAAAATGCAAACAAACAGACCAACCAATCTTTTGATAAGCAAGGAGAAGGGGACACTGGAGATAAAAAGTGTGAATTTAGGAACCTGATGGTGAAACAGTAGGGAGCAGGCAGGAGCTTCTGGCTTCTGGGAACGTAGCCTTCCTGAGCAGGCAGTCAACAGGACAAATAGCAGGAACAATGAGCTAAGCACTGTGATGGAAACAAACACCTTTTTTTAGGAGCTCTGCATTAAGCTGCTGCTGCCACTTATGTCACACCATTCATTTGGGAAGAAAGAGGCACAGCAAAACATGGTGCATACACAAAGCAGTGCTCTGTGTCTGAGCTCACACAAGTTAGCAGTCTGAACGTTTAGCTTAAATGATTTCCTTTAATGCTTTGGAATTGCAGTGTTCTTGTATGAGGTTAAGTCAGCTGAGTGGGTCCTTAGGACTGCACCTCGATGGTCCACGAGGGGACTGGGGACCACAAACTGGTGCTTTCTTTCGGGCAACTAAAGGCAGTGCTTCTAGCATGCAGGTCTTCCACGGGCTGTTTGGCAGATAAACACATACACACGTGCATGTGAACCCCCCAGCAAAAGCAACCATTGTTTTGCATGCCACATGTGTCAGTTGCATTTCTTTTCACGACTGAATTCATTCTCAAGTCGTGAATGCAAAAAAAAAAGAAAAAAGAAAAAATAAAGCCTAGTGAGTGTCTAAATTTAGGGCATTAATTTTGCATTCCAATGTAGAGGAAACCCAACAGTCTGAGACCTCAGAAAAAGCCACTCCACCTCTGCTTTACAGGCAATTTCATTCTGCTTTTGTTTCCAGAGCCTACTTCAAAGTGCAGATGCGTTTCAGGTAAATAATGACAGCTTCAGAACAAGTTTTCCACGTAACACAAATCATCTCACTAGTGAAATCAGGGGGAAAATTCAGAACGATTCGATATCCATCTGCCTGAAATCAAATCCTTCTATTTATACAGTGTAACTAGGGATCTGATTTCTCCTCTGATCACATCAGGGGTGAGTTAGGTGGGAATGGGGCCAGGCCCTTACTTTCACTGGGTGACCATTGCCCAAACCCGGGTAAGGATGCTGTGGTCCTTCCAGTGCATGGTAGAGAACGTGCCTGTGGACACAGCAGCAAACAATGAGGTCAGGTTCAGAAGAATATGAGGCACCTTTCCTCAGTGTAGAGAACAGTTTCTACAGTTTCCACATTTCCTTCCTCCTCATGTCAATCACACACAGGAGAAAACAATGAAAAAACACCAGCCCCACGTGGAACAAAATAGTGGGAACCCAAGAATGAGCCACATGCTAAAAAGAAAAGAGTCATTACATCCAAGGCTGGAAGTATTGACGAGATGGACTGCCAAATAAATCAGACTAGCCCTGAGGACTTGGATCTATACCTCTATTTACCTCTTCACCTCAGACCTCAAGAGCAAGTTTCCTTTTTGCTTTGGAATCCTGAAGGTGGGTGGATGGTGCAGCACTTGGTTGCCTCCATCTTCATCAGTGAACCACTTGTCTCGCTGTGTCCCTGTGCCTTTCCCTGGAGCCACTCTTTCTCTCAGGTCCTATCAGCCTTTCCAAAGGCTCTGCAGTGAGATGAAGGCAGTGGGGGGCAGAGATGCCCACTTGGCTTGCAACGAAGGAAAGCAAACTGCACTTGAACCTGGAAATTTACAGGAATGCAGAGCAGTTGTGTTGCTAAGCCAGCTGCAAACCTCCTTTGCTCGAGGCTCTTCCCTTTGTAGGGCTGAAGGAATGAGAAGCCTGTTGCCAAGTAGGACAGCAGTACTATAAACAAATGGAAAGCCCTTATCCCACCAGCAATCTCGACGTGGTAACGGGCAGGCAGCTAGAGTAACAAGAAAGCTCGGCTCTTTCCTACTCTCAGAAAGGGGAGGCGGTAGGACACAGGTTATAATTAGAGCCACCCACACCAATTTTGGGGAAGCTTCAGCACATGGATTGGAATCTGGCTGTAAGTGCTGCCAATTCACCATCTGCTACGACTGGGCCACTCCAGAAACCCAGTGGCAAGCACCCACAGACACATCTCCTGCTTGCTTGGAGTCTAACAGTGCTTTAAGCCACTTTGGTCCCTCCAGGGAAAGGTGCATAGCAATGGGAGTTTCTGTACAAGTCCTTAGCCTTTGTGTCCTCCTAATTTAAAGCATTTTCTTCAGCGTTGGAGACAAGTTCACACAGCAGCCCTCACTCCTTTCTTTCCACTAGATTATAAGATGTCAGGGCTTCATCCAAACTGGATCTCCACGGTACAGTTTCCTGCACTGGAAAAACACCAGTTCTGCCAAGTGTCCCATGGACTACACAGTGTGGCCACCCCTTCCCCATGAAAAGCTACACAACTGTTCTCTCTGCAGAAGCAGCCCCGTAGATCACAGTATGATGCACATGATGTCCATCCATCTACCAAGGAGGCTGAGAGTCAGCCCTTGCCACACTGTGCTTACTTCAGGTTGCTCATATCCTCAGAGCTTAGCTCCAACAGAATGAAGGTCAGTAAGTTGAACTGAGGAGCTTATGCGGTCTTTACACCAATGGCACATTGGTCTTGCACTCTCCTGCAAAGGCATGAGCACCCATCCTTCGTTTCTAACTCTTGTGGTGCTAATTCACAACGTGCATTTGAGACCACGGGGCGGGGGTGGTATACCGTGGGGAAGGTTCATACACAGCCATGTGTCTTCAGACAGCATCGCTGACCCAGTGCATCTGCGGCCACATCAGCATTCCTATACCTACCCCCAGGTAGGAGTTGCTCTTTCTTAGACAGCCCTTCTGGCCCTCTAACAGCAGTGCAGACCCCTATGGTGCAGGCTAAACCCCACCCACATGAAGACTTAGACCAGTGGATTAGGAAAGCTGAGTCACATCAAGTCATTGAGAGAAACAGGGCCTGCCTGGGACAAGTGAGTCCTCAGCAGAGGCAAGGTTGCTTCAGTTGTTGCATTTTCTACTGCATTTCTCAGATTTTTGGTACTTCTCCCCAGTCCCCACTGTGGCACCCTAGGCCCAGCTGTGAGAATCTCTGCTTCTGCTGTCTTGCTTTCAGCTGCTGGGATTTCTCAGCCTCCCTCCTTGCAGAAGTAGGCTTCAAAATCATAGAATTGTCAGGGCTGGAAGGGATCTCAGGGATCATTTAGCTCCAACATCTCTGCCATGGGCAGGGATACTTCACACTAGATCAGGTTGCTCAGAGCCTCATCCAGCCCAGCCTTAAAAACTTCCAGAATGTGAGCCCAGAACACTCAGATGAAACAATTTCAATTTTGTTTTTATTTTTTATTTTCTCTTACTGCTGTGATTTATTTGAAGAGGGACTTGGGAGCCTCACTCAGGAGTTCTGGGCACTGCTCGGCCTGGGGAGAGTAATCACAAAGCCACTACTGCAGCACAGCCAGCCTGGGAAGCCCTGTGATAATGGCTCTGCAGTGGTGCCCGTGCTTCCAGCTGAAGGCACAGTGAGAACTTTCTTCCAGGTAGATGGAAAGTAATTACTCAGGCTATGAACGGTGATATGTCTGCAGGGGGTTGGAGATGGGGCGAGGAGGGTGTCAGAGCGTTTTGCGAATGCTTTTGAAATGCATTTCTGTGTTTCTGAGAGGAACCTTAAAGAAAATACCTGAAAACTGGTTTTGCTTTTCCTACAGCATTGGCTCTTTCAGGCAGCAGTTTTGCCAAAAGTCATTAATCACATCTTTATTAACAAGGGCGGGGGACTGTGACCTCAAACAACCGAGGAAAACAACTAGAAGTGCCTTCATTTGAAGGACCGCTTTTTAACATCTCTTCTGGCCAGCACATGCTACTGTTGACGCACATTTAAAGTGCGCTCAGTCTTTGGGATATATTAGGACTTCTGCAGAGAACCAGGGCAGGACTTGGCCCAAGGGTGTGCTTGACTTAACTGTATGCCTCCTGGAATAAAAGGAGGGGGAAAAGAACGTTTCCAAAAGGTCTTTGCGTTTTTCTACTGCATTAAAGTGTATGATGTCAGCAGACAGGCTATAAACATTGGCTCTTCACTTCTGGAGTCTCAACATTCACAGGTTCACAGCTGTCAGGATGTGCATGGTTTAAATCCAGGGGGAACTTCGTGGTCACTCAGTTCCTTCTAGCCCTGCTCCAACCTGTCCAGCCCTGCTGTATGCACCATGACACAGGGGCCACCGCATCTCTCAATAAGGTGCAGTTAAAAATGCAGTCAGCTGAACGAGCAGCCGCGTTAGGTGGGGGATCTAACCTATGCTGTAGGAACTTCTGCTCTTAGGGCAAGCAGAGCAGAGGATACAGCAGCCATACCCCTGCTTTCTCCTTCCAAAACAGAAGGTTGCTTCTCATTCCTTTCTCTGAACTTATTCATCAGCTGTGACGCAGTGATCAGTGAGAGAGCAGGTATTTCTGAGGGGGTTTCTGGAGCACGCCTCAAAATGCATTTACTGTGGGGTGGACTCTGTAGCAGCGTTAGGAAAGGGCAGGTCTCCACCTTGGGCAGGTTGCGAAGTGGTGCATTGCAGTAGGCAGACTGTGAGCCCAAACCCTGGAAGGCTGTTGCCACTGATAATACCTGTCTGCTGTGGCATCATGTCCGTTGACATAACCTTAATTAATGATATTACCAATCTAATGGAGCAGATAAACCACTGATCCCAACTCCTGTTAAGAAATTGTCTTAAATACCTGTCACTTAGCCCTGTGGAGAAACAGATGGTGGGCCAAAATGCACACCTGGAGTAAAGAGGTGTGGCTCTCATGTTTTCTGGTGAAGTTGCATTTGTTTACTCCAGGACTGACTATGAACCATCCTGATTAACACATGGCGGGTGTGCGCTGGGCGGGAAGTTGTAAACAGCCCCAGCCTTATGTAATGGCTTGTGCAAGAACTGTCATCCAGATGGCAGCAGGATTGATGGCTGCAGAGATCAGCATGGTGCCAGCCTGGGGTGCAGATACCTGTGGGAGTGCACCTATACTAGCCTTTCTTTTTCCCAGCCGGCACGGAGGAGCTCCCCAGCCATGTGTGAGACTTGAGATACTTTATAGAGGTGGTCTAAGTCTGCATGACTTGGGAAACACTGGTCACGACCAGTCACTTCTTGATGGCTAATAGCATTTTTGGCCACTTAATTGGAAAAGATTTGCCAGTTGTGACTGGAAGACTTCCTGCTGCCATTGGGGTGCAGTGGATGTAACTTGCAGAACAGGGAAGGGACCTGTTTCACTGCGCTGACTTGATTCTTTGGCTGTTACTTTATTTCCTTGCTGTTGTTATTCTGATCCAGTGAAATTAAAAAGGCATGAGTAGCCTATTTGGATCTGAATGTGTGAGTTCCTGCCCTGCAGAGCTTTCAGTAGAGATTAGATTTTACATGCCATTGTGTGGGGGAGATGTGCCATCAGGCAAAGAAGGAACAAATGCAGGCGGGGCGAGACTGGAGAGACAGAAGCTGGTGTGCTTGCATGAAGCTGCCTGCTGCTCATCGGGGTGGTATCTCCGTCGCACTGATGGGTAGAAGATAGCTCAGAAAACATTCGCCATCTTTGCTTTCTGTAGGAAGTTTAACGTCTGAAACAGGTGAGACAAGGCAGCCACTTCTTCCTCCTGATAGCCTTTTAAGCTTTGTCCTAAGAGGGCCTAAAATGAAACCTGTGCACAAAAACGTGTCCCAAGCTCCAAGCCTCGTGTTCCTGAGCGTGCAAGCAGACTAGCTAAGGGGTTCTGGCCCTGAAGAATAAGCTTCCAAGTCACTAGCAAGGTAGATATGCACTCAGCCTGCTGGTATCTAAATAAATGTTGAGAGATTCCAAGGATTTACATGCTCACATGATAGACAACACAAACATCAGGAGCAGACAAGCCTGCCACATTGCTCTTGCTACCAACTTTTCACCTATTTCAACTACTTCACTCTAGCACTTGGCCTGCATTTCTACTCAGCCAGCCTGTTTCCTGCTTGACAAAGAGAAGATGTTTGTTTGTTTTTCAAGTGATCACAAGGCATGCATATATCAGAAGAATAGAAAGGGTCTATCTTCTTACATCTCTATTATTTCTATTGTTCAGATATGCCTCAGGTACTTTCCCAGACATGTTGCCTTCTGTTTTTAACACTACCATCTGGGAATCAGATACTGTGCATCTTTTGTGGTGCTGTTCAGTGGGGAGGGAATTTGTTACTGCATCTCTCAGATAGTTCCAACTTGATACACGCAGATAGCTCACACAAGAGGGATGCCATCAACTTTCAACCACTGCCCTCCAACTCGGGGACAAGCCAAGGCTGTGCATGCACAGCATGTCTTGGGAGACACACTGGGAAAGTTCTCACAACACCTGCAAGCCAGGTGATGTCCATGGAGTCCAAACTCCTTCACTGTGGGGAAGCTATTCAGTTAGGTGATTTGGCACCGACCTCTCTTTGCATTCTGGCACACTCAGTGATGCCATTAATAAGCACTTACTATGTGGAAGTCCAAGGAAAGAAGAGCTCATCTCCACACAACAGACACAGAGCAAATCAGTCCAAACTTCAGCGCAGCTGGGAGCTTGGTGCCGGAGCAGACACAGAACTGAGCTCTGTGGGTTGGACCCATCTCGCAGAGTTGTTTCTGATCATTTCCTGATTCAGAGCCTCGTGCTCTGACCACAAACCCACTATATCCCATCGTCTTTGGTGTACCTCTCTGTCTGCTCTCTTAACTAAACACTGCTCACTAAACGCTTAAGTCAAGAGAAGAGACACTAGTTCAAAGTCAGGCAAGCTGGAAAGGAAATTTAATGAGCAACAATAACCAAATCAGAGCCAGGAAGAAAGCCTGGTTGGTTGAACGCTGGCAGATACCTGCTGAAGAGATATTTCTCAGCCTTCATTATGCCTACTCCTGAACACAAAAAAAACAACTTGTAGGTCGTGACAGATTACTCCAAAGTGGGCAGCTCCTGACTCTGGTAAGCTTGGGAGATTATTGTCTTTCATGCTCCAGCCTAGAAAGCAGAAGAGCTGCCACCCCAGTGCTGTTATCTAACCGCAGGTAAGTTAAGAGCAGAGCGATACGCCAGGATCACAGAGGGGAGGATCTTGTGGGACATCGAGAGGCGAACAAACTGTGGCAGAGTGCTCACACACGTGGTTTCTTCTTTAAAAATAAGCTTAGCAGACTCTTTTTTTTTTTTCCCCCCAAGACACAGTGGCTAAAAATGGCCTTTCAGAAATAAATTGAGCCTGAAGCTGGGTCTGAAGGCACTTAACAAGAAGTAAAAGTGGTTAAAATAAGTAAAAGAAAAGAATTCCTGTGCTATTCCTAGCACAGACTCCCCCACTTCTGCGTGTAAACAGTAGCTGCCTTGTGCCAGAGCACTTCTACCAGTTCCAGACCAATACCTGGCCTACTTAGGATAGATTTTGGGAAAGCTGAGACTCTACCCTGAGACCTTTCCAAGAGGTTTTTGTCTCCTGAAAGCACTGAGCACCCCCTCCTATACGTCTCCCAGCATGGCCCAGCATCTTCAAAATCACAAGAGCATGACAAAATTTTAAACCAAAACTGCACACAATAGGATGAAACCAGTTGTGAACAACAGGATAGAAAAGCTGCTGGAGAACTGAACTGAACTGAGTGGAGCTAAAAGCTGTGGCTATTATTTGTGGCAGTCAGTTTAGCCTTTTTAAATGGAAACCAGGCCTCTCAGACAAATCTAATTATGTTCTTTGGAGACATTAAAAGTTTCGTTGGGAAAAGCAACTCTGTGGATGGGATAGGTTCTGGCAAGGTGGTTGAGTTAGCACTCTCTTAACAAGTAAGAATCTGTGCTATCCATAGCATGTGCTGCATGTGGCTTAGGAAGCAGTGAGATTAAAGCTCTTCGAAATAAGTAGTCCCAGAAAAGTGACTCAGGGCATGTCCCCAGAGAACAGCCTTGAGTACTGACAGGATATCCAATCATTTTCAACGTTAATGAGAGTATCACCATCTGGAAGATGATGCACGACAATTGCTGCTAAAACCTGTAGGAGACACCAGGCAGGGTGGAAAGGTGGCTGATGAAGAGGTGAGAGCAGCGGTATGGAGCCATCCAGTTCACTGGTCTCAGGCAGCCAGAGCCCTGTGCCGAAGAGCCAGGGGTGAAGCTGACAGGTGCAGAGGGAGGACCCTTCCCTTGCAAAACAGAGAAGGGTGCTCAAGTCAGAGCCGATGAGCAGCCTGACATTAATGTGTTATTGCAGTGTGATATTGCACTTAAAGTAGGCTCATGGGAGCTCTAGATGGAAGAGCAGAGGAGCTGCAGACTGAAGCATAAACTGGTTCTGTTTCCACAAGGGGTCTCAAATAGACAAACATTTTCTTCTTTATTAGTCTTTGCATTTTAAGAAAAAAAAAGCCAAAAGGCTTGAAGATTTTAATCTGCTACCTTCATCCAGAAGTTAAATGAGAAATAATGTTATTTGTAAACTCCTTCAGGAAGGAATGTTGGTGGGGAAGAGCTCTTTAATCCCAGGAAAGGCCCACAACAAGCACTCTGCAGCCCAGTAACTTCAAGTACAAAATGTAGCATGCATTTCATCAGAGAAGATGTTAAGTCTTTAGGATGAATTCCAGGGGCAGGATTGGATCCACATTTCCTGATGCCATCAAATCCAACCTGGCTGCCCTCCTAGGAGGTCTGATTGAAATCAAGCTGTACTTTGCCAAACACAAGTTAAACACAGAGGTGAGGGAGTAACAGTTAAGGATCTTTGATTGGGGCTCAGAAGGGAGTATCCAGCCCTCCCTTGCAGCCATGAGTTCTGGGATGGAGAACTACAATGCTGAGAGAAAAAAAAATCATATTTCAAAGGCCTGTTGTCTCTTGGAAGGGGTGAGAGGGTGAGAAAGCAAATGAAAAACATTGGGAGTGTTCCCAAACTGATAAACATTAAATATAAAGAAAAAGGCTTTATCCTTTCTCAGTTTTGCATTCTCCATACTGTAAATGAAACAACTTCATTTTATGCAGGTTTTTTGGTAGTGATTTGAGGGTTTTTTAGCACATTGCATGTCAAATTGCTCCTGGTTTTGTTTTGTTTGCTTTTTTGTGAAGAGCTACTGTTGAGTTTTCCACTCTTTGTTTAGGACTTGCTGAGAACAAGTTAAACACAACAAATGAGTTTTGGACAGAGCTTTGAAAGATATTAATTCTGTGGTCAACTCTTCTCCTCTCTCAGGAAGCAAGCCCCATATGCAGGCACTGCTTCTGAGAAAGTTTTGTCTTTGTGCTAACTGGCATCCTTGCTTGCTAAAGCTTTCAAGGCTTCTAGCTGCACACCAAGGGCCCAGCCCAAGAAGGTAACAACAGAGCTTTTTATCCTTAATATTTCCTGGCCATCAGTTGTTGTTGCAATACAGATGAAACTGGGGTAAAAAAAAAACCCAAACATATCAACAAAATCCCACTGAAACTCAGTCACAAACCTGGGATTAACACCAAAATCACAGTCTGTGGCTCTTGCAAGCCGAGAACAAATAGGGTAGGTAGTAAATCTGGAAGAGCCAGTAGGAAGGTCACAAGCTTTGAAATTAAAGTTGAGCAGCTGAAGAATGAACCAGAAATACAGCTGCTGAAGGAAATAAATTCGTACAGCATTGATCATCTCATCCTCCAAATCATCTCATCCTCACATGTTTGTAATAATTTTGACAAGCATTTAACTTGATTATTATTATTAAGAAAATGATCCTTTAAGGGGAAAATGTAACTACATTTTTCAGGTCAGCTTGATTCTGGGAATCGTTCTTACTTGCTTGTGGTTTTCGCTATCAGGCCAAACTTAATCCCTGCTGTGTTTCTCTGGACTCAGTGGAGTTATGTGGAAGATCAGCTTGGCCTCAGGGCCTCTAGCTGTATCACCAATGGGTTTTGTTAAAGGGATATTTCCCTACTTTGAATGCAGCGATTCCGGGCAGCGATTTTCATCTCACAATCTGGAAGCACTCCTGCATATCTCAAGGTAGCTTTAGTTATTTTGATACTGAAGTAACCTTTGGCAATAGATGACAAGTCTGATTCCCATCCAGCTGAGGGCAGGTGTGTGCATGTGCTCAGGCTGTGCTGTGGATGGCAGTCTAGAGAGCCATCTGCCACGTGCCTTGCTTCCACAGAAGGGTCTGGTGAAGAATCACAGGAAGGGACATGAAATACCTAACAGCCCAGCAAAAGCAAGGCAAATGCCATTCACAATGCTTCTGACTGAGAGAACAACATCTTATCTTCCCCTGAAACCTCTGCACCCAACCCTGCAGGTGTCTGTGTATATGTTGGGAAGGAAGCCAGTAGTCTGATTTTGTCAGAAAGCTAATTAGAGGGATTATTTAGATTCCACTACTGCAGGGAGCAGCTCCTGGTAAGAGTCCTTTGCTTAGAGAAAGACAAAGAGAAGACCCAAAAACCAAAACACAGGCCTTTCAGTATCCTCCATCCTGGACCTCAGCAGCTGTGAGATGCCACTCACTGGAGGCAGTGGAGTGCACATCCAGAACTCCCATACAGACAGCTGCTCCCACAAGGCTGCTAAGCCCAGCAGGAGAGGTCAGCACCTGGAAGTGTGTCACTACAGAGCTTTCTTTGCACTTGTGATTTTCATCTCATGAGGTCCTGGAGCAAAAGAAAGGCCTACAGACCGATGGGTGTGAGGTGGTGTCAGGATAGTATCATACTTGCTGAGATGGTTTAGCAGCACTCCCCTCTGTCCCAAATGTCCCAAGTGTTGCCTTGTTTCTGCTTGCCTTGGCAACCAGGTTGCTCCTGGAGTGCTCCAAATCACAGCAAAGAACCCCAAAACAACCCTCCACCAAAATCATGAAAACAAATTCAAGCCTCTTGGTCTTGCTCCAAGCAAGAGGTGAAACCTGTTAATGAACCTGACTGTAACCAGCCTCTAGTTGCTTGTTTATAACTGAGCAACTCAGGAGGCTGATACTGCAGTTCTCAAGAGATTTGTCCCCAGAACAAAAGAGACCTGAATGAGATCTGTGAAAGACCAGGGCTGGCTAGGTTCAAACTGACTGGGAAACCTTATACAAATCAGCAACACAAAGTGTAGGGTATGTGATATACCTGTGAACTTCTAAACTGAAAGACATTCCTGTACTGATTGATGATGGGAATGTCACTGAAAAGCAGTGTCTGCCTTGCTTTGGTGGGGACCTATGCTCTTACTATGGCCACACATGGCCAGAAGGAAGGCTTGTAAATGTTGATAATTGAGTACAATCAAACAAGCCTGAGGTCTAGGGTTGCTCTAGGGCACGCAAGTGAGCATCAGAAGAGAATAGGATTTTTAGGGAACAGAGCTCAGGGGTGAGCTGCTTCCGTTGTTCTGCAGCTCTGTCTACTTGAGTGCATTTTGGATCCAACTGTCACATAACTGATTTCATTAGTGTGAGAGAAGAGTGCTCATATGACTTCTGTATAATACAGCTGATGTGCAGATTCAGTTGCTGATCCAGTCATCACTTCTGGAGATTTCAGTTCTCCCCCATCCGCCATCAACCCTCCTGCGTTACTTGAAGACCTGCTGTCAAAAACCTTGGCATTAATAAACTAAAAACAAGTGATATAGTCTCCAATCTCTGCTGCTTCATCTCTACCTCAGGGAGATCAGCTCTGAAGGTGGTTCTGGTAAGGAAAACTGGGAAGATATTACAGGGTTTGGGTCTGAGTCATTTAAAGCAGCAACTGGCGGACTTGGAGTGCAGAAACCATTTGCTGTGGTGTCTGGAGACCTCTGAACAGCTGCAAAATCCCAGTACTGAGATCTTGGTAAGGTCACAGTTGTGATGGGCTGGGCACATTGCCAGGATGGAAGATTCCAGGATCTGCAGCCTCCTGGGAACACCTAGTAGCCAACAGGAGCTTTGTAAAGATACCTGAAAATCCTTGCTTAAAGCTTGTCAGCTTAACGTTAATAACTGGGAGGGAAAGGGTTTGGAGCCACTGCAGTGCAGCCTGTGAGGTGAAGCACAAAGCCAAAATGGAGAAGAGAAGCAAGTGAACTCAGAGAAAACCAGCTGTGCCATTTCAAAAGCACAACCAGAAGCACTTTTGCTGCCCATAGACTGTCCTGTTTCCACAGGAGCGTGCGCCTGTTGGGAGCAAAAGGTTTGAAAAGCTGGGGGGACAATCACTGCAAACTGCAACAAACAACACTTCAATGATATGATTTTAATGAAGAAATCCACAGCACCCAATAAATTCAAGATTTGGCACAGCAGCAGCAGTGTCCAATAAAAGCAATTTGCTAATGACTGTACATTTCATCTCATTTTCCTTGATGTTTTCTCTGCGTCATTCCTCTGAACCACAGCTTTTCTTTTAATCTCATCTTAGTCTACACCACTATTAGGTGCTGCACTTCTTCCTTGACAGCACCATATTTGAATGGCCACTAAGTAGGGCCTGCTCCAAAGCCAGCAAAGGTGAGGCTGTAAATGCATGCTTGTCTCCTGCAGGCGAAGGCTGGAGGAGGCTGCAGCGCACAGGAGCTCCCGGAGAGCCAGCCACGTGTGATTCGGAACCAGAACCACCCTGTGGCTCCTGACAGATTCAGCACTTGGGATTTGGTTGCCTCCACAGGTCTGACATGTTATGACAGAGGCATTTCTTCTTCACTCAGTGCATTTTGACCTGAGTTAATGAGAGATTAACCAACTGACAGCAGCAAATAAGCTGCTGCTGGTCCAGGGAGGGCATTTCAGGTTCTCTCCTTAATGAGCTTCACATTTGGCTTTTCTTAACTGAAGGAGAGTTCGTCATCACAAACATCTTGCCAGGAATACTGTCCTTATCTGACAGATGGAGCCCAAGGAGAACTGTTTGCAATGACTTCATGTTTGCTGCTTACCTGGCAAGACACCAGTGAGTTGTTTGTCCCCTGCACCAAAAAGTCAATAAGCAGATGCTTGTGTCTCCCAAACAAAAAAAGATCTTCACTTTCAAAAAAATGAAGTCAGAGTTTCCAACACATCAAAAGCACTTCAGAGCACTTCACTTTGTCTCTTCTGCTGCATGCTGGGTCTCTGTGGGGACCCTGTGTCTGCGGGGGGTGTCCTCAAAATATACAACTGCAATGGCCTTTAGTGTGGCCCTGTCAGGAGTGCTGGGAGATGATGAACCCTTTTGTCACCACTAAACCACAATGGGGACATCTTCCTCTTTTTCTCAGTCATTAAGTTTTTGCATGTTGGAATTATATGCATTAAACAAGGAAGTTTTCCAGTGGGATGCACATCACTGAGTCTTTCAGGAAAATGAGCTTTTTGAGTGTCCATAATCACAGAGTATATGACAAACCACAAAAGACACCTCCTTAATTTTAACATCTTTTAGCTTAAGTTGGGTAGGACCTGAATTCAGGGTTTGAGTCAGGCTCAGAAATACTTTGCCATTAGCATAAAATCCCATTCTGGGAGAGCTTTGCCATTCATTGTTGCCGCTTCAGGTTTCCACCTCAAAACTCAGCCTTGTTTTCTTGTGCAACTTTAAAGGCTGTCGTAGGTGGAGATAAGGAGGCCAAGTCCTGAATGATCTGCCTGATTTTGTTTTGCAACCTCAGTGACAGCAAATATTAATGTGCATGTGTTCACTGCCCAACTTGTCTGACCGCTCCGCGTGTCGCTTTTGGTGACGAGCAAAAGCCTTCCGCGCACTGACCGATCCTCAGCCACCACACAAATAAAGCTGATGCTGTTCTGAGCCCCCAGACATGTTTTCTCCTTTACACTCCTCCTGCTTTTTTTTTTGCACACTGAGGATGTCCTAGGTCCAGCACTTCTCTTGTGCCAGGCCCTTCCTGAACTGTGGCTGCGTTACACAACTGTGCCCTGCGGATTGAGGCAAGGATTAAAGGTGTCCAAATTATTAGGAAATCAGAGCAGTGAAAGGTCAGGGATCTTTTTATTTTCTCTTGGCTACAGTAGGTGGTTGCTAAAAAATCACAAACACACTTTGTTAAAAAAATAAAGGGGGCTAGTGAGGTGCAACTTTCCAGAATGCTTGTTGGCATTCGTGTCTGTGCCTGAACAGTGTACAGGTATGGCACAGCGTTACTAATCTCTGAACTATTCAGAAAGGAAGTACCTCTAGGATCTTCTCAGTTGTCTCCTCTGTTTCTTAAATGCCATTCAGTCATGCTGAATCTCCTCCCCTCCCGAAGCACACTTCTTCAGAGCTCCCTGAAGAAAGAAAACTGTCCCTGGACAGTGAAATAAACAATCACGAAGTGGGCTGGTCTACTGTGACCTAGTAACTGGGTAAAAAATGCTGGAGACCCTGGAAAGGAGATGTCAGTCTGGAGGCTGCCCGAGGATACAGATGCTCTTGAGGCCCATGGGGAGGAACGCTCTTATCAGGGTCTGGAGTCCAGCTGGAACCAATCTGGACCTGACCCTTCTCAAAGTTCATGTGTGTTTGGATGGAAGTCTCTGATTCAGACAAATATCTGCTTTCTGACAGCTGCCTGAAAGATGGGGCTGCCAGTTGGCTTTGGAAGGCCTTGCTGGCCTGGCTGGTTCAGCTCTAGCTGAACTTTCCCTGTTTCCATCCCCTTCGCTCCAGTACGCCTGTTTGCCTCTGCCTTCCCGTTCAGATTCAGCCCCAGATGCAGGCCATTGCAGCTCAGTTCCTGGGATCCTGCTGCAAATGGCAAGAAATGATGAACAGGATTCCCAGAGGAAGCCACACTGAAGAAAGAGCTGAAAGAGAGGGAAACATCAGCTATTTGCTTTTTTCTGAGCTTGTACTTCTTGCCTTGCTAGAGTTTCAGAGAAAAAGGAAGTGTGTACAAAGGCTGCCTTGAACAACAGGAGGATAATGGCTCAGGCAGTGAAGAGTGAAAAGAAGAAGTAGGTATTGCGGGAGAATTGGTAAAGATGAGGTGGGTGAAGAAGGTTGTCCAGTGCTGCCTGGTTTGTGTACAAGCAAGAGCAGGAAGCGGCGAGGACTAGACAGCCATCAAAACAGAGGGATTAGACAGTGCTTGAGGAACAGATGTGAAATGGAAGATGACAACTGTGAAGAAAAGAAAGAACCTGGGTTTTTCACAAGGATGGTAAGAACCAAGGCATGTTGTCCCTGCTTCCCAACATAAAGCAACAAGCAAGAAAGCCAGAGCTCCCGAGTTCTGATCCTAGTACGCCACTAACTCCTTGACCAGAGTGCCTAATAGCATATGCAGCAGGCAGCTTTCAAAGGCTAGCACAGAAACATGAAGTAGGGTCCTCAGAACTGTGGAGAAGAAAGTCAGGCTTGACTCAAGGGAATCTGAGAGCATTAGGTGCCTAACATCTCTGGCCAGCTTTTGACCATCTGAGAAATGGAGAATGTCTCATCTGCCACAGATGAAGCTGGGACATTAATAATGGTGTTTCATGTCTGAGGTCCTCTCTCAGAAAGCTGCCACGTAACACAATGCATTATTCTACCCTAAAGCCAAAGTCTCCTCCACCCAAATAAATATGCATTTGTGTTGTCTGCCTCCCATTTTTAATCTACCAGCAATTCTGACCAGAAAAATAACAATAAATAAATAACTCTGGCCACAAAAGTGTGCCAAGGGCTTGGCTAATCAGCAGGATTCTAGTAAGTCACTACTGATTTTGGTGGCCTTGTGTCAAGTAAATGATGCAACCCTGCTCCTGGGAACCAGTGCAATGGAAAGAGCTTCCAGCTGATTTGGATTGTTTATTCTAGGTGAAAGTTTGAAACCTTTCCATTTGGTTTCACCACTGCAAGGTTTGCCAGGCCCTTTTCCCAGGCAATGCTTTCTCATTTCTCTGCTTGATCTCCTGTTTACAATCTTAGCTGCTAACATCGCTTTTATCACTCTGGAAAGCATATACTTGGTCAGAAATGAGTAGATTTCATCTTGTGAGAGGTGCAATAGTTTCATCTCTTGCTGGCTTCAGTCAGACCACAGGACCAAACACCCATCAGCATAAGCAAAGGATCTATAGCCTTGAAGAAGAATTGATTGTGCTGCAAGAACAGCCAGAGCTTGGGTGGGAATATATTAATCATTATTACTACATTTCTGTGCAAGCATTGAACTTGTTGCTGCTTTCAGGGGCCAAGGAAATGCAAAGAAAACACTCCTTGCATGGCTCTAGAGTGCAGAGTAACCTGGCATGTGGTGTTAGGCAGTACCTGAAGCCTTGCAGAGATCTGGCCTGGAGAGATGAGGCCAGGCCAGCCTATAATAAGAAAAAACAAATCAACTGCATGGAGGGACTCCTTCCTCTATAGAGGCTCAAAGTGTACTTCCAGGAACATGTTGCTCTCTTTTCAGCCTGAAACAACTATTTCCTCATTCTCTTGGTTCCTCTCTGTCATTTCTTCTTTCTGGAGCAATATAATGAAGTTCCACTTTGAAATGAATCACTGTTCTAATGCTCATTAAATTAAGGAACTGACCATTCTGGTAAGAGTCATGCTGACTAATTGCAGGTGCTGGTTAAATTTCCCCAATAAAACTTCTTCTAAATCAAAGCCATTCCTAGCTGCCATTCAAATGCTGGGCATCTGAGGAGCTAAGCAAATCCAGCTAGGATGGCTTCCTAAAGGGAAATCACTGGCAAAAATCTCTTAGTTCATTGCAGCCTGGCTGAGAATTTGACCTTTTTTTCCCAGACACAGTAGGTTCATTGGCTGGCCAGGTCAGCTAATACCAGGTCTTCTGGCCAGTTTATAGGCTGAGTCTTTGTTTAAAATATCAGTGTCTGCCAGAAGGAAGTGTCAGTGCTATTGCAGTGGACAACATATTCACATGGTTGAGTCAAGATATCCCCCTTTGGTTAGAAGTATCATGGTTAGGATGTAGATGCTGAAGCTGGTCCACTTCGACAAGCCCACATGCAACCCCTTAATAATTCAAGTGGCACTGAACATTCCAAAATCATCTGATCCCTGTTTTACATTAACTATGACCCAGAAAGTTTTCCACTTTGCTTTTCCCCAGTGTGCTCATAGAGAAAATAATGGAGGCAGAAACATTCCCTTCTCCAGGACTATGCATAGGATGTTGGGGGGAGTTTTTTTGGTGAAAGATGGTCTCGGGGCATATGACAAGTGTGAGCATCCAGACAGTGTCAGCAAAGCCTGAATTCAATGCCACATTTCCTGGCCAACTTGCACAGCTGTGTGACAGTTGAGTTCCCCACCTGCACAATAGGAGCACCAATCCCTTGGTACGATGCTATCTCTTGCCCCACATTGGAGAGAGGATTTGAGAGAAAACTGTGATGCTTCCTAAAAGCTTGCACAAAAGTGTGTCACAGGAAGGCTTTGGTCTCCAGGTCCTGCTGTTTAATAATAAACCCACTGTTTATTTTGCAGAGCTTGTTTCCTAGACAGAGCACCAAGAAGATGTCATGAATACCTGTGTGCTGTACTCACCTTTCCCACAGTACCCTGTGTCCCAGGCACCTGGCAAAGGTAGCTCAGCACCATTGGCCCCGCTGAGGGAATTCTAGCACTGCTTGTGCTGCAATGAGGCAGATGCAGGTCCAGGCAGCCCTGGTTTTTTAACATCTATGCCTCAACCACAAGGCTAAATCAGCTCTGAAAGGACCTGTATTTTACTACCCTCTTCTTCTGCATTAATTAAAACACATCACTGCACACTTAAGCAATTGCAGTGCTTTGGAGTGAGTCTTGGGACAGCCAAGGGCGTTCAAAGTGAAGGGAAGGCTGGCAGCTTGCCTTCGGCTCGCTGGCCTGCCTGTCTATCTCCAGCATACGTCATGCCTTATGGAACTGCCACAGCTCTTTATACCCACAGACAATGCTACATTTTAAGGAGAGAGCACAAGGCTGAAGTCAGAAATCCCTGGTCTTCCTGAGGCTCCATCACCTGGACTGGCTGCCAACATCTCTGCTGATCTTTTTTCAGTTCGTGCTTCTTTTCTTCACACTTCTCCTCTATGAAAAGCTGGTGGGAGCCACCACTGTCACAGACAACACCACACCACACGGTCTGATGGAAAGCTCTGCTAGATCTGGGTGTTAAGGAATACCCTTTTGTTTTGGGGACTTTTTGGAGCTATTTAGGGCAAGAAAGAGAGAATTCATAGCACCTCAAATAAAATTCAGGGCTGGCAAAGACTGTGTCTTACCCTCGAGGCGATACTGAATTTCAGGGTAGAAGACTACCTTCCCCCAAAGGTCTGTTTGCCTTTCTGTCACCTATCAGTCAGCTACAAGAGGCAGTAGGAGAAGGGACCTCAAATGACCTCCAGAGCAACTTGTGCACTGTGGACTTTAGGCAGCAGACAGCTGGCTACAGTCTAGAATGGAAATGAAGGACTAATTTGCCCAGGGGCATTCTCTTTTGTATTTTAAAGTAATTCAAATTGTCTTTTCACTTTCAGCTCTGGGTTTGAGGCCTAAGATGAAGAGTCACCACCATTAGATCCACATCATCACAATTGTAACATCAAAACAAGAGCTGTATTAAAAATAAACACAGCAGGCATTCTCTGACACTATTAAAATGCCTACATATGGGTGAGGTCATATTAATAAAGGCCTCATGCACAGGCATATGCATTTCTTACCACGGTCCTAGGCTCACAGCAGGAGCACTGCACATCCACAACTACCTGCTCTCGTGCAGTTGCATCAGCCTGGGCTTTCTGGCTGTTCAGAACATCCACCACAAATGTCCTTATCACATCCATGTGCATTGACCTCCCCTTGGCTGTTCAGAACATCCACCACAAGTGTCCTTATCACATCCATGTGCATTGACCTCCCCTTAACCCTCACAAAGACAAGAACAATCACAACCGTGGCTTACCACATTACCCCAACACCCCTGATCCCCATCAGGCCACCGCGTCAAGGTCCTCCATCTCCTCTATCAATCTTCTGAAGACACATTCCAATGCTGTTTAGAAATAACTCAGTGAAAATAACCCCTTTGTCCTATCTGTGTGCCTGGAGAAGACGCCACCAGTTAAGAGAAAGGAAACTGGACTTTCCAGAATGACGTGAAGAGCAAAGCCGGCAACGTCCATCTACATACGAAAGAAAATCTTCTGCAGGTCACTGGGAATAAAACATTCAGGACTTCTTAAAAGTCCTGACCTTATATACCTTCCTAGGGCAGCTAGCACCAAAGCTTCTGCACCTCCTTCTACGATGTGCCAAGCTTCTACAATGCAGGTGAAACACCACCTTCTCCAGCAAGTCCCTATGGCAGGCACACCAATGGCTTTCCTACATTTTGGGTAGGAAGCTTCCTGTGAGTGGTGCCACAGCCCAGGCAGTAGCTCCCAGTGCTGTTGATAAGGCACCCAGATCGTGCTCTGAGGACAGACATACTCTGGGAAAGGTTGTAGGTTCTATTCCCAGACCACCAGCAATAGAACAAGGGGACACAGTCTCAAGGAGGAATTTCTTGCCAGAGAGAGTGATTGGCATTGGAATGGGCTGCCCAGGAAGGTGGTGGAGTCACCGTCCCTGGAGGTGTTCAAGCAAAGCCTGGATGAGGCACTTAGTGCCATGGTCTGGTTGACTGGCTAGGGCTGGGTGCTAGGTTGGACTGGATGATCTTGGAGGTCTCTTCCAACCTGGTTGATTCTATGATACTATGATTCTATGAATGTCCAGAGCTGACTTTGCTCTCTTGGTTGTAGACCTGTAGGTAGATGTCCTACCTACAGTGTCCTTGCCTGACTCTGGAGTGGCCCTGGGCAGTCCTAGGCATCATTATGAGGATCCCAGTGCTTCCCAGTACTGCAGTGAGGGATGCAGCTGGGGCGTTTGTTCTCAGACTGAGGTATCTACTGTAACTGCAACAAAGTATTTCTATACTACTCATTTTGTTGACAGCTCCTATACTGATGCCCAGGGGAATCTGCAGCAGGCTCCCTCTTCCCAGCAGGCAGGAGCAACCACTAGCTACCTCCAAAGAAAGTCTCATCTTCCTGAAGTGGCAAGAGGGAGGGTTGCATTCAATACCATTCAGACTCCAGTAGAGCTGTTTACTAACTGGTGCCTGAGAGGCCTTTGGAAATGCCTCTGCTTGTGGTACTTCTGACCAGATGTCCAGCAACGTGCAGGAAAAGCGAGCTGCCAGTGGCTTTTGCAAAGTCCTGAACCACAAAAGCAAGGAGAGTGGTGTGAAGGGACAAGATGACCTTTTGTCACCTTGCAGGAGGCATCACAGGAGGCAGAAGTTCTGAAAGACACCACAGAAGACATAACATCTGCCCTGAAAGCTGGGCGAATGTTTGCAAACACTGCTTGTGTCATAACGATGCCGATGCTCTAGGACAGGAGAAGCACAGGCAGGGAGTCAGGGGCAGGCTCCACCAGCAGCATGCAACATGGGGATACAAAACTTGCACACAGGCAGAAAGCACAGAGGTGCCCGCTGCATATGGAGAGGCTGTGTGACAAAACCAGGAATGTGATGTGGGTGTCTGCAAGTGGGACATGTCACCTCCAGCCCTGCCAGCAGCACCACTCTTCGCCCATCTATGAAACATCGGTGATGACCAAAAGTCTGTGCCAGATGCTGGCTTGATTTCCCATGGTGCTTGCACCAACAAATCTTACCCTAAATGTTTATCCAAATCCTGGTTGCACTCTTTGATCCTCCACATTCAGGGTCATCTTGTCTGCAGAATACACCTTCTTGGAGGATTTTCATTGGTTTGTGCTGTGGGAAGAGCCATAAATTACCCTGGGAACAGCTTGCTTTGCTGATGTGTATTTTCAACCTCACTTCCATTCTAATGTATGATAATAGAGACAGTACTGTCCCCAGCCAGGATCCAGAAGAAGTGAGATGATTAAAAATAATTCATCTTACACTGAGTTAAACAACTGAGAGCCTCAGGAATGGTCCCACTTGAGTTCAGCACAAATCACGGGTGACAATCTGGGTCAGTTTTTATTGGGCATGTACCTTTCTGCCAGCCCTAAATCTGCCAGCCATCAGAGAGGTTTAATGAGAAGGGACAATAAGGAGACAAAAAAGGTCAGTCTATTGAGAAGGTGATGGGAAGAGAAGGGGAGATGGGCAGGGGAAGGCAGCATGTCCCAGCAAACATGCAGAATGCAGTGCTCCTCCAGGAGTGGAGGACCTCCATTTACAAGGTCTAGTAATGTCAGGATGAGGGGTAATGAGTTGAAACTGGAAGAGGGGAGATTTAGACTGGATGTTAGGAGGAAGTTCTTTACAGTGAGGGTTGTAAGACACTGGAACGGGTTGCCCAGGGAGGTTGTGGATGCTTCCTCCCTGGAGGTGTTTAAGGCCAGGCTGGATGAGGCCTTGGGCAGCCTGCTCTAGTGGGAGGTGTCCCTGCCTATGGCAGGGGGTTGGAGCTGGATGATCCTTGAGGTCCCTTCCAACCTAAACCATTCTGTGATTCTATGATTCTATGAGTGGAACAAAGAGCGATGCAGCAGGTCCTTTGGAAAGCAAACAGGCTGCACCTGGAGCCCATCCTGCTGTTTGCTGAGACTCGGCAGCCTGGACCGCTTGCCGTTTCCTCTGCGACTCTTGTCTTTGCCCACAGTGACACACAGAAAGCGAGGGAATGGAGATGACAGACGCTTGCCACTTTCTGACCAGGACCACAGGGTTGCTTTGACCGCTGTTTCACTAGGAAAGCTGCAGCAGGTTCATCTTCCAACCACTTCTGCTGAGCCGGAAAACCCTTTGCGTGTGCCAGGTGCCCATGGCAGGAGGTCTATGCGTTGCATTCCCCTACCCTGGATTAAACCACCTCACTTCCCCTCCCCGGAAATAACACAAGAAAGAGTAAGGCTGACTCATCTGTGCGTACAAAGCCGTGCATACTCACACACGCAAACACAGCTTACATGTGGAGAGCCTGGGGCAAAAATTTCACCCAGCTTTTCAGCTCCCTGGTTCACACGAGTCTGTGAGGTTTGGTGGAAAAGGAGACATGCTGGGGGGGGAAAAAATCAGAATGAGGCCAAAAGAGTGGAGAATAAAATCAAATCCTGTTGAACATGTCTCTAGCCTGAAAAGAAATCTTCCTCCTCAAGCGTGGCCAGCAGGGCAAGGGAGGTGATTCTCCCCCTTCACTCTGCTCTCCTCAGACCCCACCTGGAGTACTGTGTGCAGTTCTGGAGCCCCCAACACAAGAAGGACATGGAACTGCTGGAGCGAGTCCAGAGGAGGGCCACAAAGGTGATCAGAGGGCTGCAGCAGCTCTGCTCTGAGGACAGGCTGAGAGAGTTGGGGCTCTGCAGCCTGGAGAAGAGAAGGCTTCGAGGAGACCTTAGAGTGGCTTTCCAGTATCTGAAGGGAGCCTACAGGAAGGCTGGGGAGGGACTATTGACAAGGTCTGGTAATGTCAGGACAAAGGGGAATGGGTTTAAGCTGGCAGAGGGGAGATTTAGACTGGATGTTAGGAGGAAGTTCTTTACAGTGAGGGTGGTGAGACACTGGCACAGGTTGCCCAGGGAGGTTGTGGATGCTTCCTCCCTGGAGGTGTTTAAGGCCAGGCTGGATGAGGCCTTGAGCAGCCTGCTCTAGTGGGAGGTGTCCCTGCCTATGGCAGGGGGTTGGAGCTGGATGATCCTTGAGGTCCCTTCCAACCTAAACCATTCTATGATTCTATGATTCTATGTCTGCTCTCGGATTGGTGCCCCACATGTTCTCAAACCAGCATGGCCCTGTTCAAATAGCAGAGAACTGCCTTGCTCAAGGACTGGCACAAAGGTGGCTGCTTCAAATCCAGCTGTGCCTCGTAAAGCCCAGCCACTGCAGTTTGTCTGGGAAATGGGTACGTGGTTTCTTTCCCTGTCTTAATAGAAATCCCCTTTACTGGACAATGGTGTTGGTGATGGGCACCACACACATGCCTGTACCTCCAGTTTGAAGCTGAGTGGCAGCAGTCAAATGACATTTGCCCAGACCATTTCTCCATGGAGGAGAGGCTGAGGGACCTGAGGCTGCTTAGTCTGGAGAAGGGCAGACTGAGAGAAGATCTAATAAACGTTTATAAACATCTGAGGGCTGGGAGTCAGGCCGGGGGGGGACAGGCTCTGCTGACTTGCTCCCTGGGATAGGACAAGGAGCAATGGATGGAAGCTGCAGCACAGCAGGTTCCAGCCCAACACAAGTGGGAACTTCTTGACTGTAAGGGTCCCAGAGCACTGGAACAGGCTCCCCAGAAAGGTTGTGGAGTCTCCCTCTCTGGAGCCTTTCCAGGCCTTTCTGGATGTGTTCCTGTGTGACCTGAGGTAGATTGGTCCTGCTCTGGCAGGGGGGTTGGACTCGATGATCTCTTTGGGTCCCTTCCAACCTCTGACATCCTGTGAGCCTGTGAACAGTCCCTGGAAAGGTGCAATACCCCAACAAGGGCCTGTGAAGGTTTGTATTTGTTTCTGGTGTTTCCTTGTTCCATTCTCCACTGGGTAGCATGAAATCCAGTGTGGAAAGATTGCTCCAGAAATATAGAGGCATGACTGTGCCAGCCTTGCCTAAGCATGTATGGTGCTATAGATCCCCATTTCCCCTCACAACTGAGGCTATGTGCAGTTCCCAGCTGCAAGCAGTGGCAGGCCACAGAGTTAGACCTTTGGCACCCAAATGCACCATTCTGTGGTGAGGAATTCAGCCCTGATGCTGCTCCTGCACTCTGCCTTGACACGTGGGATTGTACCACTCCAGGTCCCCCTCAGCCAGCAGACCCAAACATGACAATATGGTGGGTGTTGAAAAAAGGGAGACCAATTATCCTGCTAGCAGAGCTGGGCTGATGGATGGGTCTTGCTGCCCAAGGTTTTTACAGTGGTGTTGTGAGAGGCCATGACAAACATCCTGAGGCAGCTGAGTCTAGTGCAAGACTCATCAGATGGCAGAGCCTAGTAAGAGCAGCTGCTCCCTTTCGTGTGGGTCAAAGATCCTTTTTGCACAGCAGCCCCCACAGCCACTCTTCATGCCCTGGCAGTGTGACATGAGGTATTTCTTCAGCTATTGGGAGGATGCTAAGCTCAGTGACACCCATTCCAGACAAGCTGCATTGTTTAATGAGGAGCATAGCAATCACAGATATCAGCCGCAAAGGATTAAGGTTGCCTTTCCCCTTCGGTGTATGTTACCCTACATCTCTTTTGTCACATTTCCTCTGCACCTCCAGCCCTTCTTCCTGAGGACTGCTCTTGATGACTCTCTCAAGAAGAGCAGGGTAAGTGTGTGGATGGTAGAACTGCAAAGAAAGGAAGTGGTGTTGCTGATTCAATAGAGTCTCCTTTTCCTTCTGAGTCAGTACAGAAGAACCATCTCTCTGGGCTCAGAAGGTATTAGAACAAGAAGGCTGCCCTGGGTGTGTGTGGGCTTGCATTTTAATCTCTCTGACCCAGAACACAGAAAGATTGCACAGAACAGATTCTAATTATTTTGAAAGTTACTGAAGTCCAACTAAAACTGCAGAGTCAGCACAGCAGGTCACATATCCACTGCATGACTCTGTGGACCTGTTGTTAGCATACAGGGGCATATGTAACAACCACAGGCCACGAACCTGTGCTAGAAAGCAGACTGTAACAAGAAGCAGTAGTGCTGAAGGCCATGGTGTCGTTGGATCACATGCCTGCCTGGAATGCCAGCCTTCTCCCTGAAAAAGCCTACAGGAGATCACAGGATCACAGATCTCAGGGGTTGGAAGGGACCCAAGGAGATCATCCAGTCCAACCCCCGGCCAGAGCAGGACCACACAATCTAACACAGATCACAGAGGAACACATCCAGACAGGCCTTGAAAGTCTCCAGAGAAGGAGACTCCACAACCTCTCTGGGGAGCCTGTTCCAGTGCTCTGGGACCCTTACAGTAAAGAAGTTCCCCCTTGTGTTGAGGTGGAACCTCTTGTGCTGCAACTTGCACCCATTGCTCCTTGTCCTAACCCAGGGAGCAATGAGCAGAGCCTGTCGTCCCCCCCCCTCATCTTGACCAGCCCTCAGATATTTATAAACATTTATCAAATCCCCTCTAAGTCTTCTTTTCTCCAGACTAAAAAGTCCCAGGTCCCTCAGCCTCTCCTCACAAGCCATGCCCTCCTGTCCCCTAATCATCCTCGTAGGCCTCTGTTGGACCCTCTCCAGCAGATCCCTGTCCCTCTTCAACTGAGGAGCCCAAAACTGAACACAGTATTCAAGATGAGGTCTCACTAGGACAGAGCAGAGGGGGAGGAGAACCTGCCTTGATCTGCTGGACACACTCCTCCTAATACACCCCAGGATCCCATTGGCCTTCTTGGCCACAAAGGCACATTGCTGTGCCATGGGTAACTTGTTAGCCACCAGGGCCCCCAGGTCCCTCTCCACAGGACTGCTCTCCAGCAGATCACCTCCCAGCCTGTACTGGTGCAGTTTATTATTCCTCCCCAGATAGAACACCACAGGCAGCCGGGAGGCTGATGAGAAGAGAAGAAGGGCAAGGATATAAAGCTAATAAAATAAATGTCCAAGGTTTTCTGTAGCAGGTCAGGGGTAGAAAGCCCAAAAGAAATTCTGAGATTTGGTAGACCACTCAAAACAAATACTGGAGGAATCACACAGCAGCTAAATTACTTCAATCCAGACTTCACCCCTCAGGCTGTTAGGGTTATACCTGATTCCAAGAGGGAAAGATGATTTTCTGGTACACTCAAAACTAAAAGAAGTGTTGGAAACAACTCCAGCTCAGGAGGAAAAGGCACAGTAGTCATACTGCCTATGCAGAGGGTTCAGTTGAAGCTTTGGGGTGAAGAGGCCAAAGCATTGAAAAGATTCGCAGGGATGCATCCAAACTCATTCCTGTATCACAGGTTGCAAGGCAGAAAATGTTTTGGTTCGTATTTTTGTTTGCAATATTATTAAAAACATGAACAGTCTCCAATGTCAAAGTTTCACACAGTTTCTAGAGAACACAGGCCTTGGGTAGAGGAAATCCGGGTAATGTCCTCTTTCATGCTACTTTCTATTGAGCTCATGTCACCTCAAAGATTTGGGTGACTCTGAACCCTAAACTGAAAGCAAAACTCAAGTGGGCATAAAGGTAAGGCAATGGAAAGTAATTGCCCAAGCCACTGTAAACTGAAACTGCCATGTTTTGCAGGGTGCAGGTGTCAGAAACCCATTGAGTTCACATTGCAGCATCCTAAAGCAGCAAAGGACTCTGACTTCTACCTCTGAAGCTCCTGTGGCCAGAACAGGCTTCTCCATAAACTGCTGCAAGCTGTGTGTGCATCACATGTGGTGATCAGCATCCCTGGAGCCCAGCTGCAAATGGCCACCAGGGATGTCAATGTCCTGTGAAGCTGTGCAGGGTGTCCAGTTCTCTCCTGGGCTCTCACACCAGCCTGCTCATCATGTTACTTCTGTGCTCTTCACTTGAGCAAGAGACATGTCATACATGGCTCTATCTTCTGGACTGCTGGTGAGAGAGAGCAGGGATTTCATGGAATCATAGAATCAACCAGGTTGGAAGAGACCTCCGAGATCATCCAGTCCAACACAGCTGTTCTCAAACAGGTTTCGATGCAACTCTGTTCAGCTTTGGACCCATTGCAAATCCATGTCTACAGTCACACACATATTGCAAAATGCCTGAGAGAATCATAGAATCATAGAATCAACCAGGTTGGAAGAGACCTCTGAGATCATCCAGTCCAACCTTGCACCCAGTCCTAGCCAGTCATCTAGACCATGGCACTAAGTGCCTCATCCAGGCTTTGCTTGAACACCTCCAGGGACGGTGACTCCACCACCTCCCTGGGCAGCCCATTCCAATGCCAATCACTCTCTCTAACAACAACTTCCTCCTAGACCTCCCCTGGCACAACTTGAGACTGTGTCTCCTTGTTCTGTTGCTGGTTGCCTGGCAGAAGAGACCAACCCCCACCTGGCTACAACCTCCCTTCAGATAGTTATAGCCAGCAATGAGGTCTGTCCTGAGCCTCCTCTTCTCCAGGCTGCACACCCCCAGCTCCCTCAGCCTCTCCTCATAGGGTTTGTGTTCCAGGCCCCTCACCAGCTTTGTCGCCCTTCTCTGGACACATTCCAGCACCTCAACATCTCTCTTGAATTGAAGAGCCCAGAACTGGCCACAGCACTCATTTGCTTTAGACAGTCTTGATTTCAAGGTAAGGAAATGGGCTGAGGTATCCCACAGCTGTGGATCAGCTGACTGGCAGAACACTTTTCTGTCTCAGGTACAGCTTGAACATTTATTGTAGAGAGCTCTTTTGTGCTGGGGAAGAGAAATTGCCAACCCAAGTTTCATGCTGCTTTAAAATAGTCTAGGCCAAGGTTGTCTCAAAAAAAAAAGAAGAAAGAATGTCTCAAGGATATAGCTCCAGGCTTCAAACCTGATTCAATAGCTTGCTGTCTTTGCTGTCTTTCTGTAAAGTGCTTTTGGTGCTCTGCAGGAACAATGTGATGTATGAAATTAAGTATAACTCCTTGGCAAATATATATTAAGCTGTGACTGCAATACTCTGTTCCCAAGGCTTTCATAAAATGAAGTAAGGTGGTCTTAGATTTGAAACTCATTATGTTTATACTGTTACTTTCCCTTACTTTATTCCCCACTGAACTCTCTTCACTCATTCTACTCTTAAATCACATTTTGAAACACCAGCATCTGTATATGCAGAGAGACACGCAGAGGCAGAGCCCCCAGGAAGGCTGCTGTGCTGCAGCACTCCGTATGGTTTCACGGTATGAATGTGTTGCTCTGTGTGCTGCTGCCCACAGGCTGCTGCAGGAGCTTTGCAGGTCTGAGATACAGCCTGGCCGAGAAGTCAGAACAAAAAAGGGAAACTGCAAAAAGGGAAAGCTGACCACAGCTGCTCCTCTGCTTCTGACAGCCATCAGCTGGGCAGGTCTCCACATCCCAGCCTGCAGCGCTGCAGCTGCCCCAGCCTTGTCTCTCCAGGGAGGCCAGTGGTCCCCCAGCTCAGATGTACCCAGCTCAAAATCTGAGGGCAATCCTTTCACTGATTAGAAACCCCAGTGCACTGAAACCAGGCTCTTCCCCACCACACACCTGCCCCGCTGCAAACCCGTACAGTCAGATCTGCCCTCCTGTGTGAGAGCTGGAAAAGTGCCTTTTGAAAAATGAAACCCACTGGGCCAAGTGCCTTGACCAAACTGGGTGAAAGGAAAACAAGACCTTTCATCTGCACTGCTATTCTAAGCTCAGGAAAAGGCAACTGCAGTCTATGTCTCTTTTCTTCCCCATCCCTTAACTTTATTGTTTCAAAACGCTTTTAAAAACCCTTCTTCATCCTGGAATGGGTGGCACAGAGAGAAGCTTAGGCACAGGACATGGGGTAGCTAGACAGAAGTTTGCTTGCTTATGCCCCTACCAAATATGAGCAGCACCAACATCCCCTAGAAAGCAGACATTCACAGGGTGCTGGCTGAAGGAATTCATAACTGCAAGGGAATGACCAGTCCCACTGGCTACAGATCTGATTTGTTTCAGTGAGCAGAAGGGATGAAAAGTAGAGGCCACACAAGGTTTTGCCATGGCCACAGCAACTGGAAGGATCAAAGAGGAAGGAAGAAAAGAGAGGTGGCTCTGCAGCCTGCCTGCCCACATGATACTGAACTGGGCTGCAGTTATAGCTTTTATCCACAGGAACAGCTTTGCCATTCAAAAATCCAGCGTGAGAGCTTAGGTAAATGGGCAGGTGTGAGTGCATCTGGCCTGGAGAAGGATGAGTGTGCAGGTGATGGTAGAGAAATTGTCCAAGGATGGGAATGGAGGAAGAGAACTGTTTTGGTGGTTAGACAGGCACTCTAATTCCAGTACCTTAAAGTAAAAGCATTGCAGGGCCTCAAAGGCCCCCCCACCCCAGCAGCCGTTTCCATTGGTGTCCCAGGTTTGGCAGGTCTCTGGAATGTGTTTCTCACCCACACTCAAGAGAGTTTGGCTTGTTTTGTCTAGCAAAACTAAGGAGGAGAGAACTTTGTTGTCTGTAAATACACCAGAGGCATGAACACCGGGGTGGGAGAAGAGCTATCCAAGCTAAAAGATCCTCTTGGAAAGAGAACAAATAAGGAATCAGTTGCTGTATGAAAGCACTAGGGATAAAAATTAGGAGCAGGCTTCTAACTGGCATGGAGTTTGGCAAGAGCTGCTTGCAAGGAACAAGGGCTCCAACGGATGGAACTAGTCTGAGGGTAAAGCTTGAGTCGTTTTTGGAGTGGATTATAAAATACTGGCTGAGCAGGGGACTGGGAAGTCCTTTCTAGCAATAATAAGGGCAAGGGAAATGGCAGGCAATATTGAAAAGCAAGATCTAGAACAGAGCTCTGTGGAGGCTCACAGAGAGCAGAGGAGAAAGCATTTCCAGATGGGTAGCAGATAAGCCCCTCTGAAGAAGGAAGAAGAGGCCAAGAGCTTTTGGAAGCATGGTTGAAATGCCTCTCACCTTGTCAACAATGTCCCTCTGGTGAGGTGACCTGTCTTTATCCATACACCACCTGCCTGGATGGCAGCCGTCGCCTGAGCAGGTCAAGCATCCACAATCACAGCATCCAAAGCATTTCTGTCTTCCCATAACTGCTGTTTGAAACATCTAAGAGATGTCCCAAGAGATATTCCTCACGGATGAGTCCAGGTGATTTCTACCACCTCTGAGACACAGCAGAAAGACCGGGGGGAAATAATAACCTGCAAAATAATTTCTGAAAGCTGAGAGTTCCCTCTCTGGACCCACCTAGTTACAAGCATAAAAGCTCCTGCAGAGAAGGAAGCCACAGGTCAGGGAGAGCTCTGTGTGTGTGGGAGCAGGAAGCCTTTCCAGTGGGTGACAGACAGGTGTGGGCATGCCCCCCTCTGTGCCCAACCTTATCGTCACGTCTGAGCTACAGCCTTGAAATGGGAAAGTGAAAACTTCTGCTTCAGAAAGCACACCACCTCTAGGAGAGGGGTCCCAGATGGCAACATCTCCCCTTTGGCTCCACAGCACCATATCTTTTATGGCTAAGAGGAAGTCCTCTGGTGGAAAGATTTTTGAAGGGAAACCACAGCATTTTGGAAACCACAGCCTGCAGTTCAAACTTGCTATCCCAGAACAAGTCCTCATAGAATCATAGAATCAGCCAGGTTGGAAGAGCCCTCCGAGATCATCCAGTCCAACCTAGCACCCAGCCCTATCCAGTCATCTAGACCATGGCACTAAGTGCCTCATCCAGGCTTTGCTTGAACACCTCCAGGGACGGTGACTCCACCACCTCCCTGGGCAGCCCATTCCAATGCCAACCACTCTCTCTGGCAAGAACTTCCTCCTAACATCCAGCCTATACTTCCCCCAGCACAACTTGAGACTGTGTCCTCTTGTCCTGTTGCTGGTTGCCTGGGAGAAGAGACCAACCCCACCTGGCTACAGCCTCCCTTCAGGTAGTTGTAGACAGCAATGAGGTCACCCCTCTGGTAGATGTAGGACACATTGATATATTCTTCCATGCTTTCATTTGTTGAAACATAATGTTGGGACCTGTATATGCTGAAATGGGAGACACTGGATCCAAACAGCCTCACTTTTATTTCTGGGGAGAAAGCAGCATGCCTAGAGGTATTCATCTGTGAGCAGGAGGGAAGGTGAAAGCTGGGAAATCCATGCCTGTATCTGTGTTTCCACACACAGGTGTATAAAAATATGTATACAGACACACAGAGAGAAAAGAAACCAAACCAGAACAGCCCACTGCACACAGTACTTCCCCAGGGAGAGAGAACAAACAAGCAGCAGATGTGAACCATGTCACCATGCCTAATGCTGGAGAAAGACCAGATTCCATGGTGACAAGGTGGTATGAGAACCCAGCAGTGCAGGAGGCAGCAGAAGACCCCTGAGGCAAAGGAAGATCACTGAGACAGACAGATCTCTGGAGTGCAAGCACATTGACTGGTCTCCTCCTCTGGTTTCACTGTGTTGTGGGGAAGTGCCTGTGAATGATCCGGTACAAAGGTGGAATCTAAGGGACATCCCTGAGCTCCTACGTGGAAGAAGGGATGGGCCAGATTGAGGGCTGCACGGGTACCCTTTTCACAGAGCACTGCACCAAAGCCTTGATCCAGTCCAGAGCCTTGCAGCCTCCAGCACTGTGCCAGTCCCAGTGCCAGCAGATGTGAGGTCTGCACTGCCTGCAAGGAGTAAAAATGAGAGACATCTTCTATGCAGAGTAAGCCAAGATAACCAATGCACCTGTGTCTCAGGTACATAAATCTTGCCCTATCTTCAAAAGGAGCAGAAAAAGCTTTGAGTGAACAAGAACATGGGGCCTCTTTTCCCAGCTTACCCTTTAGTTTTCCTTGTCCATCCCAGGGTAGTGGTGCTGAATTCTGATGAAGCCAAACTTGGACAAGCCTTAGTCAGACAGTTGGTGCAAATTGACTTTAAATGATACTTAACAGTTTGTTTTGAGTATTGGTCTGGGGTGAGTTGGGATATTTGTTGTTGGTGGTGGTTTTACTGTTGTTGCTTCTCCCCCTCCTCCTTTTCCAACCAATTAGATTGGATTTATTTTGGCAGAGGACATGATTAGTGGGGCTGGGCTCCAGATGGTTGGGCACTCAGCCCTTTGCTGTAAGTAATGCTGGATGTGCAGTGCTCCTGCACACAAAAGCTGGGTGGTGAGAGGCCTGAGCCATCAAATCAGAGCATCCCGTGGCTGGCTTGGGAAAGACCTTACCTGAGCCCTATGGGGAAGGCTCTGTCTAACCTTTCCCCACCTATCTCCTGGCACAGATCTGTTACTGCTCTCAGGCAATCACTTGCAGGACACCTCTTGCCTGGCTGCTCCCTCATCTCTGAATTAGCTCCCTCCTTGCTATTGTGGAAGCCATGGCTTGCAGCTGGGTCTTAGCAAACGTGGAGAACAAGTTTCCCTGGTTCGCCCTTACAACATGCTTCTGTCTAAGACCATCTGCTCTTGCTCTTGGTATGGGTCTCAGTGCTGAGCAAAAGAAAACGAGGTCATTCTGCAGGGCTGATGAATCTGACCAAACCCCAGTGTGGAGTGGGACAGAGCTGCTCTGTGTCCCACTGGAAAAGTTGAAATCAGGCTTGCTGTGTTAGTACTGCGGCAGCCAAGTCTCTGGCAACAACTTGCTCCTAACATCCAGCCTAGACCTCCCTGGCACAACTTGAGACTGTGTCCCCTTGTTCTGTTGCTGGTTGTCTGGGAGAAGAAACCAACCCCACCTGGCTGCAGCCTCCCTTCAGGTAGTTGTAGACAGCAGTGAGGTCTGCCCCGAGACTCCTCTTCTCCAGGCTAAACAACCCCAGCTCCTCAGCCTCTCCTCACAGGGTTTGTGTTCCAGGCCTCTCACCAGCTTCACTGCCCTTCTCTGGACACGTTCCAGCACCTCAACATTTCTCTTCAATTGAGGAGCCCAGAACTGGACACAGTACTCAAGGTGTGGCCTGACCAGTACAGAGTACAGGGGCAGAATAACCTCCCTCCTCCTACTGGCCACACTGTTCCTGATGCAGACCAGGATGCCATTGGCTCTCTTGGCTACCTGGGCACACTGCTACCTCATGTTCAGCTACTATCTACCAGGTCCCTTTCTTCCTGGCTGCTCTCAGCCACTCTGTCGCCAGCCTGTAGCTCTGCTTGGGGTTGTTGTGGCCAAAGTGCAGAACCCTGCCCTTGGCCTTGTTAAATCTCATCCCAGTGGCCTCTGCCCACCCATCCAGCCTGTCTAGGTCCCTCTGCAGGGCTCTCCTACCTTCCAACAGATCAACACCTGCTTTTAGCTTGGTGTAAATCATGACAGAATCTCAAGAACTTAGAGCTGGAAGTGATCTATTAGGTCCATTTGCAATCTCTCATGAGCCAGGTGGATTTTTTTCCCCTGGGCTATATTCATTGCTTTGCCTCATCTTGTTTATAATCACTCAAGCGAAAGGGACTGGAACAGCCAAGCAGAGTTATGTCATACTGCTGCAGAAGCAGCACCAGGGAATCTTGTCTATCTGATCAGAATTGAGTCCCACAGTTGTACAGTTGTTGTATACTTAAGCATGTTTGATGTGGTTAAACAAATCCGATGCAGAAACACATTTAATTTCTCTAGGCACTTGTCTTCCAAGAATTTTTAAGACCTTGCAATAAACACAGCCAAAGGCATCACTCAACAAATTGAAATCACACTTGTATTAATGGCCTTGCTATATTCAGATTAAATTTAAGCCTTGTGACTTTATTGTGTAATCCAGCAAAGTGAGCAGGTCAACAGCAGTTACCATCAGAGAGCTGAGTGAACATTTCTGTTCTCTGCTGTCTTCTCCACTGCTTTCTTGATCTAAGGCACCTTGATCAGGGAACCAGGAGAAGTGTGGCCAGCAGGCCGAGGGAGGTGATTCTCCCCCTCTACTCTGCTCTGCTGAGACCCCACCTGGAGTACTGCATCCAGTTCTGGAGCCCCCTTTACAAGAAGGATGTGGAGATGCTGGAGCATCTCCAGAGAAGGGCCACAAAGATGCTCAGAGGGCTGGAGCAGCTCTGCTATGAGCACAGACTGAAAGAGTTGGGGCTGTGCAGTCTGGAGAAGAGGAGGCTCTGAGGTGACCTTCTTGTGGCCTTCCGGGATCTGAAGGGGGCCTACAAAAGAGCTGGGGAGGGACTTTTCAGGATATCAGGGAGTGACAGGACTGGGGGGAATGGAGCAAAGCTGGAGGTGGAGAGATTCAGACTGGATGTGAGGAGGAAGTTGTTGAGCATGAGAGTGGTGAGAGCCTGGAATGGGTTGCCCAGGGAGGTGGTTGAGGCCCTGTTCCTGGAGGTGTTTAAGGCCAGGCTGGATGAGGCTGTGGGCAGCCTGATGTAGGGTAGGGTGTCCCTGGGCATGGCAGGGGGGTTGGAACTAGATGATCCTTGTGGTCCCTTCCAACCCTGATTGATTCTATGATTCTATGAACCCTCACCCAAGCAGATCACAGAATCACAGAAGGGGCTGGAAGGGGCCTCAAAAGCTCATCCAGCCAAGCCCCCCTGCCAGAGCAGGGTCACCTACACCAGATCACACAGGAACACGTCCAGGTGAGTCTTGAATATCTCCAGAGAGGGAGACTCCACAACCTCCCTGGGCAGCCTGTTTCAGTGTTCTGTCACCCTCACAGTGAAAAAAATTCTTCCTCATGTTTACATGAAACTTCCTATCCCTCAACTTCCACCCATTGCCCCTTGTCCTGTCACTGGGCATCACAGAGCCTGACTCCATCCTCTTGGCACTCACCCTTTACATATTTATAAACATGAATGAGGTCACCCTTCAGATGCCACTTGCCAACATATTCCTGTGGATCCTTTGTCTCCACTGAGAGTGTCTGTAGGATTTAATAAACCAAATTAAGTCAGTAATGTTTTCTAAGGTCTGCTTATGGCTCTGTCCTTTTGTGGCAGTGAGGCTTTCGAGAGGTTTACCTCATGTAAACAAAGAGCAGCCAATGACTTAAAAAAATGTGGTTGTAAAAGTAAATTTTTTACTATCTGGGGTCCTGATTTTCTCTCCTTGAAAGTATAAAACAAGAAGGTCCCCTCCCAGCAGCTCACAGAGATTACAGCACAGCTAAATCACAATGTGCCTGCCGTGCTCTGGCAGCTGGGCTTGCAGAAGGCATAAGGAATAAGGCTTTGAGAATAAATACCCAGTGTATCTCCTAGCTCAGTTACATCTAGCCAACAGATATGTTTTGCTTCCTTAAAGTAGCCCTGGAGGTTTCTGGGGTCAACAGAGCTAAATAAAACAATCAGCAAAACCACTGTGGCCCAGGAAAGGGCAAGATTAGTCAAAGGCTCACCTCCCCTCGGTGTGGTACAGCTCCTGTACGGAGTGATGAAAGTGTTTAAGTCATCAGAAAAAGGCAGGCAGTGACCTGCAGTAAAACACACAGACTGGTGAGATAGACAGCCTCTTGCTAATGACCTCCAGAGCTGGATCAGCAGATGCCACCACAGAGGGACACCATCACCTGCCACGAAGCGGGCAGAGCTCCACCGTCTTAGTGTGCCTCCACCTTCACTATGACCCTGGCACACTGACTCCACACAGGGCCAGGGAGGGCAATTTGAATTTTTAGATATAGCCCTCAGGAGTGAGGATTCCTCAGCACAATCTCACCACAGATTCAGTCTTTCTAAGGACATGCAGGTCCTGAAGCTAAACCCCTCTCTGACACTGTTGGGTTTCAGTTGCTTGCTCCTTTGTTACCAGAATGAACCAAAGACATTGATAATAACAGAGTGAAATTATATGGATTTCTCAAACTTGAAAAAAAAATAGTTGGCATTTTGCTCAGGGGAGTTGTTGAGTCTCCTTCTCTGGAGACATTAAAAACCTCCCTGGATGTGTTCCTGTGTGATCTGCTCCAGGTGATTCCGCTCGGGCAGGGAGGTTGGACCAGATGATCTTTCGAGGTCCTTTCCAAGCCCTAACATTCTGTGATTCTGTGAAATAGTTGAGCTAGAAAGTTGGGGATGGTTGTAAATTTTACCCCAACAAGCTCATCAATTTTTTTTCAGGCAAAGCTGGCAGTTTTCTGCCCTCAGCACATGGCACTGCCTAATGAGAACACAGAGCCGGCCAGCCCAGAGCCAGCCTTATGCCTGACCCAGGAATTGTCTCTGGTTCTGGCATGGAGCAAAATGGCTGAGGATTGATGGGTTGGGAGAATGGTGCCAGACACATCCTGCTGCTCTAGCTCCTCTTGGATCTATCTAGATACCCTTTCTCCCTGCCCAGCTGGCAGATTGTGTGGATTACAACAAAGCAAGCTGGGGCACAGGGCAGAGCTTGCTCTTTTGTGCAATAGGGGAGCTGATCTCCTTGCTACAGAGTGAAATTGGGTTCCCAGGAGGCTTTTGGATTTAGGTCCGTGTGTCCCCCACTTAAGAAGACAATTCCCAAGTGGTCCAAAGCCTTGCTTAGGTTTTGTAATACTGGAGTGCCAGAGGTCTGAGACCCACCATATGGGGTGTAGCTAGGTCCACGGGCCAGGTCCTCCCGGGTACCAGGCTGGGACTTAGCCCTGCTGCCATGTGCATGCAGAGAAGCACTCTAGGTATTGCTCCCCAGTTAGCATATCCCTGCAGCACAAGTCTCAGCTCTGTACTGTACTGATTGCTAAATCTACACACCTCCTAATCCTCACCCTCTTTGGAGAGAGAGAGAACCCGATGCACGGCAGAGATACGCCAGGCGCAGCCCCTTTCCCCTAACAGCAGCCACCTCGGTTGGCATGGCCAGGGTACATCTCAGTGCCTAAAAGCACCTCCTGCAAATAAAAATAACGAACTTTTAAACTCCGGGCCTCGGGTGAGGGGATGGGGGGAGGGTTGGAACTGGCCCCGTTGCTTCACGGTTGCACATTAGCAGCCGAGTTCATTTCACAAACACAAGGTGCGCTGTCAGAATAGCCCGGGGCAAAGTTTGTACTTTGCTTGAATTCGAACTTTTGTTTACCAAGGTAATAAACCGGTCCTCTCTTCCAGGTGTAAATGCTATTATGAAAAGGCATATTTGTGTTTCATCTCACCTCAGATGTACAGTATGTGCTCACATCCTACACCGTGTGTACAGCCCACGTTGCACCAGAGCCAGGAGAAGAAAGGAAAAGGGGTAAGAGTAAATATCCCCACTCTGTCCTCAAAACCACAATCTTCTAGAGAATCTAAGAGCTTCTTTGGGTCTCTTTCCCTTCAAATCCTGTTTCCAGCCATTGCTTTTCTCTGTGAAGACCATCTCAGACCTTTCCCACATTCTTGTGATCTACCCTACTAGTGCAGCTGGGCAGACCCCATGTGGGGGCTGGTGAAGATGACCCATCTCCAAACAGTATTGAGTTTAGTTTCCACCAAACTAGTTAGGTCGCCAGTTCGGCTCCCTTCCCCTAAAACCTCCCGCGCCTCCACCGTGCCACGTGCATTTGGATGTGTTCTGTTTGGTGTAATCTCACTGAAACTGATGGAAGAGGAGAAGGAGGTGAAGAAAAAAAAAAAAAGAAGAAAAGAAGACAGCCTGGCATTGTGTTTTCTTGCACTTCACCTCCTGTTCCTGGTGTCGTGCCCACTTGGCAAGATTTAGAGATAGCAGACGAGCTCTGGATAAAAATGACCTAAATGTTTCCTCATCCCTTCAAACCTGTTTGGTGGCCTTCTGTTTCCAACCCACTAGTCATTTGGCCTGGCTGCTGGGGCTGCCACTTGAGCATTCCTGAAAACCAACTCCACAAGATCTGCAGCTACTGAAGTGATCAGAACCCCACTCTGGAGCGTGGCTCCCCCGGCACGGCATGGCATGGTACAGCGGGCATAGGCAGGAGCACTGCCTGCCGACTCAGCGCATCCGCTCCCAGCGTTGTCTTGCTCCTCTCCCATTAAGGCACTGACCCTGTGTGCTCCCACTGAGCTTGTAAAATTTCATGAGATGACATCTTGAAAAGCTAAGTGTGAAACACTGAGCTTGGATGGGGCCCTCTCAGAAGCTGACCAGCTGCAGGTTGGCAGTAATTTTTTTCCCCCGCCTGCTATAGCCCTTTATGAGCAGATTAAAGAGAGCAATAACCATGCAATAATTCTTTTCTTGCACAAACTATTTACTCCGGTAAAAGCCCCTGCCCACAACTCCATCAGTACAACAGACAGCTGCTGCTGCAGAGGGGCAAGGAGAGGTGCTGAAGAAGACTGAATGGTGCCGTTAGAAGCCCCTGCCCACAACTCCATCGGTACAACAGACAGCTGCTGCTGCAGGACAAGGAGAGAATCATAGAATCACAGAATCAACCAGGTTGGAAAAGACCTCCAAGATCATCCAGTCTAACCTGTCACCCAGCCCTATCCAGTCAACTAGACCATAGCACTAAGTGCTTCATCCAGGCTTTTGAACACCTCCAAGGACAGTGACTCCACTAGAGGTGCTTCAGAGGTGCTGAAGAAGGCTGAGTGGTACCGTTAAAAGCCCCTGCCCACAACTCCATCAGTACAACAGACAGCTGCTGCTGCAGAGGGGCAAGGAGAGGTGCTGAAGAAGGCTGAGTGGCATCTGCTGATGACTTGGCATGCCCAGAGCAGGCACTTTCTCAGAACGTCTTTGCTCCTGAAATCAGAAACCCCACAGAGAGAGCTGAGCTGCCAGCACCATGCAGGTCTGGGCCTGTCCCGACCCAGACGCTTTCCTCACCCCAGTGTTTACGCCAGAGCACTTGCTCTAGTGCAGGCTGAATCTGTGCCCCTGGCTCTGGCACTCCTTGGTGCTGCCCACCCCATCAGGGCCCTTCCCATATACCAGTGCTGGACCCAAACGATCACGAGGTAAAAAGCTGTGGTTTAGATGGAGAGGATGGAGGCCCGCAGCTGCATGTGCTCATGCATACACTTCTGGAGGCCACAGAAGCTGGTTTAGGGTTGTTGCTTTTTAATGCCGGTAAAATACATGGAAAGTTCTTAGTAGCTTCTGTAGTTTCTCATTAATTTCTCAATTTCCACTATTCCTTTGGGTTTCCACCACAGAACTAGACAGAACATAGGAAAGCAATTCCCCTCACCCATCAAAACCAAGCATTATCAGCAGCTCTGCTGTCCCTTCCCACCAGATTTCCACTCAACCACATGAGCTGAGCAAGAGCACTCTCAGTAGCACTGACTTCAAGTGAAGTCCTTGCAGCAGTGAGACAGAGGACCCACATCTGTCCTATTGTTAATAAGAAGTGGGAAGCTCATGTCAGCAAAGGAGGGGGAATGGCACTACCCAGAGAAGTGGCCTGCACTCACCTCCTTGGCAGGCACTGATTGCAAATAAGCTGTTGGTGAGACTGGTGTAGGATGAGAACAGCATGGGGTTTCCCACGTGGTTAATTCCTGCCACGATGCCTTCTTGGATTCACCACCTCCATGAGCTGGGTGGGGCAGAGGAGACCACGTCTGGGTCCACCCATGCGCTCCCAAAAAAGGAACGACGTGTCACCCCAGTTTGGGAACAGGCGTGCTCAGTGGCCAGATCAAGGCACATGAGGAGACCCAGAACTTGTTTGACATGGGCTATTATTTCCTAGCATCTCAAGTATATTCCACATGTCCTTTAAGTGCTCCAGCAAAGCCCAGGCCAGCCTTCCCAATCATGTTCTTCTAACACGTCAGTTTGGTTCTTTCAGAACAGGCAGGGGGTGGCATTTTGCCAGCATTATATAAGAAGCAGAGTGATTGCATAAGTTCAGTTGGTCACAAAGGTATAAAAAAGGCTTTATTGGTAGTTACTGCAGCTGGAAATTTTCCCAGAAGCATCAGTGTATGTTTTCCAAGGAACTTACCCTTTTCTAGGTTGAGGGTCTTCTGGGATACTCTTCATTCTGGGTACTTCTGGTGCAAAGGGAAATGTTTGCCTTTGTGCAGGAAACACTAGGAGAAGGTTGTATGTGACTTCAGTGGAGCTGTCTAAAGTGCTTGAGTTGCTTTACTGACCTGCAATCTGTGCAGAGTCAGCGGCAGGTGCTTGTTTTAAATCAGTCCCCAGATGCAAGCCTAGGACACTTGGTGGACTCCTTGAGTGCTCCTGAGCCCAACAATGAGACCATATGACTGCAATTAAGGAGAACTGCTCTACTTGAGGTTTTTGTATAGAATGAAACAGCTAATAACATCTGCTGAGAACACCAGTTACTTGACATGATTTCACAAGCAGGGATCTTTGCATTCCACGTGTCCATGAGGGGTGGGATCTTGTGTCTCTCAAGGAAGGGGAAAAATGATGCAGCCTTCACAAAGCGGCCACGATGTGACTCACCGCAACTCCAGCAGCACAAAAAAGAAATGGCAAACTTAGCTTTGCTCCCCTGAATATCTCCTATAGGCATAGCATTAAACATATGGAAAAGGCTTTGCAAGAGCAAGGCCTGATTAGCAGCTAATGCATTCCCAGGTTCAATAACAAGTACACTTTGTACATCAGAGGAATGGCAGACTGCCCAGAGCTTTTGGGCAGATGCTGTTTCTAAAGAAATTAAATGCGTGAATAGATAATAACCAAAGAAATCCCTGCTGGAATAGAGAATGGACAACCTCTTTCTGATAAAATCAACTTCTTGCTCAATCATTCTCCACTTGAACATAAAGACCAAATTGAGTCAGTTCTGAAGGTCCTGGAATCTTCAAAGAAGCGGTTGGGTTTCCTTCCTCTTTGTCACGCTGTGCATTATCCTAATGTATTGGGTTTGTGTGGCAAGGTTTTGTAGTGGGGGTGGGGCTGCAGGGGTGGCTTCTGTGAGAAGCTGCTAGAAGCTGCCCTTGTGTCTGAGGGAGCCAATGTCAGACAGTGCCAAAAGTGGACCTAGTGTTGGCCAAGAATGAGCCCATCAGTGTCAGTGGCAGCCACCCTGTGATATCTTATCTATGAAAGGGAACCCTGCTAGGTGCAATAGAAAGTGTAGCTGAAGAGAGGAGTGAGGATATGGGAAGGAAGCAACTCTGCAGACACCAAGGTCTGGACAAGAAGGAGGGGAAGAGCTACTCTAGGTGTCTGAGCAGAAATTCCCCTGCAGCCTGTGGTGAAGACCATGGTGGATCAGACTGTCCTCCTGCAGCCTATGGAGGTTAATGATGAAGCAGATATGCACCTACAGCCCATGGAGAACCCCAGGCCAGAGCTGTGGATGCCCAAAGGAGGCCGTGGCACCATAGGAAGCCTACACTGGAGCAGGGTTCAGGCAGGATCTCCAGACCCATGCAGAGAGGAGCCTATGCTGGGACAGGTTTGCTGGCAGGGCTTGTGACCCTGCACAGGACTCACACTGAGGCAGTTCACAAGGAACTGTAGTCTTTGGGAACAATTCACACATTGGAGAAGTTCATGAAGAAACGCAGCTTATGCAGGAGCAAAGGAAGAATGAAAGGAGTCCACCCTCTGGGGAGGAAGGAGAAGCAGAGAAAATGTGATGAACTGACCACAAAATCCCATCCATCCATCCATCCCATCCATCCATCCCCCTGTACCACTGGAAGAGAGGAGAGAGATAAAATCAAGAATGAAGCTGAAGCCTGGGAGAAGGAAGAGGAAGGTGTTTCAAGATTTCTTTTTTTTATTTTCTCATTACCTACTCTGATTTTGATTGGTATCAACCTTTTTTTTTATGGCCATATCAAACCTGGTTTGCCCATGACAATAGCTGCTGAGTGATCTCTCCTCGTCCTTATGCTGACCCAGAAGCATTTGGTTAGAACTGTCCAGCTGAGGAGGCAGAGTGATAAAGCAGCTTTGGTGGGCACCTGGCTTTCAGCCAGGCTCAACCTGCCACACCTAGGAACTGGCAAAATATAGCAAGGACAACTCCTCTGTCCTTTTCCAAACGAGGGACATTGCAGGAGGTCAGATGGTTCTGCTAGGCTGAAGGAGTCATTCAGTTCTTTCTCTGCTGGTTCCCTACAACCTGCTAAGGGCAGGAGGGAAGGAGGAGAGGTAAGTGTGGCTACCCCATGTCCTTGACATGCAAAACAGAGAAATTAAGTGGCCTGCAAGAACATCAGGCAGGAATGGGAGCCCAGTGGTGAGAAGATGAACACGAGATTGGCAAGGACTGAGGGAGCTCTGACGTGGGAAGGAATGAGGTCAGAGGGATGGAGAGAGGTAACCTCAAACCTTCTTCATATTTCAAGCAGCTTCATGATGCAAGGTAAATTCCTCAGCTGCCCTTCCCCACTACTGAATCTTCTCCTGCTGCTGTTAGACCCAGTCATTCTGGCATGTCCACATCTGACTGAAATGGCTTTCACTGATCTCTCTGAGAGCTCTGTGACAGACACTTGGCCATGATAAATAGGCTTCCTGGCAGGAAGAGTTTATACCTACAGTAAGACTCAGAAAATGGGTGGGGAAAACAGACACAGAGGAGCAAGATACAGCACTTGTGTGGCAAAATGCTGTTGCTGATGTGGCTACTGCTAGCTGCTGGCACAGGGAGGTGGTGTTTTCTGTCCCAAGAACCAGGCTGCTGGCATCACATGAAGCCTTTAGGGAGCAGAGAGACGTTTGGCCAAACCTTTTCCAAAGGATAGAGTCCAAGCCCTGCTTCTCTTTTCCCTCTTGTTTCCCAGCCCATGGGGATGGTACAGCCTCACAAAATCTCTTCCAACACCATGGGCCCTGGCTGCAAAGGACAACAGCTGTTCTGCCCGGGGTCTGGCTTTGGAAAGCAAGGGACAGAGCTCAAGATACAGCTCAGGAATGGGACCCTGTTGCATAGCTGTAGCTGAGAGGTATGTGGAAATGCCCTGAGCCACAGGTGGGACACTTTTGGATGTCAGACAAGTAAGTCAATTGCCCATCAAGCCCACAGGCTCATCTTTTGCCTGCTGGTGAGGATGATTGGAGGATTAGCTGTAGTGTGATTGCCAAGGCAAAATCCTGGTGTAGGTGGCAGCATGAGGCCAAAAACTTTTTGCACGTGTGCTTGGTGCCCTATCCTGAGCTGTGCACTGTGTGTGACTGGGATATGGTTCTTGACCACTGGGACCACTGAGGTCAGCAAGATGCTCCTGAAATGCCTCACACTGAGAGAGAAGTTCAGTGCAAGCAGTCATGCAAGAGAGCTGCAGTAAGCTGATGTTCCTGGCTATCACTCAGTCTCTGAAATACGTTTATGGTCTACATAACAAGTGGTTTATTTTCAACACCTAGAGCAGAGAAGGCAAGTGAGATGATGGGCTGTCATCTAAGGCACTTTATACTTGTTTAGTGCCGACTATGTTACAATATCATTTGGATGTCACCATTTCCTCCTGCTGAAATGCAAAAAAAACCCCATCCATTGTTAAACAACATTTCTCAGCAGGGAGATCTCTGGGTTTGTTTTCCATTACACCTGCTTTTCATGACTTCATTGGCTTGTTCAGAAGAGGAGTAGATAGAAAACAAGTGGAAGAAAAATAATGCATTTTTTTCCCCAAAAAAAATCCTTTTAATTATGAAACATCTGAACAAACCCTTAAAGAAACACCTGACTTTGGAGTGTCAACATGTAGCTGATGTCATAAAGTATTCATGGGGGCTGGAATTAAAGTTGACATCCTTTAGAGTGATTACATTCGAGCTGATGACTGGAGCTGGTTTTTCATTATTCCCTTGACATGAGCACAGAGTTTCAGAACTTGAGAGTTTCTAAGTATCCAGCACATCTCTGTGGAGCCCAAACAAACTGCCTCAGGAAAGCAACGCAAGCAGTGCTCAATGCTGGCTGCATGTGTCTCTAGCTGCAGCTCTAAACTCCAGTTACTCATATGCAGTGCTTTCATGCTGATTGGTTCCAGAAATCAGCCACGACAGGCTTTGCAAGTGGACAGTGGCTCCTTCATTTCTAGATCTCTCTCAGGAAGCAGGTGCCAAAGCATTTACCAGCTGTGGAGTAAGTGGTGCCAAGGAGGGCCCAACTCTGCTGCTGTAAGAGAGGCAGTTATGTTTCTCTTCTGCCAGGCAACCAGCAACAGAAGAAGGGGACACAGTCTCAAATTATGCCAGGGGAAGTATAGGCTGGATGTTAGGAGGAAGTTCTTGCCAGAGAGAGTGATTGGCATTGGAATGGGCTGCCCAGGGAGGTGGTGGAGTCACTGTCCCTGGAGGTGTTCAAGAAAAGCCTGGATGAGGCACTTAGTGCCATGGTCTGGTTGATTGGATAGGGCTGGGTGCTAGGTTGGACTGGGTGAGCTTGGAGGTCTCTTCCAACCTGGTTGATTCTATGAGTCTATGAGTCTGTGAGTCTATGATTTCCAATCATCCTCTCTAGCTTCTGTGCGGCAAGTGGGACTGAATGGAGGCTCCTAACCTCTAAACATTAGACACAGAAGAGCCTGCACACCTTTGGGAGAAACTGCTGGACATAGAGGAAGTTTTCAAGGGTGTTTTTCCAAGCAAAATATTCTCACTGCTGGAGTATAACCACCTAGTACCAGCTCAAGGTCTCTCTCAGGGGACCTGTCCTCAGGGAGAGTTTTGTTCCCAGAAGAAAGAACTCTGCAGAGGATTACTTTGCAAACCAGCTTTGAGGGTTTGTAAATGAGCTCTGCAAGGACCAAGCTCTCCAAGGCAACACTTCAGAGTGCAGTGGCTGAAAAAGGCCCCAGCTCCCTGCAGGGAAGGCCACGGAGACAGGTCAGAGGTTAACTGTGGAGCTGCTGAGCAGCTCTAGGCCCTAAACTCACACAAGTGGAAAGGATGGAGTAGGGGAGGGCTCCCAGCCTCTTTCTCCTCTGTCTCAGGACTTTCCCAATTTGAAATGCTCCAGCACAACCTGGCAATACAAGACTCCAAATTACCAAGGCAAGGGGAGTTGAGCTGAGCTACCAGGACTGGCGGCATTGACATGAAACTCCCCAAACATTCCTTCTCTCTTCCTCTTCGTCCTCCTCCCCTCCAGCCCTGGCAGCACCTCTTTGCAATGGCCATGTAGCAACAGCAGGCTGGCATTTGCCTAGCAGGGCTCCTACAGCTCCTGATTACACCCATCTTAACTGACCCACATCTTTCCACAGGCTGTTTCTGGGGCAGCGTCGGTGTGTTTTGCTAGCACTGCTCACATTGCCCCTGCCCTGCTAAGGCAATCTTCCGGGCAGGGCAATCATTTCATCATCTTCTCCTTCATGTTTCTTTTTCTTGCTTGTTTCCCTTTCTCCACCCCTATCTTTTTCCTTTGAACATTGCCTAATTTCCACATGGGTGCAGGCGGTGGGATGAGCTCACATCTCAGCACAGTGCTGCATGACAAGCCAAGCCAAGGCTCCTCCATCCTGCTGGAGGCAGGGGGCTGCAGGGCCCACAACAAGCCCCTCCACCCAGGGGCAGCTGTTGGTCCCACTGTACATCCCAGCACAACACTGGGTGGTGGGAACTGGGCCACTTCCATCAGAATCCCTGATGACAGGACACAGCTTAATGTAAAGGAGAGAAAAGCATCAGCCTTCCAATGGTTCTCATCTCTGTGTGAAGCCAAGGCATTTCAACAAGACTCATCTTAGAATCATAGACTCAAACAGGTTGGAGGAGACCTCCAAGATCATCCAATCCAACCTAGCACCCAACTCTGGCCAATCAACCAGACCATGGCACTAAGTGCCTCATCCAGGCTTTTCTTGAATACCTCCAAGGACAGCGACTCCACCACCTCCCTGGGCAGCCCATTCCAATGCCAATCACTCTCTCAGCCAACAACTTCCTCCTAACATCCAGCCTAGACCTCCCCCAGCACAACTTGAGACTCTGTCCCCTTGTTCTGTTGCTGGTTGCCTGGCAGAAGAGACCAACCCCACCTGGCTACAGCCTCCCTTCAGGTAGTTGTAGTCAGCAATGAGGTCACCCCTGAGCGTCTTCTTCTGCAGGCTGCACACCCCCAGCTCCCTCAGCCTCTCCTCATAGGGCTGTGTTCCAGGCCCCTCACCATCTCCTTGTGTTCCCCACTGTTGGGAAAGCAAAGCATTGTGTTTCCGTGGGGCCTGGTCATTTGAGGGTGGAGGAAGCAGAAGGTGAGCAAGAACCACAGACAGCTACTGGGCTGAGCTGCTGCTTTCCTGCACCTTCTCAGCTCCCAGCTCCCAGGGGACACAGCAGGGCTGTGCAAGGCAATGGTGCTTTCTGCAGGAGAAGCATTTTTTCCTTCCATTATTTTCTCTTTCTACTCTTATTATTTTTCAGACGGGGGAGGGAAATTGAGCTACAGGATTCACTGGAAGTATATATTACAGGGGGAAAAGTATCCATTTTATGTCCAGTAGGGAGAATTTTCTTGATGCAGACAAATATCACTGCCCAGAGGGCTGAATTGCTTCTGCATCCAGTTGCTGAGAACTACATTTTGTTAGATGGGAGTTTGATGAAAACTTTAAGTGGTGGCAAAACTGGACATTTTGCAGAGATACCTGCTGGAACCTTCTGAAAAGCCATGCTTTGTTGCTGAAAAGAGGGTTTAAACCTTAATTCAGACTAGATCCTTCAGCAGTAGGGCTTTGCCAGACAAGAAAGAGATGGTTTAGGACAAGAGGAATGACAAAACTTTCTTAGGGACAGATACAACACGGAAAGATGAGGTAAGTAATGAAGGTTGCTCAGTTCAGGGGAAGCAACCTAGGACTAGTGGGTAAGAGTATGGCTGGGGTTTTGCTTGGGGATTTCCAGTCACCTAATTCTAGATCTGGCACCAGCAACTTGCCTTTCCCTCCCCCAAAAATATTGGCATATCCTTCAGCATACAGAGAAGAAAGAGATGGTTTAGGACAAGAGGAATGATGACACTTTCTTAGGGACAAATACAAGAAGGAAAGATGAGATAAGTAATGAAGGTTGCTGATTGAAGGAGGAGCAGCCTAGGACTAGTGGATAAGAATATGGGTGGGGTTTTGCTTGGGGACTTCCAGTCTCCTAAATCCAGATCCGGTACCAGCAACTTGCCTTTCCCTCCCCCAAAAATATTGGCAGGGTAACTCAGAATGCTACAAAGGTGATGCTATGCAAATTACTGGTGGGAAATACAACTGTCTGAAAACATTGATATCCTGTGGTTTCATTTATGTGGTGGATGTTAATGTGTCTAATAGTTCTGGGGAGAGCTGTCTGAAAGAATGAATTTGGAGTTGTTTTGTTTCATGGGTAGTTCTAAAAAGTAAGGAAGGAGAGAATTAGTTCAGATTGCAGCTAGGGCCATTTATTTAAATTACAGCAAACGTGAAAGGTGAGGAGAAAATGCTGCACTTTGATTTGGAGCAATTTACAAGTAAAATGGAGGGGAATTTCAAACTGAAATAAACATTGCAAATGTACTTTCTTGGATTTATTTTATTATTTTTTTTCCTCAGGACAAACAATTTAGTACAACCAGCACTAATGCTCTAAACTATTTGTCACCAAATTTGCATTTTTCACACCAGGGAAGTTTCAGGTGAGAGAATTTCACCCAACCCCGGCTGTGAGCCTGGGAATTGTGTCTATCTCCCAGCCCTTTGCCACTGTGTGAGTTAACACAATTGGATGTCTGCACCCAACATCTCACTGCTGAGGACAGACCTCCAGTCCAGGCTTTGCATATTGTATTTGAGCAGCACTGTCCTTTTAACTTTTTGCCAAGGTTTCCTTCCAATGTGGTGTCACATAAATAGCAATCAAGTGGCACACAGAGGTCCTCCAGCTCCCGCCTGAGTTTGTGTGGGTCCACACTGAGACGATCTGTTCCAATCCCACAGCAACTAGGTCATGTACCCAGAGACAAAAGTATCTCTCCCAAGCACCCAGCATGAGGTCTCCACATTGGCTGCCTGGATGCAGAAAACTGAAGGCTTTGGGGCTTTGCTCCCTGATGAAATTCTTGTTCTTGGTGGAGAACAGGGCAGCTGCTTCCCTGCACCAACACTCAGGGCTGTAGAGGACAAGCACTCTCCCAAGGGACAAGGACAGATGATCACACAGCTCAGCCCAGGTGGACCTTGGTCAGTCCTGTCTTTCTGAGGTGCCAGTGAAAATAACTGTGGTTAATAAAATTAGGTAGACAAGGTTAGGAGCAAACATTTTTCCCAGAGGTAAGTTAAGTGAAAGGAAATGGGCTTTCATCTAAAATTACCTGAAAGTCCTTTTTATTGTCATGTGCATTAACTCCTTGGTAGCAGTAATGTTTTGAGACTAATGGCTTTCATGAATCTTTCAGAGTGGGATGAAACAGAGCAGCTTCAAAACCAGTTTCTATTTTCTGAAAGGGCTCCAAAAGTCACCATTAGGGTAACCTGGATTTCCTATGCCCCAGAAGCTAGACAAAGAAACCTGAATAAACCTAGACATACCTAAATCAAACTCCCTCTTTTTTCCTGTTGCCTTAACCATTGCCTGTGACCTGCAGTTTAAACGACAAAGCAGTGTGCTGGGACCCGAGAACCATTCATTAACATCTGTGAGACACAGATAATAGGGGAAGAGAGCCTTAGAAAGAGTGCATACAAATAAAGGATAGAAAGAATATGTTCAGCTTCTGTGACTCTTCACTCTCTCAGAGCTGAGCAGGTGCACAAGCTTTTACAGGTTCAGGCCTTGGTTTGATCCAAATCCACCTTTGGATCAGGCCATTTGCTCCATGAGTGGAGCACTCCTCCAGTTCACTTGACTGTTCCATGTAGGAAAGGGGAAGCCATCAGATATCAGGGATTTGGCACCCTTATCACACCACTTCATCCATGTTAGTGAGCTGAGGGAAGGTCACTCACCAAAACACTGTGTTGATAAATGCCACAGAAGTGTGAAGCTGGGGAAGTCCATAAGGACAAACGCTGCTTAGGTTTTCCAGTGCAGCTTACACGAGGAACAGCAAAAGGCCTTTCCATTTTCCTGATCCCAGACATTCCTGGGAGCATAGGCCATGGCTGCTTTACTTTTAAAATCAACAAGCTCATCTGAAGAAAAAGCATTTCTTGATCTTGTGGCTGCCAGAGCAGAAAGATTGCCCCCTTGCAGCCAGGCAATGTGCTTCCTGCCAGCTGGACTCTCTTGCTGCCTAAACCCTGTCCCAGCGGTGCAGAAGCTGTCTCTTATCTGCTAAGGCAGACTGGAGCAATGGGATTGAGACATTTCAAGATATCATCTGGGAGAGCAAGATAAATGGAGGTGAGTTGATTTGTCAGTCTCTGCCTCACACTGTAACTGGTGCAGGCGGCGCACTGCCCCCGCAGCTCTGTCGGCACCGTCAGTGCTAACCAGCAGCTTCACAGCCAGCTGGGCAGCCCACCCAACCCTGCCCAGCCAGACAGGGGCATACCCCTCTCCAGGGACAAAGGGGCTGCTCTGCAAGGTCAGGGGTAAGTTACAGCCTCGTCTCTTCACACACACGGACCAAGGAAAGGCCCAGGCCACCCTTCCTAACTGCTTTGCCATTGTATTTCCTGAGCAACCCTCAGGTCCTGTACCAACTGGAGTAGCCATATCAGAGCTGGACTGTGGAAGAAAAGCAACCTCTTTCCTCTCAGCGTGAAGTTGGACAGAGCTCAGTGGAAATGCCTGCATGGTAGATTTCACATGGAAAAGTGCTTTGCTCCAGAAAAATGCAAAACTGATCCTGCTTCCAGTTCCTGGCTGCATGCTTGTTCTCCCTTATCTCTGCATTACATCATGGCACAGTGTGCCTGCAGGCTGCCACCCCATCACCAGGCTTCACCACCTTTGGGATGCAACCTCCGCTTCTTTTTAGCCCAGTCTTGTATTGGCTACTTTCTAGTAGTCGAAACATCTTATCTCTTATGCTGGATGAAGGTGTCCCTTCTCTGTGTTGCAGTTTAGTAGTCTGGTACACTGAAACAACAAGTTTCAGCTATCTCCAGTTCTCCTGGACCTCTCTGCAAGAAAACACCATATTGCCCTCTTACCTGATCGCTTTACAGACTGTGCTAAACCTCACCTACTTGAAGCAGGATATAAGCCCTTGCTTCCTGCTCAGGTTGTGCTCAAGCTTTCTGGTGGATAAGGAGGGAGTTAAGCCTATGTCTCCCTGCATAAGCATCCAAGTGAGGAAATAGAGCTTGACATATGGGGGCTGGTAGAAGTGATGCTTGAAAAGTCCGGGAAGGCAGGAATAGCCTGGAGGTCCCATGCTACCTTCAAGATGGGCATGATTTCCACTTGTTGGGGAAGAAATCCCTTCTGAACCAGAGGGGCACATAGGCACTGGATGACACAGTGGCATCTGTGAGGTGAAGACAGAGCAGGATGCACAGAGAGCCCTAACATCCAGTTCTGAGTGAGAGGGACATGCTGCAATCGACAGCAAACAGCAGAATGAGCCTGGCAACCCAAGCTTTGCTTGAGCACAGCTCCCAGGAAAGCTGATTTGGGGAAGTGGGATCAGAGGGTTCTTCGCCTTTGGTGCTAGACAGTATGGAGCAGGCCCTGCTCCCCACAGCAACATCTCTAGCTCCCCTTACATGGTACCCTTATGGGCACCAAGTAAGGGGAGCAAAGCAACATTCACTCTAATTACACTGTGCACTCATAGTGGATTCCATCTGAAGGACTCTGTGACATTAATTAACCTGTCCATCCTTCCTTGATCATAAAAAACAGTTATCCAGCTTCTGCTGTGGGGTCAACAAAGAGATGGGCACTCATATTTCCAAGGTCTCCTCCAAGTTTCCACCCTCTGTTTTAATCCTGGCCATACAGGGCAGTGTAGTAGGCACAACTTGGCTCCAAAACAGAGCACAACTCAGCACCAGTCCAGCAGACTCAGCCTCTGGAATCATTTAGGAACCCCCAGATGGGTACTGTGTTTGAACATCTGCAAGGCTGATGCTCACAACTGAAATAGGCACCTGGATGGTCCTTAAAGGTACTTGTAGGGCACAACCTGCCAATCAGAGACTACTTTGAGATGAGGTGAGATGAGATGAGATGAGATGAGATGAGATGAGATGAAGGGTGTCTTTGGAGCACCCAGTTTTCTGCACCCATTGCAAAAGCAGCATAACCAGCCAGCCCCAGTGAAGGTGCTCATGCTGAGCTACCTGCCCAGATTCATGTTGCAGCTCCTCATCATGTCCAGAGGAGAAGCACACCACACCATCTGCCTATTCCCCTCTGCAGAGCCACTCACCAGCTCTCAGTCAGCAGATGTTGTTCAAGTCTCCACACTGAAATTGTTGGCATTATCATTACTGTCACAGCATCTAGAGGGACCCAACCAAGACCAAAGGACTTGTTTTGCTGGATCTTACACATCACATGCTTGGAGGGAGTTTCTCTGCCTGCAAACATACTCACTAAGTTCCTGGTCTTGCAAACTCTCACAGGCATTACCATAAAACCTCTGTGAAATTACATGGAAAGGAAGATGACCAGGCCCTGCAAAAACTGTTTGTTCCCATCCTTGAGTTTAATTAGTCTGCCCATGGGCTTAAGGTGCTCTGAAACACCTTATGGAAGAGAAAGGCAGAGAAGGGAGGGCTTGGGAGGAGTTAATGACCGAAGGAGAGCACTACTGAGCCAACAAGGTGGGGCTCTGCTTGTCATGGTCCTGCTGCTCTGAAGGGCTGCCCTCACATGTAGCTGATGCCTCCCACTGCTCACAAAGAATGAGCCTGAATGTCTCAGTTGAGAGATTCTCCTGCCAGGGCTGCAGTGCCCTCGGTTTACATTTCCGCCCCTTGCATAAACATTTATTAGTCCTTAGAGCCGCCTTCCATAGGCCCCCACACCTGTGTGTGATGGCTGCAGCACTGACCCCTGCAGCACTGACCCCTGCAACGCTGCATCTGCAGAGACACTTGAAAGTCTGTGCACTGCCTCCCTCAAGCACAGAGCTGAGATCTGTAGTGACCCACTGTGCGCCACCACATCAGTAGTGCCTGGCCAGCATCTGCCTGCTGGGAGCTTTCTCTAGCAAGTTTTCTCAATGACAGAGCTAGACCTGATCTGTGTAATAGACTTGCTCCCTCCCGAGGGAAAGCTCTACCCCATCATCTTTTTGCTTACCCAGACAGACAGAGCGATGAACCCTTGAGATACTGGGAACGCTGTCTACTAACAGGGTTGGCCAATGCTTATGATGTCTGGGGGCTGCAGGCGTCCTAGCTGAGCTCTTCCTGCTCAAGAGAAGGCTAATTAATCAGCTCTGCTATTCTGGCATCACCTAAAAGTGAAAATACTTTCTGGCAGGGCAGCAGGCACAAAATTAGCTGCTGCATTAAACTGCCAAATCTCCTTTACTCCTTTATTAGTTGCATTTGGTGATGATGAGGAGCGAGGCATTAACCGGTCCCTGATGGATAAAGAAACTATTACTCTGCTTTCTCTTTTGCAGCAGGGAGGAGGAAATAGGCTTTATTACTGAGATTTGCTTGGAGACATTCACTTGACTTTGTGGCATCAGAGACAGAAGAGAAATGAAGAACACTGAAATCTTGGCGCAGCAGGAGAGATTGTGCACAGATAATAAAGGGGAGAAGTAGCAGGTCAGACGGGGGCTGAAATATACTTAGGTGATTGAATCCTTGTGCTGGGTCGGAGCTCTGACAATCTGCTGGGCTCAACTGATCTCAACATTACAGCCAAGATCTCTGTGCTAGCACTTAGGGCCTAAAGCAGGAAACTTGCTGGGAACACACAGTCATTGTGCATCAGAATGGGATAGAATAGAATAGGAAACAGATTACCAAGTCTGGAGGGGTTATAGAATAGAATAGGAAACAGATTACCAAATCTGGGGGGGGTTATAGAATAGAATAGAATAGGAAACACATTACCAAGTCTGGGGAGGTTATAGAATAGAATAGGAAACAGATTACCAAGTCTGGGGGGGTTATAGAATAGAATAGGAAACAGATTACCAAGTCTGGGGGAGTTATAGAGTAGAATAGGAAACAGATTACCAAGTCTGGAGGGGTTATAGAATAGAATAGGAAACAGATTACCAAGTCTGGGGGGGTTTAATTCTTTTTCAAAGCAGCTGGAACTTACTCACACGTTTAGGTTTAGGCCTTGATCCTGACTAAGATGGCATGACCCTGCCAAAGGAAGGTGCAGACTAGAAAAGTCATAGAATGATAGAATCAGTCAGGGTTGGAAGGGACCACAAGGATCATCTAGTTCCAACCCCCCCTGCCATGCCCAGGGACACCCTACCCTAGAGCAGGCTGCCCACAGCCTCATCCAGCCTGGCCTTAAACACCTCCAGGGACAGGGCCTCAACCACCTCCCTGGGCAACCCATTCCAGGCTCTCACCACTCTCATGCTCAACAACTTCCTCCTCACCTCTGGTCTGAATCTCCCCACCTCCAGCTTTGCTCCATTCCCCCCAGTCCTGTCACTCCCTGAGAGCCTAAAAAGTCCCTCCCCAGCTTTTTTGTAGGCCCCCTTCAGATCCCGGAAGGCCACAAGAAGGTCACCTGGGAAGCTTCTCTTCTCCAGACTGAACAGCCCCAACTCTTTCAGTCTGTGCTCACAGCAGAGCTGCTGCAGCCCTCTGAGCATCCTTGTGGCCCTTCTCTGGACACACTCCAGCACATCCACATCCTTTTAGTAATGGGGACTCCAGAACTGGACACAGGACTCCAGGTGGGGTCTCAGCAGAGCGCAGTAGAGGGGGAGAATCACCTCCATCCACATGAATCACCTTATCCATGTCCTGAAATCAGAGCATTCACTCTTGAGAGTGTCCTCTGTGTCCTCTGCATACACCCATGAGTCACAGTGTATAATGGAAACCTCTCCTCAGCTGCCACAGTTGTTTACAACATGGATCATGAACCAAAACCCAGCATAGTAACTGCAGAAGGAGGTGGTGACAAGGGCACAGGGCAGCTTGGTGGCCCAGCTGCAGGACACATGGTGCATTCTGCTACCTCTGTCCTAGGGCTGAAAAAGAGGGGCAGGGATCAGTCAGAAAAGGGCAGAGATCTGTTAAATCACTTTAGAATAAGATGACGAATTTTCTAAAGCATAATCCAAACTTCTTGAGTTTTCTACCCATTCTGAAACAAGACAAACACAGCCTAGACACAGACGTCCAAGTGACCTAGTGGATACAGCAGCATGAGGGCAAAGGTGGTAAAGGCTTGGCCTGTGCATAGTGGGAGATCAATGCTCTACGAACAAATATAGGGTGGGAAATGGAAGATACACCATAACCATGTGGGGAAAGAGACAGGCAGAGGCAAAAAGCCAACCTGGTGAGTTTGCAGCTGCCAAAGAGAATGTGGTGGCCCAAATTTGTGGGCACCAGGCTCCAGAGCCCACCCAGTCCCTCCTGTTCTTGGTCACCGAGGGACTGTCTGTCTCCAACTCGTAAGACTCTGGTGTGTGGAGGCCAGGCACCATGAAGACTGGAAGGGGAGCTACATGAAACTGTATTGTCCTATCACTTATGACACTCAAGGGAGATGACATGGGCTGGTGGCCAAGGGATATCCTACTGGCCAGAGTGTATTTGAACCGCCCAAGAGGGAAAATTCAGGCTGCTGGCTCAGAATCTGGCTCAAGTATCAGCATGGCATGGTGACATGAGCTTGCCTCGTACGACAGGTACACCAAATGCGAGGTGATGGCCAGAGCTTTGCTTTAGGCAGGCCTTACTTGCTGCTGCTGCTTGGGGCAACACTCCCCAGCTCTGCTGCACCTCCAGTCCTCCTGCCTCCCTCCACCTCACTTTCCATATCTACAACATGGAGCTAAAACTAATTACGGCCCCTAGAGCAGAGCTGCATGGTTTGACTTTACTCACGTTTCAGAAGCTCTCAAAGATGAAAGGTGCTTAAGAGAGTAAAGTATTGTTATTACTAATAATTACCAAAAATTAACCAAATATTTATCTAGTAACATTCACTCCTGCTGCTGTTCCTCATGTAAAATACATACATGCTCTGACTGCCAAACCATAGCCCCAGAATCACTACATCAGCCCTAGAGTATTGAGAAGGGGAGCAAAAAAAAAATGCCTTGGGTATAAAACAGGGTTGTCTGTTCCAGCAATAAATTTAATTGTCCTAAATATAACCCAGGTGTACTGCAGATCCAAATTGCTCACTGACAACAAACCCAAACAGGGCCCACAGGCTGCAAAGCAGCAGGTTAAAACACTGCTTCTGAAGCTGCTGGGTTGATCCTGGCAGCTGAGTATTTTTCCTCCTGGTATTCGCCACCGCTTGCTGCTGAGGAGTTGGGCTCTTGTAAAATGTTTATCAACGCCTGGGCATCTTCCAAACTGAGAGAGGGTGAGGGTGTGTGAGGAGAGAAGTGTCCCCTTGCAGTCAGCAGGGTTTTATCACGTTTTAATTCCTGGGTTTACAATTTTATTGCATTCCCCCCCCCCACCCCCCTTTTATTTTTTCTAATAAGCTCTTCTACCACCTAATAAAATCAGTCCTTTTCCCTTCTACTTACCTCCCCCTGCTGCCATCACAATTACCTAGACAAGAAAAATACAGAGCACAGGGTCCTGCAGGCTGAGGTTTTAGTGACTGATTTCAACTGACGTGAGCAGAATCGGCAATAAACTTCAATGTCATGGTATTTTGATTCCTCCTTCCTCTGGATTGCATGAAATATCTGAAGGGGACAAACGCCAAGGAGTGAGAAGAATTCTTTTGGGTTTGTATAGCCAAAAATGAAACTAAGAAAGGAGCCATTTCCAGAGAGGGAGATGCAGTCAGCTGTGCAATAGTTATCTGTAATAGATGGCATCTCTCACTGACGTGATCTCTATTATCCTCCTATCTCAGCATCTTGCAGGTTTAATGGATTCTTCCCTGCAGCATCTTTGCAAGACTGTGTCACTGTCCCATATGCAACTGGGGCCAGAAGCAACAACAGGTTAAAACCCACCTTCCCTAACCTATGTTGGCATCCAGTTCCCACTGGTCACAGACAAAAAATAATCCATTTGTAATCTAGGCATGGCACTGTTTAAGCATGAATTTATTTGTGAAGGTAGATAACAGCTCTCCGACCACAGAGAGGCAAATGAATCTCATAAAAACTCCACTTTGTTATTTCCTGCTCTGTATTCAAAACAAAACAATAATTTCAGCAGACAATTAAACTCTGTGATTTCCAAGGGAGGCAGACACACAAATACTTTTGAGGATCTGAGCCCACATGATTATGTAAGGAATTAGCAGGAGGGAATTAACTCAATCGTTGGAGCATCCTTGTGGAGAGGATCTCATCCACGCTCAGGGTAGCCAAATGGGAACACGCCGGAGTGAAATACAAAATTCAGAAATACCTAAATTGAAACCAGGGAAGGGTCAGAAAATGTCACAACATTGCTCCAAGTCAGGGGATCCGCTGACCTGAGCCTTCACTACCTCCTGCTTCACCACGGTACTCCCCAAAGCCAGGAGAGAGAAGCCCAAAGTTGCACGCACCCCTTCCAAGCATGCACAACCTCCACGAGGTGCAGGCAGAGCAAGCAGTGGCAGCTGTCTGTGAAGTGATCATCCATACACTGCCCTCTGTGCATAGACACAGGCTTTGTGGAGGCACCGATAGGCCCTGGGCGTTCGTGGGAAATCTGGCAAGGTGAGGTGCCAGTGTGCCAGCCCCATGCCCAGCAGCCGGGGGGATGTGGGGACGAGGCAGTACGAGCGGAAGATTTCCACGACTCGGCGAGAATCTCACATTCCTCCCTCCACCCTGGGCTTGCTTATTAAATTTGCTGTCAGATTAAACCAGGACTACTTCAAAAAATAATAAGTAGAAGCAAGCAGGATTCGGGGAGATAATGGGGAAAGCTGTGGGGCCGATCCTGCTCTCTCTCAAGCTGGAGTACTGAGGAGTATTGGGAGAAGTCTGTGGGAATGCAGGTCTGAGGCAGGCTCCTTCATTCCAGCCTGGGTGGGACAGAAAGGAGAATTGGCTCCTTTCCCATATTTAATGCTGTCACAGTCGAATTTATCACGCTGAAACCAGCGGAATTGTTTTCAGGAGCGAGGACGGCAGCAGCAGTAGCAGCCCCGGTGATGCAGAGCACGGCCGAGGGCAATCAGCCCTCCCTGCCCCGGACAGATGCAGCTCCCAAGGCGGCACTGACGATAAAAGCATACCTTTCCCGGGCAGGCAAAGGCTGCCTGAACTGTCACTTTAATTGAAACCTTCTGCAGTCATATACTTCACCTTATGTTTAATGATTCACCTCTTAAGCAGCCCACTTGTACCTTTGTAATCTCTCTGAAGGTTAACTTGTTGATCCTAGAAACTTGTGTCTGGAGAGAGGGAAGCAATTTGCAGGGAAGTTCAGAAGAAGAAGAAAAAAAAGTATCGTGTTTGCTGATGAAAAAGTGTTTTTCTTGAATGAGAAGGAAGGAGAAATAAATTGCAAAGTTTGGAGGAGATGATGAGACTTTGGAAAGAAAATGATAGAGAAAAGAAGGGGAAAATAAAGGGAAAAAATGAAAAAGGAAAGAAACATCCACAAAAAAAAAATATAGGAGGGGTTGGGGGGGGAACCAATCTGGTTGAATTTCCAACTCCTGAGAGACGTTTTATTTCTCCTCTTACAGGAATTAAAAAGGTGTTTGTCATTTCTCAGACTAAATAAAAATAATGCTAACTTATTTTTAGGAGGTTAAGAGTTACATTCTTATGGGCAATCATCTATTTGTAACACTGTAATGGAATAACTGGCAATTTCATACAGCTTCGGGATCGATCCTCCCTTTATTTGCCATCTACCTATGCAAATAAATATCCCATTCGACTCAGGTCCATCATTGTAGTATCTGCCTGCTTCTTTCTCAGTCCTTCAATATTGAATTATTTAAAACAAGGAGAGAAATCTCTCGTGGGGATTTTTGTCTCAAAAAATAGCTGGCTTACTCTTAACATTCGAGAATAACAGAGCGGGGGGAAAAATGAGGGGGAAAAAAGATGAGGGGAAAAAAAGATGAGGG